>JAYEVH010000534.1:0-200000 GCA_036346255.1 Ampelocalamus luodianensis | reverse complement strand
TAACAAGGCATCATAAAAGGATTTTAACAATTTTCATCGAGAAGAGAGGCATTAAACTTCTACACTCACAATAATCCAAAAGAAATACATAGAGCCAAAGCTTTCTTATGTAAATAAACTTGCAACATAAAACTCTCATTACTCAAACTATAAAAGGAATAAACAAGTCATTCTTTTCTAATGAGGAAGAAGGAACAACCATGGAATTATCAATGTTGCCTGCTGAGAAGATCACAAGTAATAAAAACAACTCAACAGTCGAAAAACAATAATTGCTTCAGAGAACCATCAGAGACCCATTGAAACTCAGCAACTACCAAGAACTACGAACCCAAGAGAAATTCATCATCCACCACAGAACAAGAATTTGCCAAGATCAGAGTTCAAGGAAGAAAACATCTTTCTAAAGCAGCTCACGCTCAACACCTACAACTATGGTATTGGGTAACTACTCTATTCGCTACCACGAATACGATGTAACTCGACAAAGTTCGGGCTACAACCACGGCCTCCACTTCTTAACATCCATCATCGACACGTTTAAACAATATAATCAATTATGATTATACATGATCATCTCATGACAATCATAGAATAGATTTATAGATATAGAATATCATAACATATCATAGATTAATAACAAGAAAGATAATACAGAAGCAACACAACAATTGCTCAACGAATGAAACATAACAATAGAAATGCGAAAACAATGGATTTTCCAACCCCACCTACTGTGCACAGTGTGTCATTTTAATATCCCGCCTGATACTAATCTGTAACACCACGCTATTTGGAAGCCAAAATGCTACCTGAAGACCTAACAAATAACCATACAGCGGAATGAATTTGGATGGTGATCCGAATTCTTATAGGCCACGAGTTCCTATTGGGCCTCCTGTTCGGGACCCATTATGGATGCTCTGGAAGAAATTCCGAAACACTATTAGCCGCGCTCTCCTCAACCACGCCGCGGCGCTAGCACTCCTGCGCATGATGTCACTGCCCGTGCGTGTGGATACCTTGGAGGTGTTGTTGCAAGCATCGGCACTAGGGCGATCCGCGACTCCACGGCGTTCATCGGAGTAGGAGGAGAAGGCGTCGCGGCAAATCACGACTCATTTGCTTCAACTCGCTACATCGACTCTACTTCCGCTAAGTCGTGCGTCTAGTGGTAATCTCGTGATCTATCACTTGCGGTGGTTCCTTGGTTGCCGGTAATTTTTTTGTTTATGCTATCGTAGCCTTCCGCGATCCATCACTTATGACTTGTCATGTTTTTTCATTTCACGCTAGGTTTTGGACAAACATCTATTTAGGTGGGTTCTAGTTGTCTTGTAGCTATCTTAACAATTTATTCTAAGTGTATCTCGATGATTTTAATATTTAATTGCTTTACCAATTTTGATTAACCATCTCATTGACCTATTGCAATATTGACATCATCAATATCATGGCATAAGGCTTACTATTGTTTAGTTAACCACATGCCAAATCTTGATTAAGTAATTAGTTTTATTCTTTTAGAATAATTGCCATTGGTTTATATTTTCTAATCAAGCTGCTTTGACAATTTCAGGACAATATAATTATCAATTAGGTTTGTTCTTTAATTATCATATTTTGTTTCATTTTATTTTGGTCCTTAATTAGTTTTGTATTTTCAGAATTTGATTCTTAAATTTCTTTATTAGACAAAAAGTCTTGCAAATTAATCCATAAAAGTGAATGTCAACAAGATCAAACAAAAGTTTTAAAAATTCCACATTTTCCTAAAGTTTAAAGACATGCCCAAATTTTGGGATGTTACACAAAATCACACTAATGAAAATATCGAAAATGTTATATATCGATCGAATGAATTTTTTTTTTTGCATATCATTTGAATTTCTAATATTTGGATTTGCATGTAGAATCGTGCTCCGCAGGTGGGGTCATCATATTTTTGGTGTGGCGAGTTGGGCAAGGGTCACGGATTAGGGTTAGAGTTCAGGTTAGGGTTTGGGGTTCATCGAGCCCCGAACTTAGAGGAGGCGGGTGGTGATTGGTAGTGGTGCCGCGAGCATGTGTGAGTACGGTGGGTGGTTATGGTGTCAAAACCCGAGTATCAAATAGGGAAAAAACATTATTCGGAAGAGGAATTTATTGAATTTGAAGTTCTCCTATCAAAGAATGTATCCAGGCATCGATTAGTGGAAATAAAGGAGGTTGTAACACCAGGCTATTTGGAAGCCAAAATGCTACCTAAAAACCTAACAAATAACCATACAAATGAATGAATTTTTAACAACACTCGTCAACTAAGCTAAGCAGATCATCAACAATTGGAACATAAGCAGAATGTAATATTGGATCCGCTACGATATCTTAACAACGAAGAATCAATTAACATAAACTGTTATTTAAACAAATTCAACGTTAAGTAAGGTATCCTCCAATCTAAGTTTATTTATTACAATCCAACAATTAACGAATGAAAGGCGATGGGAATTCTTTTGTCGAAACAAGGGTAAAGTGAGTCGAGTGGGTTGTGCATGTCTACTCCCTCCCAAGAGTTTCATCACCAATGGTCACCTAAAATAAATAAACAAAGCAAGAGTGAGTCCAAGACTCGGCAAGTACATTGAATAAATTAACGGACAACCAATATGGACAAGACAACCTCTTCACGGTTTTGAACATACCACGAATGAACATTTAAGAATGCATGATATGAATGAAATTAATCAAAGGATGGATTGCTTTGCGTGCTTATACCGGTATAGCTAGTGACACAACCGTCGGTGTTCACTTAAGCCCGCATCTTAACAAAAATGCGGATCCAAATCCGTATGAAGAACGTTTCATACGGGTGTCCAAACCGCCCACATTAGAATGGTGGGACTTCACATGCCCATACTGGAATTGATGGGACTTTAGACTCCTCTCGTGGGCGGAACATGAACATGGATGCATGAATGAACTTATATATTAGGACTAACATCATCTCCACACATATAAAGAACATATGCAAGGAACATACTCACTTGAACCCCTTGAACACTTTATTCTCCACTCCGTGGGCGGAACATGAACATTGATCATCGGAACTTCTCACATATCAAATGAAGACCACAGATCGAACATCAAGCATCCAACATAGACGATTCATACAAGCGTCGGTGTACTTGCCTTTAGCGTTGCGATGCGTTGGGGAGGCAACGATGATGCCGCTAACCTCGGCGCCTCACCCTACACCAAAGTTACTCAATAAGAATCAAGACATCATGACACTCCTCGCATTACTCATAAAGAGGTGAACTCAGGCTTGTTTGAAAGGTAACGAATTTATCTACAACAACTTAGTTGGTGGATAACCCAAATTCTTTACGTATCTAACCCCAAAGGACCGACGAACATATTCTGTCAGAACTACCGACAACTTTCTGGACAGTAGCACGATTAAAGGCATAACTTCTAATTGGCTAAACCAAACTTAGCGTTCTTTATCAATATCAAAAGCTAAAATGAAGTCCTACAATAACCTAGTTGGGTGAAAGCCCAGAATTGGCCATTAACTTGATCATATATTCAAAGGCAAATTGACAGTTCATTCTCGTCACGATTCTGGACAGTCAACTTAAAATGTGCATAACTTTTGTTCTACAGATCCAAATGGGGTGTTCTTTATGAATCCTGAAAGCTAATGAGATCACGTACAAAAGTCATTATGGGCAAGACTTCTGAATCATCTTCTATCTAAGTCATAATTTAACAATTACAGTGACTGCTAATGCTCGTCAGAATTCTGGACAGCAGAAACTAAAACGATCATAACTTTTGATCCGTACGTCGGAATCAGGTGTTCTTGGCGGACACCGAAAGATAAGAACATTATCTAAATATCTCTAGGACATAAAAACTACTGGTTCGGCCTCTAAGAATGCGAAATCGACCACGCAACATTCTGGACAGATTGATATCTACAGCAGATGACTTTAAACCAATCAAATCTATTCGGTTTCTCTCACGACTAATCCAACAAGGACAACCGAGAATCGTTACCTTTGAGCACTAGGAAGACGACGATCAAGCCTCGAAGATGATCCTCTCCCAGCCCTTCTCCTTCCTCTTCTTCTTGATTGGCAACCTTGCGAAGAACCTCGCCTTCTTTCACCAAGAACCGGCAGCAGGGGGTGAGCGCCAATGTAACAGCCCTGACTTAGGGTTTGTATTTCAAATGTAAAATTTGAGGAGAAATAAAACTTTTGTTGTCTCATCAAATCATTTGGAAGTTTTCAAATTTTCCTAGCAATTTCCATTTTCTAGAATTAAATTCTTGTGAATGGAAATTGTTGTCACTAAATTCTTAGCTTTCAAACTTGTGATCATCCTCTGAAATTATTTTTCCTATCATCTTTATCATCCTATCTACCTCCTGAATTATTTCACAATTTTTAGATTTTATTTGCTATTTCAAATGGCCAAGTCAACCTAGTTTGAAATCTGGTCAAACTTCTGCTCAAGAGCTTGTGAATTTTAGTGGGAAAAATCTAGTGCATGAAAACTCTGGAAAAATTTCACAAGGTTGTCCTCTGTCCTAGTAGCTACCATAACAATTTAGAAATTTTTGGAGCTCAGGAGCTACCTCTAAAAATTCTCCAAACTCTCTCACCTTTTAAAACTTCAAATCAAGATTCATCTTTGTTTGCGGGCTCGAACCCGAGGCCCGACTCAAACCCGACCGCACCTAAATGGCTCGGTCGCGCAACTAATCGCACCGCGAATCTAATCAATCGTGATCGTCCGTTGTGCATCGCACGATCCACGTTCGCGTCGCGCAACCGACTGTCCGAATGCATACATCAATCTCGACCGTCCATTTTAGATCCGGTGATCGACTCGTTCTGATCGAGTCGGACCACCTAATCGCACTGCGCGCCTGCGGTTCGCGCCGCCAATGCTGTCTGCCATGGCGGGCCCCACTCGTCGGTCGTCACCTACCTTGCGCATGAGTGCCGAAAGCCGCGATATCGCGCATGGTCACCACCTCGCCTTTGCTGTTCGTCACCGCTTCCGGTTTTTCGCACGCATTGCCTCGCCGCATCTTCCACGAGTGGCCATGCCCTCGCGCAGCATTAATCGCCCACCATTCCTTTCACCAACTTGTCAAGACGTTCTTGAGCTCCTCGGTGCGAAAGCGTCGCCTCTCGAATTCCTCGCCTCTTCCCTACTTAAGCCCTCGCAAAGCTCTCTTATCCTCCTTTGGACACCCTAAGACCACTTCCTACCCTCCATTGCCTTCCCCGAGCTCAAATTGTGGTAGTGCGCAATCTACAGTTCACGGCGCAGTGCCCGCCGTGTCGGCACCACAACCAGTGAAGCTCATCTTCTCCTTTTCGCGTCATATCGTGTTCCGCATCCCTATCGTGTTTTCCCTCGCCTAATTTTGAGTTTCACTCGCAGGGGCCGTTGAATTTAGGTGTCCCTCTTCTTCGGCCGAAAGTTGGGTTCTTCGTCCTCGCCTCCGGTGAGTTAGTTCCTAGAGCAATTGCTCGCGCTAGCACCATCTAGTGCACTCACTCAAGCTATCTCCGTCTCTTTTTTCCCTATTTTTGCTCAGTTGCTCCTCCTCCTGGTGACCCTTGATCGCCGCCACTGGTTCTCGCCGCCGCCATCTCGCGACCTCTTGAGCTCCGCGTCATTCGGTGAGTTCATCGAAGCCTCACCGATGCCCATCGCGCGCTAATTTTCATTGTTTACCTCTCGTGCAGCCGCACGTTGTCACCCCACCGCGGCCGCCGTGTTCTCGTCGCGCGCCACCTCAGTGCATCTCCGGCTGCCCCGCGACCACCCTTAGCTTCAGCAACCTCTGGGCGACCCATTTTGGCCGTCGCACAGCCCGCGCCGCCACTCCTTCACCGGCAACGAATCCAGGTCCAGAGCCTCTCTGTACTTCAGTTGTGTTCCTCTCTGTCTGTCTGACAGTGGGGCCCACTTCTTCAAAACCAGTTCTTTAGCCTCCAATCATGATTAGGAATGTTCTTCAGTTCACTCTCTTGCTTGATTAAAAGTTGGGATTGGAAGTTTGGAAGTGTTTTAGTGTGTTCTCTGAATTTGTCACCTGTTGTCGGTTACTTGTGTGGCTAAGTTCTAGTTTCATGCTTATACTTTGAATTCTTGTTTAGTGCTAGTTGGCTCCCTTTTGTTGTGGTGGTTAGCATGAAATCAGTTAGTTAGTATTTTTTTAAGTTTCAAAGCTCTTGTTGTCATGTTTGATCATAAGGGATAGTTAGCTGTTCATTTTATTGTCTCTGTACTTGGGAGTTGTCAGTGCTATAAGAATTGGTGTAGTAGCCGCATGCTGAAACTTGTTAGCCTTGCAAAATCTTGGTGTGATGCTTGGGTCTGAATAGCTGAGCATCCTTAGCATCCTATCTTAGTAGAAAATTTTTGTTTAGCATCTCATAGTTGGATACTTGACTGGTTAGTGTTGTCAATAGCTTTTTGTAGGTTCTGTAATATCCGCTAATAATGGTTGAGTTAGAGAAACTAGCTGTTTTTGATATATTAACTTGATGATTAAATAATAGATGTGCACACAATCACCATCAAAGTCTGTCCAAAGTTTAAATCAGTTAGAGGTTTGATTTTGTGGTTAACCTAGCAAATAAGTGTGGGTCTCTGTTGAGTGCTTATTTGTCATTCTTTTTGATAGTCTAGCCTTTGTGTGTAAATTGGTGTTGGTTTGTGATCTTTGATTTTGCCGTGTTATTCGTTCTTATTCGCTGTTTTGTTCAATCGTTAGGATTCGATATTTGCTAACCCCGAGAACGATCCTCCGCAACATATTGAGCAACAATGACCGAACAAGCGGTTTGATCATGTTTATCCCAGTATTTTAAAGTCTAATATTTTGTTTCAACTGTATGTATGCATCGCTTAATTTGTGTTAAATTGATTAGTTAAATCCGTAGTTGCATATCCTGTAGACAAAAGATTGATCTCTACTACCTGAGCCTAGGTTATTTGCTGTGATTAGAGGTCGCTGGATGATCTCTTGTCACTTAGTAGATCCGGGTCAATTTGCTTAGACATGCTTAGTATCGGTAGAAATGGGCGGTTATCGACTTAGTCGGTAACCTTGATCACACAAAATTTTCTATAACTTTTTATTTCAGCATTTCTGCTATGTTTAATTGCAAAACTAAAAATGAAAACAAAAATGATTTAGACGCGGGCACAATGGTAAGATTGGTGTGATCTATTGGGTGTGATCGAAAGGTGCCGGGTCAATTAAGGACCGAACATCTTGTGAGTTTCGTTATCCAGCATTTCGCGCATAACCACACTAGAGGGTATGTGACTCTCTTGACCTAGTACTTTGGCGTGTATTGGCTCGGTCGCAGGAGGTCGCAGGAGGGATGGAGGTGGGAGCATGGTAGTTGTCCAAAAGCTTTATCCCGAGTGGGTAGTTGTCTTTCGGCTTTACTTCACGCAAGCGTATGGATTTCTATCCATACGAGCGAGCTCGTAGTTAATACACAATATTGGAAAAGTCTCGTAGAGGACTTAGTCTGTGCCGCATACCTTCTAAGTGTGCTTTGGCTTAAAGGCGTCTCGAAGTGTGGGTACAGTGGTACACCCTCGCAGGTTTAAAACTATTCGAATAGCCTCGTCCTAGGTGATGGACACGCTTGGGTAAGCTTATCGAGAGTTAGACTACAACATTTAAATTAAAACTTGATGGGTGGTACGAACTGGGATTCGTATTATTGTTGTGGTGACTATTGGGATAGTCACTTCTAGGTTGTTTATCTTTCGCTTTTGTATTAATATCCTCACTGTTATTTCAATCTTAAAATGAATTGCAAACTTGCCTTTAAAATCAGATACCTTATTGCAAATGAAAATTGGCTTTATGCAAATGAAACATATGGCCTCCACCAAATAAGCCTTGCATGTAGCTTATGAACAGTCCGCTAGTTCACACGCTCGCTTTAATGTACAAAGACAATCTTTGTACTGTGTGCTTTGCTTAATGTTTTGTTGCAGAGGAAGAAGGTGAGCCCCAAGGGCCTCACTTACGTGAGTCGTGGTTGCCGTTTCGTGGATGACTAGACTTGGCGGTCCTGGTCGATGCCTTGTGGGTTGGAGGCACACCGATTGGCTTTGTTTATAGCCATCTTATGGCACTTTTTGCTTCATTGTCGTTCTTGTTATTTGTGTACCTTGTGGCCCGTCGGCCTTTGTCCGTAATAACTCTTCTATTTGTTTATCTTCCGTTTGGTAGTGTGGTGTTTGGACTCTATGTTTGGAATGGAGTTGATGTCTAATTTTGTAACGGGTGTGTATATACTGCTTTCGGAAGTATACATATCTCGAGAGATCAATTTATTTGATTTGTGATGCTAGGACCGGTGGTTAGTTAAGCATTACAAGCCAAAAAATTGGGGTCCTCACACCAACGCTCTAGGAGGGACAGCAAGGGAGGCCACGGCAGGGGAGCTTGGGCTGCACCAATGGAGGGGAGGTGGCGCAAGGAGGAAGGGGAGGAGGTGGGAGGTGGTGGCGGCTAGGAGGGGAGGAGGGGTGGAAGTGTGGGGCCTAGGTTTTGGTGCGCCCTAAAAGGCCCCCTTTGGCCGACCACTAGGTGGGCTTGGGCCCCCACGGTTGTTCCCTTTTTGGGCTCCAAGGCAGCCCACCTTGGCCCATAGGGCCTCCTCTGGGCCTGCTACGAGGCCTGTGCCCAAAACTGAAGAATCGATTTAATCGTCGAAATTGCGAATTTTAAATTGACTGAACGGAAAACTTCCTAAACGAAACGAAGTATTACAGAGGTTTTCTATGTGTTTATGACGGATGTTTTTCGCAAATTGAGCTTGGCTTTATGTTGGCATGTGTGGTTCTAATCAGTTTAGAAAGAATAAAAGAAATGATTGATTTGGATATTCGAGTGATTTCTCCTTTGACGGACATGATGTTTATTTGTAAATTTTCTAATTTGAAGGTGGAAAGGTTTTGTGATGAATTTTTGATTCTGGATTTGATTCTTTTGGTACCGAGTTGGCAATGTGTGGTTGCGATGAGAATCCTTACTTTCGGCTTGACTCGCTTGTATGAGCTGTCGTGAGCGAGTTCTGTTGTGTGTCCCTCGTTAAAGGGAGTGATCCTTGTTAGATGAAGAGTTCGATTTGAGCATATTGTGTGCTTTCGTACCAAAGGGGAGATTGGCCCAGGTACATTCGCTCGCTTCCGATAGTTGCGTAAATTAGGAAGTTGGTGTTTCGCTTTGACCATCTCGCCATACGCGGCACGCAACTCTTGGTTTGTTCTGGCATCGATTGATTACCTGGGAGACCTGGAGTTTGAGTTTCATTAACGTCATTGACCATCGAGTAGGATCTTACCTTCGATGACCTTCTGATGAGTGTACCTAGAAACGCTAGGTTGAGAATTAGGACAGATGTCGTTTTACGTCTTTGTGTTGTGATCTGTTCGGGCCGAGGGAGAGGCTACTTGGGAGTTGGAATTTCGCATACGTGGGCGTTATCCGGATTTGTTCACCACGGGTATGTGGTTACCGTTGTTAGTTCTCAGTCGTAGTTGTTCTTTCGTGTAGATGGGTAATTAGATTCGGGGTCGAATCCTGTTAAGGGGGGTAGAATGTAAAACCCCGAGTATCAAATAGAGAAAAAAACATTATTCGGAAGAAGGAATTTATTCAATTTCGAAGTTCTCCTATCAAAGAATGTATCCAACAGCGATTAGTGGAAATAAAAAGGAGGTTTTCTGTGAAATTTCAACAACTTGGGCCCTGGGCCTCGGCCCAAAAGGCCCAAGAGGGAGACCGGCCAAAGGGGTGGGCGCCACCCCCTTTTTCTCCCCCCAAACCCTAGGCCGAATCCACCTCTCCCCTTTCCCTCCCCAAGCCGCCACCCCTCCTGCCCCATGCCACCCTCCCTACTGATCTTGCACCTTCCCGGCCATTTGGTGCTGCCAACTTCCTCCCTGAGCCGCCTCCCTGCCGCTCTTGTGAAGGAAGGAGAAGGAAGCGCGGGCTGTTTGGCCGAAAGGAAGGGAGAACGAGGGGGAGGAAGGGGATCTTATTCTTGGGTTCAACCAGCGTCTCCCTAAGGTTCTACAAGGGTAACGCAAGGCGTTCTTCACTGTTTAAGTTGTATTAGATGAGAATTCGATTAGTTTGATTGGATTGAATTGTCACGCTAGAATTTCAATTGTCTAGATTGTTGTGTGGCCAATTTCGGGTTCTTAGAAGAAGAATTGGAGGTTTCCATCTCCTAGAGATATTTAGATAATGTTCTTATCTTTCAGTGGTTGCCAAGATTGCTTAATTCCGACTTACGGTTCAAAAGTTATGGTATATTCTTTCCTGCTGTCTAGAATCCTGACGAGAACGAACTCCTAAGTTGTCTTTTAAAATATGATTAAGTTAATGGCAAATTCAGGGTTTTCACCCAACTAGGTTATTGTAGGCCTTGGTCTTAGCTTTCGTTATTGATAAAGAACGCTAAGTTTGGTTTAGCCAATTAGAAGTTATAGCATTAATCGTGCTGCTATCCAGAAAATTGTCGGTAGTTCTGACAGAAAGTGTTCGTCGGTCCTTTGGGGTTAGATACGTTACCTTTCAAACAAGCCTGAGTTCACCTTTTTTTTGAGTTTCAGAGCAAAAGTTATGTTACTTTTATTGCTGCTGTCCATTATGGTTTCCTGCTAGGATGTAGTTAATTTGAGCAATGTCTACAAGTAAACGTTGGGGTTGGGGTATGAGTTTGGAGCATTGCGAGTAGTGTCATGATGTCTTGGTTCTTATTGAGTAACTTAATGGTGTAGAGTGTGAGGCGCTGAGGTTAGCGGCATCGCCGCTGCCTTCTAACGATCGCAACGCTAAAGGCAAGTACATTGACTTTTGTGTTATTTGTAAATACTGGATACTCGATGATTAGTATTGTGTTTTATTTGATACGTGAGAAGCTTCAATGTCTATGTTCCATGCTTATGTGAAATTCACGTGTTCGAGAAAATGCTAGTTAATATTCATAAGTTCATTCATACATCCGTGTTCATGTTCCGCCCACGAGTGGAATATCCACGGAGTGGAGTTTAAAGTCCGATCAATTTCAAGATGGGCATGTGAGACCCACCATTCCAATGTGGGTAGTTTGGACACCGTGATGAAACGTTCTTCATACGGATTTTGGATCCCCGTATTTCGATAAATACGGGCTTAAGTGAACACCGACGGGTGTGTCACTAGCTATACCGGTATAAGAAGGAGTGCAGTCCATTCATTTCATTACATCCATGCATTTCATTTCATTCTTTAAGATAATCTTTCAGTGTTATGTTCTTATTCTTCAATATTGTTGGCTTGTTCTTATTTGTTGAATGTCCTATTGTTTCGCTGTACTCGCTGAGTCCCGGACTCACTCTTGTTTTGTTGTTTTGTTTTAGGTGACCGTTGATGATGACTCTTTTAGGAGGGAGTAGACATGCCCTAAACATACACATCACCTTATTCCAGTTTCAATAATCGAACTTGGTTATTTCTTTCATTCGTTTAGTGATGAAATGTAATCAATGAAGTTACACGTGGTTGATGACTCCCTACTGGTTGTGGATGTTTATTTCTTCCTGTGGTACTTGTTCACTCCTTTTGGCATGCTTACATAGTTTCAGACTACATTTCTGCCATTGTGCCATTAGAGTTGACCTCCTTTTGTCATAATTTGGAATACTGTCTCAGCTCTTTTGATTATGGTTATATGTTAGATTCTTAGGTAACATTTTGGCTTCAATAGCTGTGGTGTTACAGTGCTACAAGCATGGGAGAGGGCAAGGTGGTAGAGTCGGCGGTATCACAGCCTTGCAGCGTCGAAGGCAAAACGGTGGCAAGAGGGTGGTGACATAGGGGCGAGGCTCGGGATGGCGCATCCGGGTGGTAGGGTTTAGCTCGGTTGGAGTTGGAGACCACTAATGTATGCAAGGGCATGTTGATCTGACTGACCGTCGATGGATATCTAAAGGTTTGAAATTTGAATGATTTTTGCCCAAATTTCATTCGAATGATGGCTAGACGCACCCTTAATATTTTAATTCACTTTCTGATGAGGACATCAACCCTAAGGATGCAACAACTACTTCGACCCGCTACACTGCATCATCTACTTCAACCACATCTTCTCCGATAGGACTTTCGGCTACTACACTGCCATATTCCCTAGTTAGACCGAGCTAAATCTACTCATACGAGTCGAGCTTCGTCTACATGCTATAGTGTTGTGTCACCAATTGTTAGCCCATGGGCTTTGTAATAAATAGGTTGATTTGGCTAGTTTGGCCCATATGGCCAGCCACCTAGGGTTTTTGGTACTGTTTATGTAGCACTATTTACACATGAATAGTACCCACGACCGTCCTTCTTTCTCCTATACATAGTGGCCGTCACTCCTCTAGTTCTGCTAGTTTTGTTGATTGAAGTTTAGCTTTGCTATTTTATACTTTGTCATCTTGTTCGGTGAGATCAACAGTGACATTATTCTTCGAAACCCCACTTATCAATACAATCTTAATTCATATTCGCAATTTCAGATTGCTATTTATCTCGTTTTTATGTGCTTCTTCGGTGTATGTAGGAATTGATCTTCACGATCAGGTCATCCGAGTATTTGTGCACAGTTGATAACGACTTGTCGAGCAGTTCAGCGATTGCGTGGTTTCGAGCCTTGTGAGTTCGTAACCAGCATCATGAGAGTTGAGCAACTACTACTAAACTTTCTTTCTCATCAAAAGATCGGACCAGAATAGAAACTTCGTGTTCATCACTTTTGTCTAAAAAACAGTAATATATGTGTCTTATATATAGTTAGTTAATTGGAAGCACGTTGGCATGCAGGAGACGGCCGGCCGGTACGAACATGTGTGGCCATGATTGGTGAGCTGGGACATACACTCCCGCATGTAGCCTCACTCCACGTACCTTGAGTGGTCGCAATAAGATGCAGGTTTTCCAAACCTGGAGCAGTGTTTTGATGGCATGGACTGTCCTTTTTATAGTAGCAGTAGCTGTTTTGTTGTTTTAGCTAGTACTTTAGCTACCCTCCAAATAATGATCCCGAAATTTGGTTTGACCACCATCATTCCTGGTACTCTCTAATTATCGTGTGCTTTCTCCGAAAATAATGAGTCTTGATCTAATATTTATGTACCAACCCGATCACCCATCCACAACTTTACAACCTTCAGGCAGCGACAAGCTATAGTGGACAGCGCGGCGGCACAACGAAGCAACAATGGTGCTGCCCCGCCTACGGAGTTAGCGCGGGTGTCAATCAGCGAAGTCAATAGAAGTGTTGATGGATCTGAAAAAATATGTTGATGGAAATGGTATAAGAGGTTTACAGCCGTAGAGAAGCGTAGGATGCAAGTCCTTTCATATCCATCTTGAGCAAAATGATAAAAAAAGAACTTCCCACATCCTACCAAAGCAATAGGCATGTGGGAAACATTTTTTTTCCAAATAAATCCTATTAAAGGTCGATTATAGTAAGCTGTAAGCATGTAACACGACATATTGGAGGCCTTAAATAATCCCACATGAAACTTATATATGGGATAGACACTACACAGCAGAATCATCTTAAGCAATAGACACAAATCGTTGTCAAGAGGGATGAGCGACAGATATGTATCCTAAGAATTGTTAATTATTCATCGGATGCCCATATATAATGGCAAATTCCAATTTATTTATAAATTAGCATGAAATATAAGGCATTTCTCCTTTGAACTTCTCTTCATTTGCATGAACTAAGCTCTTTCACTGGTTGGGAAAGGGTGCCCAAATACTCCCTCTGTTCAGAAATATATCACGTTTTAGGAAGCATGCACTCAAACTTTCTTAACTTTAACTACTAATATATATATAAAAAAAACTATTTGTATTGTTCATTTGAAAATGATATCATTATATTAGTCATAAAAATATTTTTAAATATAATAATGTTATATTATTTTATGAACATATTCGTATAAAAATAATGGTCAAAGTTACATATTAGAGACCATATAAATATTCAAAACAAGGTATATTTTTGAATAAATGGAGTATTAGGTAGAATCTAAACGGAGTAGCTAGGCTCGACGGACAACAAATTCTATCGCTCCTTGATAACATTTGCATGGAAAGGCCCGAAAGAGAGTGGCGAAAGGGCAGACACTGGCGAGCCAAGAGAAGGAAATGTCCCCAGGCGAGGTTTGCCGGGCCTCCGGGCCCCTGCCACTTCCACCTGGGCCCCACCCCACCACACGCGACATAAGTGGGCCCACTGTTTTACCCCTGGACCCACTGCCAGTGACAGCAAAGGGCCTAATGAGAGCCATGAGTGTGCTCCTTGTCACTGGTCTCCATGTGTGCAAAGTGCCTTGGATTGCTCAGATTCTCTCTCATGGATGGATGCAGCTCCGAGTGCTGCGATGGGGTGGGTGCAACTCCGAAGAACGGAAAGAAAGATAAGCGAGAGAGAGAGTGCATTGCAACTCAAAAGCTAACACGCTCGCCTCAAAACGCAATGATGCGGTTTTCTGCGTCCATGCCCTCATGCCTCTCTCCGATGATGATAAAGAACTATTTTTTTATCCCTTTTTCTTCTTAATTTGGATGGTTTAGCTAGCTCCAAGCTCAGTACGTTGATGCAAGTCCAACGAGACATACACGCAGTTCTAGTGTTCATGGTGATTTATAAATTCGAGTTGAGTTGTACATTAATCCTGTATCAATGATCAGAACTATAAAATGCAAGTCCAGATGCAACGGTTGATCGATCAAGCTGGATAGCACCAGCAGCAATGTTAATAGTACTGTTTGGAAGGGTAATCACTTCCAATGTTATGTTATCTTCAAGCATTGTGAAGGGTAATCAGCTCCAATGTTAATACTACTGTATTAGCTAGTGTATACCTTGTTGTATTAGAGGTGTATATATTAGGTATTTTGGCAAAAAAATAAATAAATAAAGGTACAGCTGTACCCCATACACCTTCATCAGCTCCGCCACTGTTAAGCATTATGAACTGTGATACAGATGAAGAACTTCATCAGCTCCGCCACTGTTAAGCATTATGAACTGTGATACAGATGAAGAACTTCATCAGCTCCGCCACTGTTAAGCATTATGAACTGTGACAGAGATGAAGAACTTGATGTATAGGTGGAAATACGTACGCCATGTACTAAGAAGCTGAACCTCTTTATTCACTGGGATATCTAGCGAACCTGATTCCTCCGAAACTAGCAGAAACATTAATACGACAAGTATAGACGAATTCTCATCATTCCAAGGGCCCACGATGGCTCGAGATCGAGCATGCTTGGTTAGGGCTCTCATGCTGCTAACGTGATGGAAGGGCCTAGATTCTTTGCACTGCTCTCATCATTGGGCGGTACGAATTCTGTCTCCTCTAGTTTAGCAGGCCGCACACTGCGAACTGAAACACTGACACGAGTTGAACAAGTCGGCAAAGGTGTTCATCTCACCGTACCCCACTGTACTGCAGCCCGTAGTAGACTGCACTTAATTTGAGCAAGTTAAATTGGGCATGAGCTGCACATGCATGCATGGTCTCGTTTCTTTCGAATTATGCGATAGGTTCAACAATTCACTTTCACAAATAAGACCGCAAACAACTGAGATATCTGGTTCACATGAAAAGATGGCTTTCTCAAAAGTTATTTGCATGCATGCATGCGCAACTTAGCCTTGAGTGCAGTTAGGTCAACTACGACACTTCGAACTCGGTACTACACTGCAATAGAGCTAGAAAACAAAAGCTATTATGGGATGCTAGAAATTTTCCATGACAATGACTAAACACGCTATTGTTTTTTTTTCTAAAAAAAAAAGCAGATCCTGAGAATTAATGATAAATTATTATTATTATTATTTGACAATGGAGAGACTAAAACATAACGCCAAACAGAAAAAGATGGGTATTGATGAGGGCATCTCTACGACATCTTCTTCTCCTCCACATAATGCTTAAGATATACACATCGAGTTGCCGATAGGACCAATAACAAGAGCACGTGCAAAAACTACAAGCTCAGTTTGCTCCTTAATGAGTTTAGTTTTGATTTATCCAGAATTGGCTACTACCTAATGCATCTATCTTATGTATTCTTAGGTTTGACAAGGAAGCTACATGGGAGACTAAGGGGAGAAGAAAGCCGAGCCAAAGCAATGAAGGAGAACCATGGAAGCTCAAGGTAGGTCTCGACTGTGTCCATGACCGTGTCTTGGCCAAGGATGTAGTCGTGGGGGCATGGAACGCCGGTCGGAGTCTATGACCATATGGCACCATGCTGCGCTAAAGAGGAAGGTCCAAGCTGCCCAAGACTTACAGTACTCGGTGTCAACAATACTAGCATGAATAGTAATTCCAATTTAGAGTTTGCTTTGGTGTGTGCAAATGCCCTAGGCCATGAGTGAGTCGTGGAGGCGCTATAAGTACCCTTGCCCCTCCTTTGTATCGCGGAGACCACATTTAATCTATTTTTCCAACATCATATGCTTGTTTCTCCTATTGTGCTCATAGCCAAACAAATGAGAATTGGGCATTCGAACAAGGGGTCGTTCTTACTTTTCCATTGGGAATTGAGGGTTTGACGATCTTCACTTCGTGGTCACGAGGATCCAATCAAGTGTGTGTTTGGGCGAATTTTTCATAGAGCTACAAGTCTGTGCATTGGTGCGAGGGATTAGTGTGAGGACCCTTGTTTATCTACCGGCACTGTTTAACCATCCACTTGGTCCTAACAAAGACAAATCAAATAAACCAAGCCTCGAGATATGTATACTTCCTGCACTGCAATATACACACCTGTTACAAAATCAAGCATCAATTCCATTCATACACAAAAAAAAAGAGAAGTTAGATTTCGGTGATTGACAAAAAAAAGAAAGAAAAAAAAGGAGAGGAAAAACAGAAACAGGAAAAAAAATAGAAAAAGGCCCCTCTCTGTCCAAAATTTGACATCCCATCAAAACTTTGCCAAATCAATTGAAAATTGGTGGAGCCCTTCCTCGATAGCCACAAGATACCAAAACAAATTGGGCACGTTTGGCCCACGGATCAAAAGATATAGCAGTTTGAGTTTGAGGCGAGTACGCTTCCGACACATCTTCAGTAAAACGGGCATAACTTTTGCATACGGAGTCGGATTTCGACGTTCTTGTGTTCGTTTCGGCTATCAACGGCGCGCATCTGAAAATATGACACGCAAAGCGCCTGTCGCCCTCCAAGACCCCAAAACCGGCCATCTTTAGCGCCGAAATTACGTTGCAAGTTTTCTTTTTCTGTTTTCGCGCTTCTTTCGGTCTTCCTTTGGAATTTAGGGTTCGTCCTGTTGAGAAAGTTGTAGATCTCGTGAAACCTTTCAAACGAGTATATATAAGCTATGTAAAACTTTGCCTTTTCATCGTTTGAGACTAGCTGTTGTATCTGCTCAATATAGAGGGTTGTTCGCGTTTTACCGATATCGCTGTTTTGTGCTCTACATCGCGCGAATAATCTTGTGCCCTTAGAAAAAAGTTTGAGTAGTGGGATAGTGTCTCTCCTAGAACTTGTTGTGAGGTTCTCCTTTGCTTACATCAAGTCACATTGATCGTTCCGTATGCGTACATACACTTCTTTGCATAGGACTTTGATTAGCTAAGTGTGATTAGGCTAGGATCGGCAACTTTTGACGAGTATTTTGAACAATCTTTCAACTTGCATTTACTGATCTGATTATTGCTGATCCTTTTGCTACCATATTGTGCCTTTTTGGGCGTGAAAAGACTCATTGATGTTGAGTGATCACTTCTATTGGCCTAAGATGAGGCGAGATGTGGACAGTTTGTCCAACGTTGTATTACTTGTCATAAGGCTAAATCCAAGTTGAATCCACATGGTTTGTACACTCCTTTACCAGTTCCTAATGTTCCTTGGGAAGATATTAGCATAGATTTTGTTTTGGGGCTACCAAGAACTAAGAGGGAAGGGATTCTATATTTGTGTTTGTTAGTCGTTTTTCTAAGATGGCACATTTCATTACAGTATAAAAAGCAACGATGCGTCACATGTTGTCGACTTGTTTTTCAGAAGATCGTGCGACTTCATGGTGTTCCAAGAACCATTGTCTCGCATCGTGATGTGAAGTTCATGAGCTACTGAAGCATTGTGGGGAAATCGGGACGGTTGTTATTCAAAGACAAATTCTCATCTCCAAACCGATGGTCAAATAGAGGTGGTCAACCAAACACTCTCCATGTCGCACGGGCCATGATAAAGAAGAACCTGCGTGAGTGGGATTGTTTGTCGCACATGGAATTCACTTACAACGGCCGTGTATTCCACTACATAGTCAGTGTCCGCTTGAGATGGTATATGGCTTTAAGCCAATTACACCATTGGATTTGTTGTCGCTACCACCGTCGATCGTATAATATGGAGGCTTCAAATGAGCTAATTTTGTAAGCGATTGCATTTGAAGACGAAGGCTGAAATTTAGAAGAATATGAAGTTTTATGCTAAGAAGCGAGCAAGAGAAGAAAGAAGGTGTTGTTTCAACGGGCGATTTAGTGTACGGTACACTATCGCAAGGATCGCTTTCCAAAACGCCGCAAGTCAAAGCGCCGCTAAGAGGAGATGGACCTTTCAAGGTGCTTGCGAAGATTAGCGACAATGCATACAAGATCGAGTTGCTTAGAGATGACTATGGCATGAGCTCTACGTTCATTGTCGCTTATTCATCACCTTTCTTTGGTTGTGATGATCTAGCATCGAGGACAACGCCTTTTCAAGAGGGGAGGATGATGAGGGCATCTCTATGACATCTTTTCTCCTCCACCTAATGCTCAAGATATACGCCTCGAGTTACCAACAGGATCAATAATAAGAGCATGTGCCAAAAAACTACAAGCTCATGTGAATTTGCTCCTTAATGAGTTCAGTTTTGATTTACCTGAGAATTAGCTACTACCTAATGCATCTATCTTATGTGTTCTCGTGTTTGACACTAAGCTCTATGGGAGACTAAGGGGAGAAGAGAGTCAAAGCCAAAGCAATGGAGGAGAACCATAGAAGCTCAAGGCGATCTACGACAGGTCCGTTGTCACAACTAGGTCCATTACCATGACCAAATCTATGACCGTGTCCACGATCGGGCCACGACCGTGTCTTGGCCGAAGGTTGTAGTCGTAGGGTAGGGAGCGCCGATCGAGTCACGACCAGATGCCGCCATGCTACGCTAAAAGGAAGGTTCAAGTTGCCCAAGACTTCCAAAGACTTGGCATGAAATGAATTTGAGTTAGAGTTTGCTTTGGCGTGTCAAATAGGCCTTAGGTCGTGAGTGAGTCGTGGAAGGGCGCTATAAGTACCCTTGCCCTCCTTTGTATTGCGGAGACCACGTTTAATCTATTTTTTTTTCCAAACAGCATATGCTTGTTTATCCTATTGTGCTCGTAGCCAAAACAGCAGGGAATTGGGCATTCAGAACAAGGGGTCGTTCTTGCTTTTTCTGTTGGAAATTGAGGGTTCGACGATCTTTGTTTTGTGGTCAGCAAGGATGCAATCCATTGTGTGTTTGAGCAAATTTTTCATAGAGCTACAAGTCCGTGCATTGGTGCGGGGGATCAGCTAGTGGTTCATCAGGATAAATAAGCTATCGAGCTGTTCTACGTCGAGAAGATCGGCACCCCACATCGTATATCTTATAATGGCTTGGAATATAAAATGGATGGAGTAACCCTCGACCTAAAAGCACCGCTAGCTTCTTCACGTGCAATGAAAGGCGAAAACAACATATCACCGCCTTAATTTTCTACCATTTCTTTTCCTGCAGTGCCATAATTCGCAAACTAATGTAGTACTAGTACTCTGCTCGATCGATACTCCTACGTGGCTAACTAGAAAGGGAGCGACAAGGCAACGACACAAAGAGACCGACCAGCAAAGATATGCCTCGCCTCCGACATAGTTTAATCACCAGAACATTCGCTCTAATATCAAACGCTAATCGCGGGTTTATGAGGCCAATTTGCGGTGCGCAAGCGCAAGCAGCCGCGAGTCGCTCGCGTCTTTGAGCTAGGGACCGCGCCTGCATGGAACAGGTGTCGATCAGATGAGCCCCGCTGTACGCCACACACATGCATGCATGCATTTTTTTTACACTCCCCGATACTACTCGGAGAGGGATCCTCTGTGTCCTGCTGTCAACGTAGAGACAGTAGCGGAGCTAGAATTTTGACGATGAGGATATAAATTTAAGACACATCTATTTTAACATAAGTTCAAATGACATAGTACATAAGTTCAAATATGTCAAATTACATATTCACACTATAACCAACATCACAAAATATTTTAAAAAATTACTTAATTACAACTTGATACTGCTTCCTTCATACTTTGAAAGAGATTGATGACAAGATCATCACTAACTTGTTGAAACAATTCACACTCAATATACGAACTCAAGCAATCATTCAAGTATTGTTCACCCATGCTATTTCTTAGCTTGTTCTTCACATGATTCATTGTCGAAAATACTCTCTCTCTTGATGCATGTTAGTGATAAACATATTAAATTGCAAAGAAAGTTGGATCAAATTTGTGTTCGAGAAATCTTTAGAATAAAACTTAGTAAGTTTAAGAACTTTATCCTTGTCATATGAAGCAAATGAATCAGCAGGATGCAAAGATGTCATACAAATGAATCAGCAGGTTGGTAGCAAGGGGTATAAGGAAAGGAAAGTAGAGGTCAAGCCAACACTAGGCCTTGAAGGAGCCTGGAGCCAGGAGGGAGCAGCGACGGCGGTCCTTGGGGTCGAGACTCAAGGGCGTGACCGACCACCGACGCGTCGAGGTTGAGATCGTCGCCAGGCGAAGCGATGCGCGAGCGCCGCGATGCACCGATGCCATGATGAGTTGCTTGCCACGGTGTCGCCCTCGCGCTCATGCCGATCGCCTGGATGAGCAGATGACACTTAGACCTAACACCTCCTTGACTAGTTGACTTAGGCTTGATTCTTATATTTTGTTGGGCCTAATGCTATATGGGTTGCCAGGAGTTGAGGAGTATGTATAGTGTATACTTTATGTATTAAGAGGGGTATATACCAGATTTTTGTGTAAAATTTTTGGGGGTGCAACCGCACCCCCATGCATTACTGTAGCTCTGCCACTACATAGAGATGCTACGGTACATAAGCATTAGGAGTTATCTCCACTATCCGATCAAAAAAACGAAGGCCGAGATCAATCGCTACAGCTTTGCTGCAGTAAAATCGCTACTACACTTTTCTTTTATCAAGAGGTGTAACACCGGCTATTAGGAAGCCAAGATGTCACCTAAATCATCTAACATACATCCATAATGCGGAAGAATTTGAATAATATCAACTGATGATATAAAGAAATCACTACTTAATAGAACCATGGCATGACAATAGTCTGTATTCAAGCAAGTGTAACGAAGGATGATCGAAGATCACAAGCAATACATAATCAATCATAACATGGAGAAGGTATCCTTCCTTCACCATTTAAATTTATTTATTACGTTCATCCCTTAACGAATGAAAGATAGAAACTAAATCATATTGTTGAACTTGATTATGGTGAATTGCAAGATTAGTGCGTGTCTACTCCCTCCGATAGAGCCAGCATCAATGATCACCTAAAATAAACAAACAAAGCAAGAATGAGTCCGTGACTCAGCAAGTACAGTGAATAAATGAACATACCATAAATACGAACAAGACCTCGCTATTAAAGAGTGCGAACATACCCGAACGAGTGTATGAATGAATGTAATGAATGGATTTAATGAAAAGAATGGACATGCATGATGCTTATACCAGATAGCTAGTGACACACCCGCCGGTGTGACTTAAGCCCGTATTTAACCAAAATACGGGGATCCCAATCTCGTATGAAGAACGTTTCATACGGGTGTCCAAAACTGCCCACATTGGACTGGTGGGTCTTACGTGCCCATACTGGAATTGATGGGTCTTATAATCCACTCCCGTGGAAGGCACATGAAACAGATGCATGAATCAAGAATGAATTATGAAAGACATCATATGTATACTCATGGTTATAACACATAAGAAAAGGACATAAACTTTTAATATTATCATGGATATCGAAAAAACACAATATCATCAAGCATGCATCATGCACCAAACATATGAACATCAAATTACTTGCCTTCAAATGCCAAGCCATGCGGTAGTAGGCAAAGAAGATGTCCCTAAACCCAAGCCTCTCGCCTACACAAGTAAGTACTCGAAATAAATACAACATACAACAGAGCGCTTCCAATAATGTTCTACAACTCCTTCCCGATAACCCACAATTAACTAGTTAGCTCTAATCTGAAAACAGACTATTCAGGCACAACCCGAAACTGGACAGCAGAACGGTAAAATCATATCTATTGGTCTGGAACTCGGAATGAGGTGAGACCAATTTTCTATGGATTCTTAACTGACATATCTACAATACTCTAGTTGACAAGGTAACCCAATTCGGCCAATTTAATTTACTGACAGATAACTGAAACAGCAGAACAGAAACTGTCTACACAATTAAGACAGCAGTATTAAAACGATCATAACTTTTAATCTACAACTCCGAATTACACGTTCTTTAACAATATCAAAAGCTAAGACCAAGGCCTACAATAACCTAGTTGGGTGAAAGCCCTGAATTTTCCATTAACACACTTATATGTTAAAAGACAACTTGACAATTTATTCTCGTCAGATTCTGGACAGCAGAGACGAAAACTAACATAACTTTTATCCGTACATAAGAATTCAGTGTTCTTGGCGGCCACCGAAAGCTAAGAAGAAAACCTAAATATCCCTAAGAGATAGACAACTCAAATTCGGCCTCTAACATCACGAAACAGACCCCGCAACATTCTGGACAGAATCGACTTTCTACTCGCAGCAATACGATCTAATAAAAATGAACCAAATCGCATCTACCACTAATCAAACGACGAGGATCAGCATTTGTTACCCTTGCAGCAACCAGAAGTCGATGGTTGATCCACGAAGATGTTCCTCCTTCTTGATCAGCCAATTCCACGAATCACCACTCCTACCTTCGCGAAGCCGAACGGGAGATCGGCACCAAGGACGGCCGGGAGGTGGGGAGTGCTGCACTAGGGGCTTGGGGCGGCAAAGAAGGAGGTGGAAGATGGAGGGGGAAGGGGAGAGGAAGGAGGTGGCCGCCAAGGTGGGGAGGAGTGGGGGGAAAGGGGAGGCTAGGGTTTTGGGGGAGGGTGGCACCTCCCCAATGGCGGCCAGGCCTCATGGGCCAAGGCCCAGGCCCAGGTTACCAGGAAAACGCAGAAAACCCCCCCTTTATTCTCTAGATTAAACGTTTTTCTAAAAGAAACCTTCTACCGATTAATTATTTTCTCCCGAAAATTATTTCTAGCACTATCGGAGAATTACATTAATTCTCTCTCAATTTGAATTGCACGCTCAAAAGAAAGTCGGGATATTACAAGAGGATACTGTTCACATAACACGAAACACTGTTTACGATTGTAATGTAGATGGCCCATAAAATCCAAATCATCCAGACATTCACACTGCTAATACAGAGATGCTATAGTGCGAGAGGCATTAGTAACGATCTCGCACCGCACACGCACATGCCGCCATAGTAGCCCGCCCACACACACGCATGCGCCACCAATGTAATGTAGATCGAGTATTAAAGTATTCGAACATATATAGTGGAGCAGTTTTATTTTTAATCCTTTTAAAAATTATTTTAAAGATAGCTTCTTCCTAACTTTATTTCCAATTCTAACCCCTTTGGTTACGCCATGACCCGTGGCGTGACTAATCAGGCTTATCACGCCATTGACCACGGCGTGACCAAATCGCCGATAGCCCTCGAGCCAACACATGTCTGCTTTTGGGTTAACTCGCCACGCCAAGAGGAGTGGCGTGACAACACTCATTTGGGACGCCACGCATTGTGGCGTGGCCAAAGGGTTTAGAATTGAAAATAAAGTTAAGAAGAGGCTATCTTTAAAATAATTTTTAAAAGGATTAAAAATAAAACTCTATATGGTGCTACAACAGAACAAGACACGGCAGACATGCCATTTGTGAATATTAAACAATAGGTGGATTAATTAATATTCTAAGCACTCCTTTCATGTAACATCCCAAAATTTGAGTTTTTAAAAATCTTTCGCCTAGATTAGGTCAACGAAAATTTCACTAATTTTTCTTGTTTTAATAAAGCTTAAATAAGACTTTCTAAAATTAAAACAATTTAATTTGATTAATATAAACTTTAATTAAATCAAAACCAGTGTTATTTGACTTCCTTATGTTCCAAGAATTTTTCCGGATTTTTACGAGTTTATTTGGTATTTATTTGAGCTCAATTGGATTGTCAATCTTTACTTTAATTCGAAATCGCTTTTTCTTTTTCTTCGTAATTTCCTTCGCCCATTTCTTTTCTTCCTTTTCTGCCCATTCCTTCCTAGCCCGAAATGCCTCCATCGCCCGCCACCGCTTCCTCCTACGCTCCAATCGACCCATCATTGCCACCGCCGCACTTCGCCACCGCTAGTCACATACCCGTGTCGCCGCCACCGCCGCCTCCCACACGCCTCGAAGGCCATAAAGGCATCGCCCATGCACCACCTTTCGCCTCGCTCCGCCGCTCGACGCCCTAGCCGCCGCCGACGCCGCGGCGCCGAGCCCGATTGTCTTCGCAAGCTCGCGCCGCTTGGCGCGCTGTTCTCCTCCATTGAAGCTCTCGCCGTTTTGTCCGCATCATCGGTGTCGCCTAGTCCTCCTCCGCTGCTTGCGCCACACACCGGTGCTTCGAGCCTTCATTCGCCGACTCTAGCTTTGTCTTCTCCACTCGCCCCGTCCACCGCCAAAATCGTTCCTCCGCATTCCCACCGCCAAGGTGAGTTTCTCGACAAATATCTAGCATCAACATGTGTTCTAGCTCCCAACCTACAATTCCGGCCCTCGATTCTAGGTTTTGTCCATCGTTGGTCGAGATCGCTACTCTCTTTCTTCTCCACCACCGTCCTTCCCCGCCTGCTCCCTATCACTCCGGTGATCCCCGCCTCCATCTTCACCATCCTCTCCATCCCAAAGGCCGCATTCTACCCTACACACATGTCCTCTTCCCCGGAGTGCCGCCGGAACCATGTCGCTGCTATAACCAAGCTAGTGTCGCCACTTTGAGCTCGCCACGGCCAAGTCCAATCAACTCCGGTCTACACGTATGCGCCACCGACTTTGCCTTAATCTCCTCTCCCCCTTTGCCCTTCCATCATCTCTAGCGTGGCGTTAGCACCGATGAGCCCTCGGACTCCGTGCGCTACTACACCGCTATGCCACGTCAGCACCACCTCACCTCTCTGTCCTTCGTGGCCGCCACGTCGTCACCACGTGCACGCCATGCAAGCATCACTACCACCTAAGCCGCCAACCGTGCATCACTCTAAACCCAAAACCGTCCACCATGAGCCACTCAATTACATGCGATCCCCACATGTCAGTCAACCTTGGTCAACCAGAGCAGCATGGACCTGGTCCACCGTGGACCAACACGCATCCATGGACTTGGTCTATGGACCAATGGCCCACCTATCAACCAGTCTTCCTTTTTCGGGAATTAATTTAATTCTTGAAACTCCTTTTATTCCAGTCAGTCCCACATGTCATACACCAAATCTATTTCCAAAATTCCAAAAATAAAGATCCTCGAAAGTATTTATGTGGACCCCACCTGCTAGTTTCTCTCTCCCTTTTCTTTTTCAGTATTTTACTTCCCGATCAAATTTTCGAGAGCTCGTTCTTCCTCATACGAACTCCGATAGAACCCATTCAAGTTTCTAAATTCATCTAAAATTAAACCCTACCTTCTAGTATCATTCAATTTCAATTTGGATTTTATTTGATTTGACTTTTTGACTTTTGTTTGTTCTATATTTTCTCTCCTGTTAGACGTTGACGTTCCAGAATTTTCCGAAGGAGCTAAGGGTCAAAGAAGTTGGGTGCAAAGTTTATGTACCTATACCCCACCACAACGTACTACAATGGGCCCTCTCTAAAGTCCGGGATATACGTTGGTTATGAGACAACATCCATAATCAAGTATTTGGACCCTATGACGGAGATTTGCATATCGCCCGATTTGTCGATAGCATATTTGATGAGGATAGTTTCCCATCATTAGGGGGAGGAAATCAACCCTTGATGAAAAATATACGAAAATAACGTGACAAGCCACGAGAATCAATGCACATGACCCGCGACTAGTGAAGCAAATAGAGATGTCCGAAAGATCATTGATTTGCAAGCATTAGGAATCAATCGCTTGACCACTTTAGTGATTTAAAGAGCGTGACCAAGTCGCATGTGCCTATACGCAATGCACCAGAGACGGTTGAAATACCAAAAAAAGTTGAAGGTGCCCCTAATCCCATCCAGATACCTCAGAATAAAAGGACGAGAACTCGGGCCCCTCGAATCCCAAGTAGCCAAGGATGCCTCATGAAAAAGGATAAGGACTTGATACACCGATCACCGGTTCCCTAGAACCGTAAGGGAGCCGCCTCAGGACCTAGCACCGAGATGACACCTTCAAGAAAAGGCATACCAGATATGAACATCCCCATAGAAGGAGAAACGAGCACGAATGTGTGTGCACACATCGGAGCTAAAAACTAAAGGGACTTGCCCCGTAATTGGAAGTAGCAGTGAGCAAGTAGAAACATTAGAAGAATCGCCCTATGAAGAAATAGCTATAAACTATGTGACCATAGGAGAGTCTATGAATAGGACAACAACCAATGTCGATATTTATTTTGCAAAAATTGCCACAATCATCGATCTTGATTTAGAGTCCGCATCACTCACAATGTAAGAAAAGATCGATTGGGAGATTGGAAGAATGCAATAGAAACTGAATTATTATCTCTGAATAAAAGAGGTGTTTGGGCCTATAAGCCGCACGCCTCCCTTGTGCACCCTGTAGGGCATAAGTGGGTATTTGTTCGAAAGAGAAATGAAAATAATGAAATTGTAAGATATAAAGCAAGGCTCGTTGCACAAGGTTTTACTCAACGTCCAAGAGTTGATTATGAAGAAACATATTCTCCAGTCATGGGCGGAGTTACCTTTAGATATTTAATCTCAATGGCAGTGAACTTGAATTTAGAAATAAAATTGATGGATGTGGTAACTGCATACCTTTATGGAAACATGGATTCAGACATTTATATGATGGTACTGAAGGTACCCTCGTCCCAACCAAGACAGAGCAAATAAAAATCAGATAGTGTGAAACTCAGAAAATCATTATATCGACTTTAGCAATCAGGCAGGATATGGTATAATCGCTTGAGCGACTTTCTATGCAAGAAAGGCTACACGAACAATGAAGATTGTCCTTGTGTTTTTATACGACAATCCCAAAATGGATTTTATATAATCACAATGTATCTAGAGGATCTGAATATTATCGGAACCTTGAAAGATATTAAAGAAGCAAGCTCTTACCTAGAGTCAGAGTTTGAAATGAAAGATTTGGGTAAAACCAAATATTGCCTAGGCTTGCAGCTTGAGCATGTCCCTAAGGGCTTGTTTGGCTAATGGGAAAATTTATCCATGGGAAAATCATCCAAGGGGGATTAGGTTGATCCCCTCCTCCACCCAATCCTCCCACCTTGGATCTAATCCCTTGATTTGTTTGGACAAATGGTTGGATTGGTAGGGATTGCATATATTAAAAATCTGAAAGAAAATTCCAAAACAACATTAAAAATTGGAAAAATTCATTAAATTTTCCAAAACCAAATCAGAAAATTCGAAAAAAATAGAATTTTTCACAAACAAATCCAGAAAATTCAAAAAAAGTGCAGAAAATTTGAAATTTTTTTATAAAAATTCAGAATAAAGTATTTCATATTACAAAAAGATGTCCACTGTCCTTGCAATACATGACAATGTGCATGTCCATCTGTCCAATATCATCACAACATAAAAGTATTTCATATTACAAATAGTCTCATACAAAAAGATTGCTCATCTAATTTCAATTCAGAACTCCTTCAATCGCTGAATCATCAAGCTTTGCATTCACCAAAAATAGACACCGCTATATCCCAAAAAAAGTTCTTAGTAAATGGCATGCATCATGTTAGTAATGCTATGGACAACACATTACCTCATTATAGCTAGTTCTCACGGCTTAAGTTCGTGGTGTAGAAGACACTATACCACGTTGGTTATGACATCAAAAGTGTTATTATCAAAAGGAAAGGTTTACTGAGTATTATAATGCATATAATGCTAGAAACAACCCTTACTACTAATAGATGAAAATGACCTTTGTTGAACTCAAGCTTATAGATCCTGTTAATATATGAAAATGACAATAAGTACAAATGGAAATAAAAAACAACAAATATAGGATGGAAGAAACAAGTTATCCACATACCATCACACTCTTCAACCACATGAGACGAGTAACAGGTTCCGCACTAATGAAAATCTCCCTATGTTGAGCATCCTTGAATACACTAAAGGCTTTGACTTTCTCTTCATTTGATAGATCTTCCATTGTGTTCAAAACACTAATGCAACTCCTGATAGAGAAATCATCAACACGTCTTGCATCAACTCGTTCCCTGGCTAGCTCTGAAGCCTCCTCCTCGGCTTGCTTTGTTCTTATCTCTAAGTACCTTCCCATCATATCAGCTACGTTCCCATCTTGCTTGCGCTTTTTCGCAGCCTTTTCTCCTTTATCTCTTGAGTTAGTATTAGTCTTCTTCATAACCTTTTCCCCTTTATCTCCTGAGGTAGCATTACTCTGCCTTTGATGAAGTTCATGTTGTATTGCACTCGCCGTATGTTGACTTGGTGAACTCATGTCATTGCACTCATCATAATGCGAGTCTGGAAAAAGGTTCTCAGTTTCAACATAATCGTCAACATTGTCTACTTGTGCGAGAATAACATGTTGTGATGGCTCAAGAGATGTGAAGTTCATGGTACCCTCAGCTGTTTGTCCTACGCAAGAAAGTTAAAGTTCACTAATATGGAATTTCTTAGTTTAAGCTAAATGGAATAAGTTTCGCAAGAAAGTTTACCATCATATAGATCTCCCAAAGCATCGAATGGGGAAAGGCTTATCATGCGAATTTCTTAGCTCTAGGATATGACCGCAGATGTACGAAATGAGATAATTAATTATGACATTAGCACATAGCACACAAATTTAATAGTGAACGGCAAAAATTGGTGTAAACAAATTACCGTGATGATGTTGGCCCAAATCGGTGGATCAGCAACTATCATGCAACGATTGTCATCCCAAGACGCACCACTCTGTTTTCTTGCATCTTTGATCATCTTATAGTCCCTTTTCAGCTCCTTCTCTTTATCTTGTATTTGTTGCTTTTTCAAATTCACATATGGATGCTTCTCACGAAATTCTTTGACAATCTTATTCCATGCTTCACTCGACCATCCGTTGTCGCCTCTGTAAGAAGGGTTGTTGAGCTCATGGAGCAGATCAACTAAAGCCTTTTCTAACCCAGGATTCCACGAGGCTCTAGACTTATCCACTGTAAGCAAAATTAGATCAAAGTAATAAGAAAGTAGGCTCAATTATAAGCAAAATTGCATAAACTATAAAGTAATACCTCCTAGTGCTGTTCCCTTTGGTGATGCTTTCTTCTGTGCATTACTAGCTTGCAACAAATTGAATTTTGGAGATCCTCTTGCAAACATCATGACTGTAAAGTAATATCTGATTGAATTTATTCAAATAAATAAACAAAAAAATGTTTTTCCTTTGAAACATCCAACATAACTACAAATTAATCAAATGGAAAATTGGGTGCAAATAAAACAAATACATCCAACTTAACATCCCATTAGAAAACAAAACATTGTTTTGCTACTATGGCTGATTACGAACATAATCTTCCCACATCTTCTTTGCAATTATATCTCTAACATTATTTCCATGATCCATTTGATTACTAAGTGAATCCACATCGCTCCGTATTCATTGTCACCTCCGGAAGATCGACAAACTTTTCGGATGGTATATTGCTAGGTGGTTATCTAACCACCCTCATCACCATCAAGCATTCGGATCATATTATGGAAAATCGCACTTCTTGGAATCTTCACTTGGTTCTTTATACGATGGAATGTGACTACTTTGAGGATGGGGAAGCGCTTCTTTAGAACTCCTAAAGCCCTTTCTACGTGATTTCGCAAGCTTGCGGACGATGATTAAATAACTCCTTGTAGTCTCTTGGTCCACGGTGACCGCGTCCAAACTCCTTCAGTGATATCGAACACCACTGGGTAGGTGTAAGGAATGATGGTGTGTTAGCATAACCACCATCGACAAGAAAAATTTACCTTCCAGTGCTTGAAAACCACTACTCGAGCATACCTAAGGACTCTAGCATTTGTGGTAGATCCTCCCAACCACATGAGATAAAAGTGAAGTTCAAGTCAAAATCACAAACTACCATGACGTTTTGACTCAATGTACCTTTCTATTCCTGCAGACTTGAGCGACCTTCTTTCCACTTATAGTAATAGGAATATGGGTACCATCGATAGCACCAATACAATTTCAAGGCAAAGAATATATACATGAGTTTTTATTTTTTGTGAACTAAATATTAATTTATACATGAATGTAAAATTATGCACCTTAAAGTAGGGGAAGAAGCGAGATCCGATCTAATCTTCTAATGAGTTTGATCAAGATTAGGAAGCTTGACAAATCTATAGGTGAGAGCAGGAATTGTATTGAAAACCTCCTTAAGATGACGATGAATTGTTTCCGCTATGCTTGAATTCAAATTGTAAATCTTGAAAGCTTGCATTGTGGGAAAGCATGAACATAAAAATCCAAGTTTCTCCTCAACACTAACGCCTCTCTGTCTTTCAACAGCTTTCGCTCTCTAAGATAATTTGCAATTATCCTAAAGACCACCGGCTCCATACGAATGCAACTCTACAATCCATTTCATGTCCTTCAAGGATTTCCTTAAGCCGCTCTTTGCTGTAGACTAGATGCATGCCTTGATTTTTTTCATTTTGTGCACTAGCGGACAATAGATGTAAAGTTGGCAAAACAACGAACATCATGTCGTCATCCTCTTCCCTCCTCCTTTTAGTTCAAGCACCCTTCTCGAATCCATTTGGCCACTAAACACAAATATTAAACTACTAATCATTTGAAATAATTAAACAATGTAGTTTTTAGCAAACAAGCTACAACAATGCCACGCTTTTGATGTATTATACGATGCCACGCTTTTATGAAAGGCATATATCCACCTACCCATCAAACACAACATCTCCATGTATTATACTGATGCCACATTTTTGATGTATTTCTAGAAGGGCCAACACAAGAAACGGGTGCCCACTTGATCTGTACTTATATTTAGCAAATGACCAACATGGCATGCCAAAAGTGCAACATTCTGAATAAGCCTTCAGAGCATGCATATGCTTTCATGTTATCAAAATTATTTGTGCATCAAAAACAGACTATCAATTTCATGTTATCAAACATGTATGGTTGCCAAATAGTAGGTAAACTAAACAGAGATACATTGAGAATCATCAATTTGCCACCTCTCAAGAACAAAAGAAATAACAATAGTAGGTAAACTCTACTTGCAAGCTTTCTACTTTTCTACATAAGCTATTCCAATAACAAATTAGGAGCCGTAGATAACTCATGTCATTGCAGTGTATGGCATGTAATAATAGCCAACTATGAAAGCTTGATAATTCTAAGCATATAAGTGAACTATTGCATTACAAATTTACAATTACAAGGATTTTGCCTAATCTCCATTAAACCAATTAACCCCACTAATACGGAGCCAATTCATGGAAATTTATGAAATGAAATGGGCTCCCCACCCCAAGCATTACAAGTGCATTTTATTCCTATATCATTTTTTTGGTCCAATCTCCACCTAAAAGGATAATTTTCTCTTGCACGCATGCATGCAGTGTTAGGGTGGGTGGGTGGGGATGGGAGTAGGGATTATTAAAAAAATGGCTTACAGATATTGTGCTAAAAATGCTCCACGATTGGACTATGCAGAGACATCCGAGAACAGAAAACAACCAACTGCCATCAAACTATTTTATGACACGACGATATAAGTGCTAAACCTGAATGAAGGCTTATAAGGGAAATCAATTCTAGCACTAATCCTTCTAAAAGGTAGAGTTGTAACTTTTAAGTCCTATCTACCACCATTTTGTGAAAAGTTAGCCCATCAAATCAAAACCTCGTGTACAGAGAAGCCACTAAACCCATGTAATGTATTCTATGAAACATCAGACTGCAAATTATTCCGATCTTCTGTTAGAATGTTTGTAACATTTTATTTTTTAAGGAAGCAGACTCTACATTTTACAGTTCAACACAGAAACAGGAGCTAGAGTCTCTCTTTCACAAAGAATTAGTTGTTATATCATTTGAATTGAGTATCTTCGAAAGTTTTTGAGATAAATATTCAAGAATGTTATCAGAATTATTTGTGCATGAAAAACAGACTGCATTGCGAGTCGGCTCACACAAAGAATGGTACAAACATGTATGGTTGCCAAATAGTAGGTAAACTAAACAGAGATACATTGAGAATCACAATTTGCCACCTCTCAAGAACAAAAGAAATAACAATAGTAGGTAAACTAAGCGATGTAAATTATAGTAACACAAACCAAGAACCGGAAGGAGATGGAGCGGAGGACGAATCTCCAACCCAAGCCCGAACTCTGCGGCTTCCCGATTCCCCACGCCTGGAAGTTCCCTGGCCGGAGTTCTCCTCCCCCTCTCTAACCCCGGCGCCACGGATCTGGTAAAGAAAATTTGGAAAAAAATTGAGGCACAAACCCTAGAAATCGTAGTAGTCACTGGAGGCAAGGGGGAGAAAGGGGAGGCGACTAATGGATGTTCCTCCCAGGGCGGCGGGATCCTCGTCACTGGAGGCAAGGGGGAGAAAGGGGGAGGCGACGCCGTTCGGAGGAGTCGAGCGGAGTCGCGAGCGCAGCCGTGAGCGCAGCGACGCTGCGACGGGGAAGAAAAACACGCGACCGAGGCGAGGCGAATTACCCCCGTGGATTGAGTTGGAATGGGGGAGGAGATATCGATCCCGGGAGTTAGCCAAGCACGACACAGCGTCAATCGGGAAAAAATACCCCGTCGGAAGTTCCCGTGGATCAATCCCATCCCGGTCGATCCATCAATCCCGGCCTTTCCAAACAAGGCCTAAAGGGATATTAGTGCATCAATCAATCTACACTCAAAAGGTATTAGAAAGGTTCACTTTGAAAAGCCATACTCTTTGAAAGTGCTAATGGTGGGAAGATCGTGCAGCAAGACAAGGATCCATACTGGACCTAGAGAAGAGGGGAGGAAGTCTGGACCGAATTCCCATACTTAAGTGCAATAGGAGTACTCATGTATTTAACAAAGTGTACTAGACCGACATTGCATTTCTTTGTAAACCTATTAGTAAGGTATAGTGCGAATCTACCAAAAACATTAGCAGGCATAAAGAACATCTTCCGATACCTCTAAGGAAGTAAAGACCTTGGTATGTTCTATAGAAAGAACCAAGACCTGACTATGACTGGATATGCAGATGCCGTGTACCTGTTGGACCCACATACAACAAAGTCACAAACAGGCTATGTATTGCTATGCGCACTACTACAAACACAGGCTATACTAGACGCCTCATCATAGACGGTTCCTTTGGAACCGTCTGTGTTAACTTATCATAGACGGTTCGTGAATAGAACCATCTGTAATAATTCACAAACGGTTCTTAATAAGAACCGTCTGTAATAATCGTAGATATCACAGATGGTTCTTTGTAAGAATCGTCTGTGAATTATCACAGACGGTTCTATTCACAAACTGTCTCTGATACTTGGCGGGAAAACAAAAATTTGGACTTAATGGGTGGGCTGCCGAAACTTGCTTTATATTAACCTCACCCCAGCCTCGTCTGCCATCTCTCCTCACACCTCACACTTCCATCTCCTCCTCTGCCATCTCTCGTCTAACTGAGTGCTGCCGTCTCGCTCTAACCTTGCACTCCGGCCTCCCCCGAGCTCGTCGCCCGCAGCCTCCTCCACCTCGCCTCGGCCTCGTTGTCGTCGGCCTCCCATGACCTCGTCACCCCCGACCTCCTCCACTTCGTCACCCCGGCCTCCTCCACTTCGTTGCCCCGGCCTCCCACGACCTCACTCTCTCTACTCCCCCTTTGCTCTGTGATGTGGATTACTGAGAACTAGTGTTAGTGCTCTATGAATGGATTGAGTTGATGCTACTGTGATGTGGGTGATGCTGTGGTTATTATTGGAGGCTCTCTATGCATGTGTAGTTCATGCTGAGTTACTTGGTTTGGGCAAAAATATAGATGGCAGATCGTGCACTGTCTAGTAAAACGGCTATAACTTTTGCATACGAACTCAGATTGTGACGTTCTTTGGCTCATTTGAAAGCTAACGAAAAGTTCAATCCGAAAATCCATAAGTCCATTCCAGATTCATTCGCGAGGCTCGAGAGGATCCAGACAAAGTGAACCCCCCCAAAAAAGGTCGTTTAGGACCTCAAAACAGCCTTCAAGTTTCAGCACCCGTTTTTGGTTTTTTTTTTGTAATAGAAAAAGCTGTCACAGACAGTTCTCAGAACAAGAACCGTCTGTGATAATCAATTGTCACAGATGGTTCTTGTTTAGAACCATCTGTGATATTTGACATATCACAGACGGTTAGTGAATAGAACCGTCTGTGATATGTCAGCTATCATAGACGGCCCAAAAAACCATCTGTGATACGCTTGTTATCACAGATATACAAATCTGAGCGGTTTGAAAACCGCTGTGATGATCGCCCAAACCGTTTGTGATAAGGTTTTCGTACTAGTGGCGGAACTGCAATTTTATGAAAATCGTCTAAGCAAAGTCTTGTATCGACTTCGACGAACCACTCGGAAATCATAGCACTGTACGAGGCCTCACGAGGATGTGCTTGGCTTCGGTGGATAATTCACCACATCCAGCAGTCGTGTGGATTGAATACCGTGCAAATGTTTACTGTTATCTATGAAGATAATGCAGCTTGTGTTGTACAAGTGCAGATAGGTTATGTGAAGAGTCATCTCACAAGGCATATCAACCCCGAGTTCTTCTATACTCATGAATTGCAAAAGATGGACGAAATTAAAATACTATATACTAAGTCATATAAAAATCTTGCAGATTTATTTACTAAGTCACTTCTAGCATCTAGCTTTGAAAGATGCATACATGGAATTGGAATGAGGGACTTAGAGAAGTGCAGAATTCAGGAGAAGAATCTTCACGAACTCATTATTGAAACTTGATTACGAAGATCGAATACCTAAAGAATAAATCCTGGAGATTAAATGAAATTGGGTGGACGAGTTTTTCTAAAGTTTCTTGGCTAAGGTTTTTAATAAGGCAATTCGTGCAACACAGCAGAACGTATATCATGTACTTTTTCTCCAAATTTTTTCTTCTGGTTTTTTTTGTGGAGTTTCGACGAGCCATGAATATATCGGATGAGTGCCCAAGGGGCAGTGTTGGGAAACTTGGGCCTAGACCATGCAGCTATTGCCCATGGTGGGTTCCTCGTCTTCCTTTAGTCTATGTATAGAGGGTCCTCCCAATCATTGTACGTGACTTTACAAAAGAGGAATAAAGAGAGAAGAAGTCCCTACATCTATGTGTCAATTTATTTTCTTTATTTGTATATACGATTCTACTTTTATCTACGAGGTTCCTCAACAGTTTGATTCCTCAATGTGTTGGTTGATTTATGCTGCACCTGTTGTTTGGCTGGGATTTGGGCGTACCGTTCATTATCAGGCCAAGCTTTGGGCTTGTGAAATGCTAGCTTGTCGTGCCAACTTATTTTCCAAGCCCAACCCAACGTTCGAATATGTCTACTAGAAATGGAGGGAGTACAAGCATAACTCTTACAATCTTGTTGCCGGAGTGATCGGTCTAAGCTGCAGGCAATGGAGAAATGGGAACCGTGGTGGCATGGTTGAATACGTCTGCAGCGGAGGAATGGCCCGTGAGGTGGTTGGAGGGAGAGCGAATTTGAGGTGGAGGTGGGACGTTAGAGACCAAGTAGAAGGCAGTGAAGCCAGACATATACACTAACCAGCATCCAATTATTCTTCATGGTTTGACCCATTCCTAACGGTTAGAAGACACACGTCAACGATTGCGTTAGGCATTTTCACACGCCTGTCCAAGCTCGATCGCGGGCAATGCCTGACGGGAGATCATCATGGATTGCATCCTTGATTGTTTTAGGGTCTTCCTTGATGGTTTTTGGCTATTAGTAAAAATCTGGATCCTAGTAGTGATAGGATAGAGGGCTCCATTGGAGCAGGTGTGGAGACGGCAGTGGCACCATAAGAGGCTGGAGGCAGTGATAGTAAAATCGGCTGAAAATAGGCAATTTTGGATTTACCGGTGGGGCAGGTAGGAATACAAATTGGTCCTCAAAAAATCGGTTTAGATGAATTTTGTCCAAAAAATTGAATTTGCTTGATTTTTTATTTGAATCTGTTTTTTTAATTAAAATTTGATTTGAAATCTTGGCTGAAATTTTCCGATCTTCGGCCTTACCACCTCTGCCACCCCCCAAAAAATTCGGTTCGGAAAACCCTAACGGGAGGTGGTGTGCCGGAGACGGATGTGTAACTAGACGCACAGACTGCAGCGGAAGAAGAGTCGATGTAGCGTTAGTGCGGTTGTAGACGATCGGCCTCATGCCTCCTTCAAGTGCTCCTCGTGACCATCACAAGTTGCGGATCGTCGTAACGTTGAAGCCTCGCAGCAACGCCTCCAAGATATCTACACGTACAGGGCAGGGACACCACGAGCCGGAGTGCTAGCACCACTTCTTGCGGTTTGGGCGAGGATGTGTGGTGGCTAGGGTTTCGGGAATTCCGAGAATCACACTTAACCCTATGCCACCACCCCTCTATATATAGGCATCCATGATGGGTCTCGAACTTTGAGGCCCATTAGGAGCTCGTAGTCCATAAGAATTCGGATCACCGTCCAAAACATGTTCTAACCCTTTAAGTGTGCGACCTATAAGTTCACGTGACACTTGGACATGACCCAAGTACTCCTACCCGTCCACTAAACGGTAGTGGCCCTAGCAGACATGCCGACTCGAGTATATGTAAAGATCACATCGATTTAACCTTAACAAATCTTATATGTATTTCCCTTTGCCTCACGATATTGGTCAAACTCAATGCGAGTACGTGCGATCCTTGTTGGTTAGCTCGACTACTGCGTTCTCAATCATGTGACTCGAATTCTCGGACTATGGTACAACTCTTTAACCGCGAGTAGCATGGCCATACAATTTGGAATCCGATCACTCGAGAGGCTTAGAGATATCTCTCCTGTTGTATGGAGGGTCAAATCTTATCTTGATCGACCATGCCTCGGCGTATGTATCATGACAAACCCGAAGCTACCTTTATAATCGCCCAATTCACGGAGTAGCGTTTGGCAAAACCCTATGTTTTCACTAATGTTACATTGCAATAAATATTAACGATCTCCAAGACATCTATCTTTATCTTTTCTAATTTGAGGCTCCTCCAAAGACCTCCACGTTGATTCTAGAAGTAAAAAAGCTAGAAATTACCACATTAATCGAAGAAAAAGAAAATTTTTTGAAATTCCCACATTAATCGGGGAAAACGAAAGGATCACATGCATCTATTTTGTAGCCTAATGTCCCGATTTACAGACAGGGAAGTAATGTCCTTCTGCAATTCCTATCAAGATTACGTGGATTCCATATGTCCCAAGCTTTGATCAAGTATCGTTCTGGTCGTGCTAGCTATGCCTTATATAGACAGCTTGCAAACTATCAAATTCAAACGTGGCGCCAACACCTATGGCCGAATCGGATATACAGGAAGACATTTTGTGACACCGTCAAGTAGATTAAAGCTGAATAAAATAACAACCATGCCCTATATTCGGTGGTAACAACTAACACGTACGACCATGAGTACCAAAAAGGAATATGCATTTTGCATGCATGGAGCCATGCAAGAGATAAAAGCTGGATTCAAAAACACACCATGCCTTTTAACTCTCCTGCTCAAGATTTAGACAGACTTAATCTAGAGTTCACATATGATGTTTCAAGTATAAGTTTGAATTGACATCGAATAGGTAAGTAATTTAAAATTCAAATTCAAAAATAGAATATATAATAATAAAATTAAATTTGGAGACAAATTCAAAATCGAAATTAAATCAGTTCAGAACTAACATCAACTTTTGGAGTCAAAACTTAAATATTTCTATTACAATTTATATAAATTTTTGAAACAAAAGTTCCAAAACTGAAAAAAATTGACTTCAATTCTACTATATGGATGATATATAAGATATTGAAGTTCGGATAGTAAATTTTAAAATAAAACTATGCCATCCAAATATATACATATTTGGGACTAAATTACAAAAAAAAAACAATTCAGCTTTGAATATTTCACATTGTGAAACTTTTAATTTCTAGCTTTTATAAATTCATCAATATTGCTTTCCCTTTTATAAATTGCCCATAATATTGTGTTTGTATCCCATTCTGCCTATTTTAAAAATAAAAATTGATGTACAAAAACTAATAGCAGGCAACAGTTCGTAATTTTTTTTTATCCTAATCAAGTAGTTAAAATAAAAATAATACTCAAACAGGTAGCCTGGTCCCTGCAGATGCACGGGTCGATGACTAGTTTATTATTAAAGCAAAGAAAAAAAGATGCTACCATGTTTGTATCATGTCAACCATAGAAAAAAGAGAAATATCAACGCCGTCGATTTTTGTGGATCCATACTATAACAATGCAGATTAAACATATATAAATATGAGTCCTTACAATTGTAAAAAGAATACAACTGTAATCATTATAGTTGTAAAATAAAACCATATGTTTTAATATAAACATATGCATGCATGTTGCTCGAAATTCAGCTAGCTAGTTTCTTAAAAAGTTTTAGGCACCACTTCTTTTTTTTCATACGCTCCCTGGCACCCAGCTACTCCTTTTCCCCAAGATTATCAGGAAACCCCACTTTTCTTTCATCTTTTCTGTTCTTTAACTGTCTCACCCGTTGTTTGAAGCCGAGAGAGAGAGAGAGAGGGCGTAGCTTTTTTATGCCTGTGCTGCTGGAGTGCTGCCAGAGAGAGAGAGAGAGAGGGCGTAGCTTTTTTATGCCTGTGCTGCTGGAGTGCTGCCTCCATCCCTCCCTCCACCTCTGGGCTGTTTGCATAGATATATAACACCTCCATAGTCCAACCGAACACCACTAGTCCACTACAACAACAGAGTACTAGCAGCTGGGAGCTAGCTCTCTCCACACACTGCATCTCACACACACAAGTCCAGTGAAAGCATACATATACAGGACAGTACTGGAGGCTAAGGAGATGGCGGGCATGGCGTCCGGAACCGCGAGCCTGGCCGACGAGAAAGCGTCGGAGGCGGTGGGGCTGAGCCGGTACGCGGTGGAGACGGAGGAGGAAGGAGGCGATGGCGGCGGCAAGCCCACCGTCAAGTCCCGGCTCTCCGGCCTGCTGTGGGACGGCGGCTCCGCCTACGACGCCTGGTTCAGCTGCGCCTCCAACCAGGTACGTACGAATTGAAGTACATGCATGCTCTTCTAGCCGGCCAGTTAATTTGCTTCAGCTTACAAACTAAGCTTAATTCGGTTATGGCACCCATAGATGGTCATTAATGTAGTGACATGGATGGATGCAGGTTGCGCAGGTGCTTCTGACGCTGCCTTACTCGTTCGCGCAGCTGGGGATGCTGAGCGGGATACTGTTCCAGCTCTTCTACGGGCTGATGGGCAGTTGGACGGCCTACCTCATCAGCATCCTCTACCTCGAGTACAGGACCAGGCAGGAGAGGGACAAGGTCGACTTCAGGAACCATGTCATCCAGGTATATATATATTCTTTCAGCTGCAATATACGCATCACCAGTACGTATTCTTTCACTCTCAAACCAAGTGTGGAGAGCCTTAATTATATGCAAGCTGCAATGGTTAATTAGAGGGGTCTGTAACTAAGCTACTTATGTAGCCAAAGGTGGCTGAAGTAGCAGTTTCTTCCTGAGTTAACTAATCTGCCTGAACTGAATATACGCATGTAGTGGTTCGAGGTGCTGGACGGGCTGCTGGGTCGGCACTGGAGGAACGTGGGCCTGGCCTTCAACTGCACTTTCCTGATCTTCGGCTCAGTCATCCAGCTCATCGGCTGCGCCAGGTACCATCCATGCATATACTGCTGCCAGGTCGGATCTACAGTGTTCGGACAGGGTCAAGTGTCAGCGGCGCCTTCTAGCCCAGCTCACATAGTTTCTTTTAGTATATAAGTATATAACCCTTTTATTATAAACTACAAGTTAGTGTTAGGAGAGTTCACCGCGACGACCTTTTTTCCTGGATCCTTGCATGCCATGCACCAGAACATGTACATGTATGCCTCTTTTGGTGTCAAGTAGTATACGCATTGCGTACATGCGTGACCTGAACGTATACATACGTACATGCGTGCTTGCAGCAACATCTACTACATCAACGACCATTTGGACAAGCGGACGTGGACGTACATCTTCGGCGCCTGCTGCGCCACCACCGTGTTCATCCCCTCCTTCCACAACTACCGCATCTGGTCCTTCCTCGGCCTCCTCATGACCACCTACACCGCCTGGTACATCGCCGTCGCGTCACTCGTGCACGGCCAGGTACAATACATATATACGCGTAGATACGCACGTTTCCTTGAGAAAAAAATATGTTAACTTCTACGCATACATCGCTTATTTTATTTCAGTTTTGTTAGTTTTAAGTTGCCTAAAATTTTCTTAAGTTTAAGTTACTTGTTGTGATCATTAGATTTGTGTAGAGATTGATGTGTTATATGATTGGATATTGATCTAATAGTCACAATAAGTGATTTAAACTTAAAAAAATTTCAAGCAACTTATGAATAGATAGTCCCTAAATAGTATAAGTCATCTTTTTTATCTATTAGATCAATATCTAATTATATGATATATCAATCTTTACACAAATTCAATAGTTACAACAAGTGATTTAAACTTACGAAAATTTCAGGCAACTTAAAAATAGCAAGACTGTTTTATTATCCATCTATGCCCATGGTCCATGGACGGAGACGGGTGCTAGGAGTAGCCCTGACCCCCTTATGCTTCATGATTGCCCTTGTGCATATATGGATATGATAGATAAAAATAGTAGCAAAGTTAATTGGTCCCTCGTTATATTTTCCTGGCTTCGCCCGTGTCCATGCCGTATAATTGTACATGTATATGTTAATTGCGTGTATAGGTGGAGGGCGTGACGCACTCGGGCCCGACGAGCATCGTGCTCTACTTCACGGGGGCCACAAACATTCTCTACACCTTCGGGGGACACGCTGTCACTGTGTAAGCCCACATCATACCACCTACTTTAACTATTTTAGCCCTAGCTAATTGTTTATTTAATTAATGCTTACTTTATTTAGCCCAGAGTGTACATACGTGTACATGCACGTACCTATCCTGCCCAGCTTAGTTTTAGTTAATGGTACTCCTACAACGGTCACTGGCAACGGAGCATGCACCGGGATTGCGCACTGACATGTGGGTGCCACGCACAAAGGCACTGAGGACCACGTAGACATCCCAAGAAGAACGCACGCACGTAATGTCGACCGTGCTAGAATCCGTACCATCAAACTTAACAGTTAAAGTCATAATTTGAAGGTCGTGAGTAGTAAAAAATGTCAGTAAAAAAAGAAGGGAGGAGGGGAGTATACAGTTGTAGGGTTTGCTAAAGAAGCTATACAGTCTTGTCACCAAGTTCACTTTAATGGGAACAACATCGATCAGCATCAATTTGCATGCATGTATGTGCACCCATCCATGGATCCATCTCAATGTTGTATTTCCCCAACAAAGACAAGACCATTGCATGCATGAAGCAGCAGCACCAGCAGGAAGCTAGCTGAATAGCTGATAGCCATTCATGCATGGCCCACCGACACCTGGGCTCCATGCCCCCATGTCACGGCAAAGCCCAACCAATACCATGCATGCACATACTATACACTGACAGAAGCATGGCATGCATCCGTGTCAGCTGTTTGAAGGCACAGTGAACAGCGAAAGCCATCGATCAGAGACCATCAATCCGATCCATACATCATAGATGCACGCACAAGATAGGACACCGCCTACGTACGAGCTGCACGCCTCTGACGTGTCTCTCGGTGCCAATGCAGGGAGATCATGCACGCGATGTGGCGGCCGCAGAAGTTCAAGGCCATCTACCTGCTCGCGACGCTGTACGTGATGACGCTGACCCTGCCGTCGGCCTCCGCGGCCTACTGGGCGTTCGGCGACGAGCTCCTCACGCACTCCAACGCGCTGGCGCTGCTGCCGCGCACGCCGTGGCGCGACGCCGCCGTCGTGCTCATGCTCGTCCACCAGTTCATCACCTTCGGCTTCGCCTGCACCCCGCTCTACTTCGTCTGGGAGAAGCTCGTCGGCCTCCACGACTGCCGCTCCCTCTGCAAGCGCGCCGCCGTGCGCCTCCCCGTCGTCGTCCCCATCTGGTTCCTCGCCATCATCTTCCCCTTCTTCGGCCCCATCAACTCCGCCGTGGGCTCCCTCCTCGTCAGCTTCACCGTCTACATCATCCCCGCCATGGCTTACATGGTCACCTTCAGATCGCCACAGTCTCGCGAGGTACATACACTTTATTTTGGGACTGTTTATTCCTAAAGATTGAATTTTTTTTAAATATAAGTCACTTTTTTTTTTATCTATTGGATTAATATCCAATCATATGATATATTAATATCTATATAAATCCAATAGTCACAACAAATGACTTAAACTAAAAAAAATTCAGACGACTTAAAAATAGCAAGTCTCTATCCTATCTCTGCTGCGTTATACATGCATGTGTCTTGACTCGATTCCTGTACGTCGTTACACATCAATCTGATGAGTGTGACATGCATGCTGCATGGGTTTTGGCCGTGCGTGGCTACATTGGGGTCCATGGAGCCATAGCACTGTTCGTGTAGTTGCCATTGTTGCAGTACTGGCTAATGTTGCAGATAGATGATGTAGGACTGATGAATCTGGTTGCACACAGTGTAGACATCAGGGGTCCACCTGTCCATGACCTGTTAAGGAACCAGTCAACCAGACAGCTGGTTGGTATGTTTACGAACTTAATCAGAGCATTGCTATGTGCACGAACTTGTAGTGCAAACGATCGAGTTCACCTTTCAGTTGACGTTACAAAATTAATTCTCTTTCCAGAACATACTACAAACATATTATAGGGAAATTGCTTGTCTGTAAAATAAGCACTAGCAACATAAAGAAGAACAACTATTATTTTGGGCACTGCATATTCCATTGGTAAGAATTTCTGCTGCTCCTGCATGTAATGTCTTACTGAACGCAAGACAAAACTGCAGCAGCTAGTTAGCAGTGACAGCAATTCCTTTCAACAAAAGTGGTGATAAAAGGTGGCTAGGGTACCATAAAGCTAGAAAAGAGTGTGGAAATCAGGAAGTGGATGCACAGAGGGGTTTTGTACCATCTGCTGTCCGAGAGCCATTGGCATCGATCGAGGAGACGCTCCGGACATAATTCTGCCTGGAAGGACACCAATGATGCCGTGTCTAGAAAACAACAAAAGCAGCACTAGTGGCGTACTACCACTTGTGCACTTGAGCTCTCGTTCAGTTCCACACACATCAAATGCCCTCAGCTGTGACATCATTATTCCCTTTCACTTTTCACATTTCCTTATCAATTTTTACCGCATTTTCCTTTCATCTTTTCGTTTCTCTTCTTCTAACAATGGTGAACGTACATCGCAGAACGCGGTGGAGCGACCGCCGCGGTTCGCCGGAGGATGGACGGGGGCGTACGTGATCAACTCGTTCGTGGTGGCGTGGGTGCTGGTGGTCGGGTTCGGGTTCGGCGGCTGGGCCAGCATAACCAACTTCGTGCAGCAGGTCAACACGTTCGGGCTCTTCGCCAAGTGCTACCAGTGCCCGCCTCACCCCGGCGCTTCGCCGCTCGTATCACCACCCGTCGGACCTAGCCCCTCGATGCCACCAATGCCGTTCAACTCCACCACCGGCGTCCTCCCTCCGATGCCGGCTCCGGCTCCTGTGCATTTCATCCTCCGCCATCACCACCACCGGCACCACCGCCATGGTCTGTGATCAAATCAGGATCGAATCAGGCGCGAGCGGATTAATTATTACTAGAGCTTGCTCTTGTTTTAGCTAGCTAGTTAATCAGCAATGTTACTTGTTAGCCCTAGTACAACTACTTTTTCTGCTGTTGCTTTTTTTTAACCTTTTCTTTTCTTTTTCTTCTTGCTGTTGAGATAAAACAAAGGCTGCAGGTGGACAAGCTAGGCTAGTTACCAGTAGCATGTCAGATCGGATATCGATACGTTTGAAGTCTCTTGTCCTGTAATGTGTCCTTGTGTGGAGCTGCTTTTGAGAAAGAGGAGGGAAAACAAGGAAATGTTACTGAGGCAGTAGATGTTACAGCTACTGCATTAGCTCCTGCAAGCTTTCTCTTATTCTCATGGAGTCATATTCTCTCATCTCTTTTTACTGCATCGTTGATTCGCTGTACATGTAGCTATAGCTGCTATACTACTATATTTCTCATATATATACACATTCAGGAGCGCTTTGCCAGTGAGAAGCATGCATAGAACAGAATGAAAACCTTGTCCATTATTGCAGGATGATAGATTGGAATAATGGCATAATTTCAATGCCAAATGCTTTACTGTCTCCAATGGATTTATGCACTCTTTGTTGGCTGGAATGCCAAGTCCAGGTGTTTCAGACTTTCAGTTCAGGCGAGAAAAGGAACTGCCACAAGAGGGTCTCCTTTGACCATTTGGCTGAGACCGGACTGCGTTTTTCTAGAAGGAGATTGGACAATTAGGTTGAAATAAACTCTTACTCTTACCCTGACTGACAGTTCTCATGTCATATCCCACCCCTACCCCACCCCTAAAGTATCGATTCTAAACACTAGATACTATGGTGGACGACTGAAACAGCTCTTCCAATGCTTTTCTGACGGAAGGGTTTTCAAACCGGTTTTTATTTTGGGAATTGCTAAATGGTACTCAGTGTTTTTGTTTGTGAGTACTCAAGTTTTTTATCCATGTTATGCTTGGTGTTGTGTTTTTTATAGTTTATTTTGTTCCTCTTTTTTACATAAAATCACACCATTTTTTACATAATTTAATTTATGTAAAACTAGTATATAACTTATGTAAAAATTCAGTGTCTAAAAAATAGAGTACTCCCAGATAAAATAGTACTCAGATGAGGGGGAAAGAGGCAAAGTAATCTAATCCATTGAATCTAGATCTGGGAGTTCAAAATTTGAGTACTATTTAGGAATAAAGCACTCAAGTATTCCCTAGACACCTCCTTTTATTTTTTACCAGGTTCACCGGTCAAACGAAACATAAAACAAATAGTGCAGTTCCAAAAGTTCGAACTCACAACCTTCCTTCTACGAGGCTAGGAGCATTTTCACCGGGGTACATGCACTGATGTTCATTTATATGGTTACAAATTTCTTTTATATATGACAAAAAAAATTATTTTTGGATTTTTTTCGGCTGGTAGGAAATTTTACCAGGGGTCCAGTAGAACCGGTTTTCAACGGGACTAACAATCAACCACATCAAATGTTGGGATAGGGTGATGTCGTAGTAGAAAAAGGCTAGACAGTAAGAGAAGAGGGGAACTCGGCGTCCACAGGAGGGTCCGGGGTATCCTTAGACAGGGAACCGGCTGTCAGGAAATGAATTGAGTATATTTCTGAAAACTTTTCCTCTCCTTCTTTACATGGGGGGAGGTGGCTATTTATAACCATTCCTCCTGGTACGTGAGATTACAGGTTTACCCCCTACATGACCCTATCTAAGTAGGGGTTGCAGGGTCTTTTCCTACCCCTAAGTGTAGCCTTTGGTCCATGGTGGACCGTCTTGGTCCCGGTTCACCAGGCTGGCGCACCTAGTCCAGCAGGACTGTTGCACCAGGAGGATGCGGGGTATTCCCTTCGCCCGAAGACCTTTGGGTGTCCCGGCGGCTGTGACCCTCGGGGCCCTTCGGCCCCCTTCGGGGCGTTTGGCGGGGTCGGCACGCTTGGGTGCTCGCCCGGTCGTGGGGCGGTGGGCCGTCCCTACGTCTTCGTTGTCACATCTTGGTATTGATTGGACGGTGATGCTGAGGAAGTCCGCCGACGCTGCTCGCAGCGTGGCCAGGTAGCTGGCCATTTCGGTGCCCCTTGCCACGAAGGATCTGTCGAAGTGGCCCGCCACCAGGCGGGAATCGCTTTTAACGATCACCCTCTTTGCCCCGAGGGCTTTCACTTTTCGGAGGCCCAATAGTAGGGCCTCATACTCCGAGGCATTGTTGGTGGTTGGGAAGTCGAGGCGTGCAGCGTGCGACACGCTCCGCCCGTCTGGGGCGACGAGAATGGCCGCCGCACCGGCTCCTACGGCGTACCATGATCCGTCCGTGTATATTGTCCATGCTGGTTCGATGCTGGTTGGCAGCTGGCTTGCTTGTGGGGTCCACTCGGCTACGAAGTCTGCTAGCTCCTGTGATTTTATCGCTGTTCTTGCAGCGAAGGTGATGTCGAAGGGCTCTAGCTCGACCACCCACTTTCCTATACGTCCCGAAGCGTCTTTGTTGCGTAGCATTAGCGCTAATGGGTATGCGGTTGGGACGGTGATGGAGTGCGCCTGGAAATAGTGCCAGAGCTTTCGCGAGGCCATGAGCAGGGTGTACGCCAACTTTTCGAGCTCTATGTATCGGATTTTGGCCCCCTGCAGGGCCTCCGAGATAGAGTATACGGGGCGCTGGCCATTGCTTTCTTGAACGAGTACGGCGCTCACCGCCGAGTGCGAGGCTGCGATATCTGATGAGGTCGGCGCCTGTTCGGTGGTCAAGCTCGGCGGTGGCGATGTCTTGTTGAGGTCTTCGAACGCTTGCTGGCATTGGTCCGTCCACCGGAATGGTTCTGATCCCCGGAGTGTTTTGAAGAATGGTAGGGCCATCTCGGCCGAGCGGGACAGGAAACGGCTAAGAGCGGCGAGGCGGCCCGTGAGTTTTTGTACTTCGTGAGTGTTATAGGGGGGCTTCATCTCCTGTATGGCCCCGATTTCCACGGGGTTGGCCTCGATGCCCCTTTCGGAGACGAGGAAGCCCAAGATCTTGCCAGTCTTTACACCGAAAGCGCACTTCTGCGGGTTGAGCTTTATTCCCTCCGAGCGGAGGTTGGCGAAGGTTTCTTGCAGGTCCTCCACGTGCGTCTCTCCGAGCTTGCTTTTTACCACAATGTCATCAACGTACGCTTCTATATTGCGGCCGAGCTGGGTCGCCAGCACCTTCGAGATGAGGCTGGCGAAGGTCGCCCCCGCGTTCTTGAGGCCGAAGGGCATGCGGGTGTAGCAGTAAGTACCGACGGGAGTAATGAACGCGGTCTTCGGCTTGTCTTCCTTGGCCATGAGCACCTGATGGTATCCGGAGTATGCATCGAGGAAGCTCATGAGCTCGCAGCCCGAAGTAGCATCTATGTGCTGGTCAATGCGAGGCAAGGGGAAGTCATCTTTAGGGCACACCTTGTTGAGATCGGTGAAGTCGACGCACATGCGCCACTTGCCTATTTCCTTTTGCACAAACACGGGGTTGGCCAGCCACTACGAGTGTTTAATTTCGCGGATGACCCCCGCCTTTAATAGCTTCGCAATTTCGTTTTTGGCCAGCACCAAGCGCTTGGCCGACATGCGTCACAACTTTTGCTTCTTGGGTAACGCATCATCATGGAGGGCCAGGTGGTGCTCGGTTGTGGTTCTTGCCACGTCGGGGATGTCCTCTGGTCCCCAGGCGAAGACATCCCCGTTGGCGCGGAGCACTTTGAGGATGGCCTTGTGTGCTGCCGGTGGTAGCTCCGCCCCGAGGGCTACCTTCTTTTCTGGGGAGACGTTGCTTAGGGGGACCCTTCGGAGCTCCCCATGCGGCTTTGGCTTCGGGGCCCACTTGGCTGATGGCGCGGTTGTCTGGTCAGCCCCATTTGGCTCTACGGTGTGGACGTGTCGTGCTGGCGAGATGGTTTCCAGCTCTATGTGCCTTGCGAGGTCCTGATCGCCTCGCACTGTGACGACGCCCTCCGGTGCAGGAATCTTCATGCACAGATAGTTGTGGTGGGCGATGGCGCCGAAGGCATTAAGCGTAGCCTGGCCCAGGATGGCGTTGTACTGGTGAGACATTTGGACGACATCAAAAGTGATGACCTCGATGCGGGACGCGAATTCATCGCTGAACATGACGACCAAGTCGATCTGTCCCAGGGCCGTCACGGGCCTTCCGCCGAAGCCTATGAGGGGTATGCCCAGGGGCGACAGGCGGTCGGGGGGAATCATCATTTTGTTGAAGGCGTCGGCGAACAGGAGGTTCGTCGAGCTTCCTCCGTCGACGAGGACGCGCCTGACCTCGAACTCAGTGAAGCTGGCAGAGACGACGAGGGGATCTTGGTGTGGGAAGTACACCCCACGGACGGCGCCAACTGTCGTAGTAGAAAAAGGCTAGACAATAAGAGAAGAGGGGAACCTCGGCGTCCACAGGAGGGTCCGGGGTATCCTTAGAGAGGGAACCGGCTGTCAGGAAATGAATTGAGTATAATTCTGAAAACTTTTCCTCTCCCTCTTTACATGGGGGGAGGTGGCTATTTATAACCATTCCTCCTGGTACGTGAGATTACAGGTTTACCCCCTACATGGCCCTATCTAAGTAGGGGTTGCAGGGTCTTTTCCTACCCCTAAGTGTAGCCTTTGGTCTTTGGTGGACCGTCTTGGTCCCAGTTCACCACGCTGGCGCACCTGGTCCAGCGGGACTATTGCACCAGGAGGATGCGGGGTATTCCCTCCGCCCGAAGACCTTTGGGCGTCCGGGCGGCTGTGACCCTCGGGGCCCTTCGGCCCCCTTTGGGGCGTTTGGTGGGGTCGGCACGCTTGGGTGCTTGCCCGGTTGTGGGGGCCGGTGGGCCGTCCCTACGACAGGTGACACTACTAAAGAAAAGGTTATCATAGACAATTCAAAATCGTCATCACAGACGGTTTCTGAACCGTCTGAATTTATATGTTTGTGCTAATAGGCGATTATCACAAACGGTTTTTAAGCCGTCTGTGATAAGTAACAACACAGACGATTTTCTTGTATAAACCGTCTATGAAGACCTATATCACAGACGATTATATATACCAACTATCTGTGATTGGATACATATCACAGATGGTTGTTGGTTCTAGCCGTTTGTGATATGTCTGACATCACAGACGGTTATTAGTAGTAGCCATTTATGATTCGATACATATCACAGACGATAGGTAAAAATAACCGTCTGTGATATCGGACATATCACAGACGGTTATTAGTAATAGCCGTTTGTGATTCGATACATATCACAGACGGTTGGTAAAAATATCCGTATGTGATATCCGATATATACCACAAAACTGTCTGTGACAGTTTGTTCTATACCTAATTTTTTTTTTGACTAGCCTCAGGTAATGCTAACCATGCCCTCTGAAAACATCCAAGCAGAAAACAGATATATCACAATTGATTTGATATAGAAAAATTCAAAGTGATTTACAATTGAACATGTATTAATCATCGATGTCGCCGGGGTGAAACTCTCCATTCGGGTTAATGATCTCCCCCATGATGAAGATGGCGAGCTTCTATCGAACGTCCGAGAGTTCGTCCAGTACGAATGCCCTATCATCGATCGTCATGCCCTGTCGCTAGAAGTAAAGTAGTAAGCATATATTTAAATTGATAATTAGGACATAATTATTGCGAGATTGACTGACAAACCTCTGGATCCTTCTTCTTAGCACCCATGATTTCCTGCATATGACGACAAACGTAGAATGAAGATACGTTGCCTTGTAGTTACTGGTGGCACTACAAAAATAGAATTACATATATAGGTATAGTTAGTTCGAGAGGCCAGGTTACGAAGTGTAATATAGGATTATTGTGTTGTAGCGGGTACTAAAAATCATGTCCTGTGTTGCAGTATGGCACTCGATCCCCTATGTATCCCTCCCTCGGCAACATAGGCGCGGAATGAGCTACGTGATTCGAAAAAGTTATCCTCGTCCATTTCAAACAACGGAAGACTACAATAGAGTCATATATGGAGGAAATGAGCATACCTGTCGAGTACTTTTTGCACCTTGGTGAAGTCGTGGTTTTTGTCGTTTAGAAAATCAAGGTATATTACCTTGTTCCACTTTGGTGCAATGACTAAAAGGATCTAGTGCCACCTACTCATGTATGTCGCTATAGTCATTAAACCTAAGTTCGTGTTGCTTATAATGTACAAATGAAATTTATATAGCAAGTAGTGAAGCACTTACCCCTGATTGTAGGGCACCAGTATGTAGTCCTTGTCTTGGTGAGTAAGCAACCCCTTCGTTATGTATTTCTCAACGTAGGATGCGTCAAGGTTGATGCATTGCTCAAAGATCAACTATAGGTCGAGGAAATCCACCGGTTCTCACCATTGCTAGGCTTCTTGCATCATGTGTCTATACATAAGCAATGAGTTATGACATTTATTAGTATTGTGTGAATGTAGAACTTGATTGTACACACTTACAGTGCCCAGCATCGTAGAAGTGAGGCATCCAGGGCATCGAGGTTTAATAGTTCAAATAAGTCTTCAAAGCCTACGACGAAGTAGCCCGACTTGTGGAGGAAATGGTTCTCCGTGTAGCTAACGGTGAATCCAGAAGTAGGTCGGTCTGTCCTCTCCTCGTCGATCTGCTGTATGTACCAGGCATGCAAAATCGTGCAACCCAATCCAAGGCGGGGTAATATTGTGTCGGGGACCAACGACATTTCGAGGGAGAACGTCCCGAGCTTGTGAGGCGCCTTAATCTTCTTCGATTTGGTCTTAGCGCCTTGCATGCTATTTGTCTTCTTGGAAGATGACTTAACACACTTTTCTTGTTTCTTCTCTGTCATCTCCAAGGGAGCCGGTATAGAGGCATTTAGGTGTAGGGGTTGAGGTGGAGTTATCATGGTATTTGTCTTCCTGGAAGACGACTCGACACACTTTTCTTGTTTCTTTGCTGCCGTCTCTACAGGAGTCGATACAGAGGCATTCTGGTGTGGGGGTTGAGGTGGAGTCATCGAGGGATCTGTTGAAGAGGCATGGTCATGTTCCAATCGCAGCACTACAGGGCCCAGGGTGATGTCCCTCTTGGGCCACTAGATAAAAGTGTGCACGACATCCCCTAGTGTTATGATGTCTTCGTTCGGGGGCTTCTCCAACGGGACAACCATGAAATTGTCATGTACCTTGTCCACCTGGACCTTGGTGTAACCCTGCGCCAGCTAGGCACCGTGCAGCACTGTCCCTTCCTGGCATGGAAACACCATCCCCCGCCCAGCCTCAAGAGAAATAGACCCAACCAACCTCAAGAGTTGATTCATTTGTTCCTGCAATGATGTTATCTGTCCTTGAAATTGTGCACTAATCTTTGCGCTAATCTCCTCTTTCAATTGTTCCTCGTGCTCGGCCTTGGATCTCTTTCGACTCCTATATGCCTCGGAGTCATGTGGGAATCCATGCATCCAAGGTACGTAAACCCCAAGGCATCATGTGCGATCTGGGTGCTCCTTGTTTCCCACGGCTGTGGATAGTATATCCTTCTCCTTGACTGTTTCGAAGGAGCCTTAGGAAGATTGGTTACTCAATGTTTGCTGCAGGAGGACATCATGTTATTTTAGACCATATGAAGTTATGGACTTATTAACAACTAGGTAGTTCAACATATCTTACTAGGCATTGGGACACCCCCTCGTCTTCCGGGATTGTGAAAGAGATGGCGCCTGACGACGTGATTGAGACCCTCACTCTTAACCAGTTTCAGGCGCGCTCGTCTGTGATCCCGACAAATGGCGGAGAGACCTCTAACTAGATTTCCTTATCATTCTCACTCATCCATTGCTGGATTTTTCCCACATACCCAGCGGTGCTGAGTCTGTGGGGCTGTGTTTTGTGACTGGATAGCCTTGTGCGCCGTACTTTGCTGCTAAAATTCGATAGTCGTCTTCATCCGCACAAAGGCGTCCCATGTATGTGACGACATGAAACAATACTTCGTGCAAGGTCTCAGACCCTTGTTCACGTACTTCGTGACAAGCTTGCTCTTGAAGGTCTTCCATGCTTTTCCCATCCTGAGGAACACGTGCCGTTGCACGAGTCCCTGGACTTTTGCTGGGATCTCAAACGCGACGTAATTTTAGTCCATAGCTGCTCTTTCTCATCCTCCATCAGAGACTTCCATTTCTCTGTGGTGATGGGGACCCGTTCCCTTCCATGTATACCGCAGTGGTCCGAATCTTCGCATTGCTTTCTTGGGAAGCGAGAGGGACCAGTGTCTTGACGGCGTGAAGGTCATCCGGCCCTCAAGCTTTTTCAATATTCCTCTACCATCTCACTTAGGTACCACTTTCCTCGAAGATGCAGATGCATTCAATGATGTCGATGACGGCGGCGAAGACGGTGCAGACGCCATCTTGCTTACTTACTATCTATGGAAACTTTTCAGCAAAAGACAAAAGAAATTGTTCTTGATTGAAATTTTTTTTGTCCAAAACTAGGAATGTAATGCAACTCAACATTGTTAGCATAAGGTAAGTGACTCAATGGCATCACTTTAAGATTAATCAAAAAATCAGTACTTCAGTAATCAATGATATTTGTAACACCCTGGTTTTTGGAGCTTTTTGAAAATTTTAAAATAAAGAGAACCATTTGGTTTCCTCGTAGTCTAAAAGCTTAAATTGAGATTTTGGAATGATTTTTAAGTGACTAATTCCAACTTCAACTAAACTCTCTGTTGGCTTTGTTGGTTTGTTGGAGCGGTCGAGCTCTAGTGTTCTCTCCCATTCTGTGCTTCCTTCGTTTTCCCTTGTCCGGACCTCCTCTTTGTCCAGACCCCCCGTGGTTCTGACGTTCCTTTTAACTCACAACAATCCGTGAGCTTTTTTAAGCTCGGGTTTGTGTAAACCTTCTTTGATCTCATCTTGATCGTCAGGATCCCTCCTTTGTGAGATCTTGACCATCAGGACCTCCCCTTTGTGAGATCTTGATCGTCAGGACCTCCTCTAGTTCCGTCTTGGCAGTTAGGACCTCCATGGATCTCTTTCCTTGGATCTCCTTCGTTAGATCCCCTTCCCTTTGAATCTCACCCATTAAAACTCCTTTGTGCTGGACCTACCTTAGGTCCAGATCATGTGGACGCCTTCCCTTCCCTAGGAACATTAGATCTTGGTTAGATGGCCCAATTTGAAGGAGGCATTGGATGGTCTGAACGTTCACTTGCATTATGGTGCGTCCGATCGAGTTTGGACAGCCCAATGTAAGTAAGCGTTCGTACAACCCAAACGTTCCTATCTCCTTAGACCACCCGATCAAGATCGTATGGTCCTGGTTTGTTGCACCTTTTTCCTTTGTCTTTTGGACCTCCTCCTCCTCTGGTCTTTATGCAAAGACCACCATCTTTGGTCAAGACCACCTTATGTGGCCATGACCTCCAGTCTTTTTGCAAAGACCACCCTATGTGGCCATGACCTCTGGTCTTTTTTGCAAAGATCACCCTCTTTTGTCACGACCACCCTCTGTGGTCATGACCTCTGGTCTTTTTTGCGAAGACCACCCTAGTGGGGCAGGACCTCCTTTGCCATCTGCGAGACCTTCTCAGGACCACCTCCTCAGAACCTCCTCCCACAGGACCTCCTCCTGTGACCACCCTGTGGTTGGACCTCTCCTTTGATCACAACTTTCTCCTGTTGCTTTGACCAATCTCTTTGTTTGAGCCAACCCTGTCCGCTTTCTCCTTTCTGCACGCTTGCAGCAGAAAGTCTCTGAGCATTAAATGTCGCTACAGCACATTAAATGCTGTCACCTCCATTGTACCTCTCTTTCCCTCTTGTCCCCTTCGTTACCTGCTCCCGTCCTCTCCTCCACCTATCCTTGAACACGTGTGCCCTTGAAACTCACGGCGGCCCAGGCCTTATAAGCTTGGACAGCTCTCTATCATTGTCTTCTTCCTCATTTCAGCTCCCTTGCTCTCGCAGCTAGCCCTTTGGGACTTTCTTCCAAAGCTTTGGACCTCCTTGACCAACTCTCTGGACCTCCTCTAAACCTTAAGAGTTCTTATGTTGGTTCTAGTGGTGCTTTCTTTGGAGTTCTTTTGGTTTTACTGAGCTTTGGTTGAGTTGGTTTTGTTCTTTCGTGTAGATTGCGAGGGCGTTGAGGAGCAGAGTACTTTGAGGAGGAAGATTCCCAAGCCTTTGAGTAAGGCAAGTCATACCCTTCATCATTTTGATACCTAGTATTTCAACCTAAGTACTTTAGTGTTTCAAGCTAAGTACTGCATGCATATTTTACTTAATATTTCAATACCAGTGTTTACTCTCATAGCAAGACCTAACTTCCTTGTATGGCCATTGTTGACATTCCAACTGAACTTGTTGTCACCTTAGTTGAAAACCTGGTTAATGCTTTAGTATGACCAGGACCTTTTGAAAAAGAAGTGCTTAGCTATGCTTAGACCAAAATCTTGTTTTGGGAAGTTTTACAACCAAAGATCAATGTTTTACCTCAAATGTTTTAGACATGGCATTGGGTTGTCATGGAAACCTATTTTTGTTTTCAAAGGCAAATGTTGGAAAATGGTTTGGACGTGGGCGAACCTTGGTTGGTTTTATGGTGGGTGCACGGGGGTCGTGTCAGCCGACGCTCTAGGGTTGAGGATGTCGCCCAGGTCAGTTAAGGACCGGTCTTTAAGCGTTACTTTGCTATGCCCCTACGTGCAACCACAAGTCTTGTATGGGCGAGACCTGGCCGAATAATTTACAATGTCTCACCTTGGTTGTCCTTTTAGATGTGTGGGTGGTCCTTCATGACCTACTTTCTTACATTCCCACCTGGCGCAAGAGGGGGCCTGAACCCTGCGGGTGGGTAGCCCAATGGGGGTGAAACCTTAGCGAAGGGGACTATGGTGAGAAGGAGCATTGTAAAGGCCTTGTGATACCTGTTAGTCGCACACCTTCGGAAGTGTGTGAGTGGATAGTTCAATTGGTTATCTCTTGTGGGTAAAGTTATACACCTTTGTAGAGTGAAAATCTATTCGAATAGCCATGTCCATGGTCATGGACATGCTGACAAAGCCTCTCCAAGTTAGACTTTGTTTTGTGTTTTCAAATGGTTTTGGCTGGTTGCAGATTTCTATCCGAGTGTGTTGAGGTGGGCAAGGAGCCACAGTGGTTAGCTTTGGTGTTAGGAGGTTATCCTACACCCTTTGCTCTTGTTATCAATCAATCAAAACCTTGGTACAAAATGAATTTTATGTACGGTTTAACCTGTTTTGCAACTTATTACTTGTATCGTGAAAGGAACCTGGCTTTATGCAAAACAACCTTATTAAGCTCACCTTTGTGATATCCATTTATGCATGTCATGCTTTTATTTGACGGGTGTGACTTGCGAGCACGGTTGTTGTGCTCACTCTTGCTTAAAATAATCTTTTGAGCAGGTGAAGAGATCTTTGCCGAGGACCAAGAGGTCCTGGATGACTAGGCCGCGCCCTCCAGCCAATTCCCTGTAGTGTATTGGATGGACTTGTCTTTTGATTTCCGCCGTGTAAAGTGGTTTTTGTCAGCTTGTAAGCCAACCTTGTAATCAACTCTTTTGTTGTTAATTAATTTCTCGTTGATGTATGATTATTAGTTGTAGTTGCTGTTTGAACTAGCTGTTGACCCTTGGGACTAGTTCAGAAAATAGGAGATGTAGGACTTTTCCAAGTCCCATGACCTCCTCGGGTTGGGTCTCTCGACCTCCCCCTGGTCTGGTCGTGGCATTTGGGGAGGTCCTGGGTCTCAAGACCTCCTCAGATTAGGTCTCCGAACCTCTAGGTGGTCCTGCTGGACCTGTTGGGAGGTCCTGGTGGACTTTTCGGGAGTTCTAGGAGGTCCTCTCGGGTGACCCCTGGTCGAGTCGTGACAATATTACTGCAAGATTAACAAATGAGTACTACATCAATAAATGATATTATTGCAAGATAAACAAATCAGTACTGCATCAATTAGGATAAAATGCTCAAAAAATAGAACTTCACAACAAAATAAATCAGCATAATGCTCATATTTAGGCTGTTGTTTATTGCTCTCAGATGTCGGGCAGCTCAAGATTCTATCACAAATTAAATATGACAATTACTCTGAAATAAATTAGGCCTTGAGCTTTTACAGAATCTTACTTTCTCTAATCTGACACTTTAAAACAAATCTTTCATTGAGAGTTCACTGTCAATATTGCAATTGAACCAACTACACAATATTTCAATTGACATGAATATAAACAATGACTGAACAATAATCACAGTGAACCACAACTCTTCAACGAGCTTTAATCCGAACCCACAACATTACTAAGCAATATCTCCCAATGCTATAGTCAATAAAATTAGCACAATTTGAAACTTCTACTAGCACAGTCCAAAGTGGTGAGCTCATACCTTGATAGGAGGCGTGGACGAAGATCGGGTGATGCGGGCCAGTTAGCCCCTACTAATTCAATATCGATACATAATATTTCTTATGTGCAATCTTTTGTTAATAACAAAGAGGAAGATATATGCGCACATGGATCAGGGGCTGCGCGTGTGCTAGTTGTGCCGGTGGATGTGCGTGTGCCAGGCCAAGAAGCACACATGGGCATAGAGCCAGAAGCCTTCGGCACAAGCCAGGAAAGGAAGCGAGCAGCCAAGCCAGAAGGAAACCGTGTCGAGCCAAGAATCAAGTTAGGAGATTATGGCTGGTTCGGCATACATGCACTTCGAGGTAAGATGGAACCGAACCCACAAAAATCCCAAGGAATTCGGACGGCTCCAGCCAATTCTTTGTGTGCATGGAGATTACTATTTTCAGTGCATCCAAATCTTCCACCATGTGTATTCCTTTCTCTACGTGCATTAGGGTGGGGGCCACCAGAAGCCGTGCAACATGCAAGACAAGCGCCATCTACATTTCTTTCTTTGTGTGCAATGGGTTGGAGTCCACCTGCATGTAACGTGTGCATGTATGCATGTGCAGCCATGCATACAACTTGAGTTCAGATTGTTACCTTTTAGTTCTATGTTTGGAAAACCGAAAACAACTCATGCTGAGATAACAAAGGCTGTTTTGTTTTCTTTATCTTTGAGAGTTAGAGATAGAGTCCAGGTTAGTATGTGCGTCTGCGTGCGTTAGTTTCGGCCAAGGGCTGGGACTATAAAGCCAAGGCCGCAAGCATGTACAAGGGGAGTCAAGTTTGAGTTATGAAATAAAACACGTGTGCGTGTTGGCCTTCGGCCGTTAGGGTTCATCCCTGTTTTTGGTGTGTTCTTGTGAATTCCAATCTCGGATTTCATCGTGGCGTGGTGATTGCTAGCTGTGGTGCTAGAAGTTGCTCGTTGGATCTTTGATCCCTATTTCTCGTTCGTGTACTGTGGTGTGCGCGGGCGTGAGAATTATCTATCCTAGTGCGAATTGCATCTTGTAATTCGTGCTTCACATATTTGTTCGGGATTTCCACCGTGAAAGATCGGGCAACCCACGGATTTAATCTCACCTCGAGGTTGATCCGCATCAGGTGGTATCAGAGCGCCAAGTTGTTCACGGTACGTTGATTCAGTTATCTATCTGATTGCTGCTGCTGTTTGGAGGCGCGTACACGAGAGCTTGTCTCTGTCTCGTGTTCGTGCATTAAAGATCAAATATTGCTACTCTACCGCTGGGAAAGTTACTCGACACTTCCTCTGTTGCTACGTGAGAAAGCCAGAAGGGACTGTTGTCTCTTGATTTGATTGCTGAAATTGACATCAAGGGGCAAGTTCTATCGCTGCTGGTCGGCCGAAAGTTACGCTGGGAAATCAAGTTCCGAAATTGTTTATTGCATCCATAAGCTAGCTATTCGGCTGGAGAGAACCGTGTTCGGCCACATACACATATTCAATCTGGAATTTTAGCCTTGCTACGTTGGAATTGATTCCTTGAATCAGTTTGTGCGTGCTGATCATTGGGATCTCTTTCTCTGGTTCGTGTTCCATCGAGTACACGGGTGGAGAGATTGATTTAGTGTTTGGTTTGTGCATGCATGCATCTTGTTGTACATCCGAACCAAACTCTATTTGATTTTTCTGTTGCTGCGTGGGAAATCAAGCAGGACTGCTGTTCGCGTTGCTGTTTTAGAGGTTCATCCGAGTGATTCTCTCTGCTGTTCGTGTGTGAGAGGGGCTGCTGGAGTTGACATCAAGTGTCAATTTTTTTTGTATTGCTTGCCGGTCGGAAGCTACACTGGTTTTCAATATCAATTCCCTGATTGTTTATTGCATCCAAACTGAGTTTGTTCACGAGTTGGTGCTGCTGATCGGTAGATTAAAGTACTTGGTGCTATTTTTCCTTTGGGTCTAGCCGAGAGCCACATTTTCTTTTACTAGTTAATGCATTGACTAGTTGATGTTGGCTGCTACTTACAGTGAATGAAGAATAGAATATTCATTGCTATTTGATTAATCCAGTAGAGAGTACTGCTTGCTGCCGAATTGTTTATTACTTGGTGTTGAATTGCTGCTGCACATACACCCTATACAACTTATTTGCTGCTGAATTGAGTGGCTTTGGTGCTGCTATGACGTCTTCGGAGGAGAGCTTCAGGAAGTTGAGTTGCAATGTCCTGTATGAAGAGGAAGGCTACGGCATAGATTGGACTTTCCACTCTCGCTGCAAAGTGAGGGAGATAGTTTGTGCCATGTCGGTTGACTGCGAGAGTCCGATTAATGCTGCTAGTATCGAACTAGTTGAGAAGTTGGGGTTGTCAATGATACTGCATCCAGAACCTTATGTACTGAAGTGGTATTCCGGCGTGCTCAAGATCACGAACCAAGTTAAGGTACTGTTTTCATTAGGCAAATTCTCTTGCGAGGTTTTGTGTGATGTTATACCCGTCGCTATGGTTTCGTGTCATCTATTGTTGGGAGGACCGTGGTGCGAGCAACAAGGTGCAGTTACACAGAATTGGAGCACCCAGGGTTGTACCTTTACATCTAAGGGTACACCGTTCCGTTTGCTTCCCATAGATGTCCAGTTGCTTCAAGATGATTACAAGAAGAAGCTGTTAGAAAGGAAGGCTCGGGAAGAAGCGAAGAAGGAGTCCGAAGCTACTGAATTTTTTTCAGTCCCCGTGCAAACTACAGAAGATGGTGCGAAGATCAACTCGAAACCGAGGACGGTTTCGCTTGAAGGAGGGGAGGATGATGCGGGCCAGTTAGCCCCTACTAATTCAATATCGATACATAATATTTCTTATGTGCAATCTTTTGTTAATAACAAAGAGGAAGATATATGCGCACATGGATCAGGGGCTGCGCGTGTGCTAGTTGTGCTGGTGGATGTGCGTGTGCGGGCCAAGAAGCACACATGGGCATAGAGCGAAGCCTTCGGCACAAGCCGAGGAAAGGAAGCGGCGAGCCAAGCGAGAAGGAAACCGTGTCGAGCCAAGAATCAAGTTAGGAGATTATGGTGGTTCGGCATACATGCACCGAGGTAAGATGGAACCGAACCCACAAAAATCCCAAGGAATTGGACGGCTCCAGCCAATTCTTTGTGTGCATGGAGATTACTATTTTCGTGCATCCAAATCTTCCACCATGTGTATTCCTTTCTCTCGTGCATTAGGGTGGGGGCCACGAAGCCGTGCAACATGCAAGACAAGCGCCATCTACATTTCTTTCTTTGTGTGCAATGGGTTGGAGTCCACCGCATGTAACGTGTGCATGTATGCATGTGCAGCCATGCATACAACTTGAGTTCAGATTGTTACCTTTTAGTTCTATGTTTGGAAAACCAAAACAACTCATCTTTGAGATAACAAAGGCTGTTTTGTTTTCTTTATCTTTGAGAGTTAGAGATAGAGTCCAGGTTAGTATGTGCGTCTGCGTGCGTTAGTTTCGCCAAGGGTGGGACTATAAAGCCAAGGCATAAGCATGTACAAGGAGTCAAGTTTGAGTTATGAAATAAAACACGTGTGCGTGTTGGCCTTCGGCCGTTAGGGTTCATCCCTGTTTTTGGTGTGTTCTTGTGAATTCCAATCTCGGATTTCATCGTGGCGTGGTGATTGCTAGCTGTGGTGCTAGAAGTTGCTCGTTGGATCTTTGATCCCTATTTCTCGTTCGTGTACTGTGGTGTGCGCGGGCGTGAGAATTATCTATCCTAGTGCGAATTGCATCTTGTAATTCGTGCTTCACATATTTGTTCGGGATTTCCACCGTGAAAGATCGGGCAACCCACGGATTTAATCTCACCTCGAGGTTGATCCGCATCATCGGGAGTCGAGGTCGGGGGTGACATCATCGAGGTCGGGGGTCACAGAGGGAGGATGCCGATGTGGGGAGGAGGAGGCACGAGGATTAAGACGGCGTAGGGGAGGAGGACAGCACGGGGATGATGGTGGAATAGGGGAGGAGGCTCAGGAGGAACACTGGAAGTAAGGGCACTAGGGAGGTAGACGAGCGAGTGAGCTCTGAGGAGTAAGGGCGCAAACCCTAGCAGAGCCCTACTTATAAAGAGATATCACAGACCGTTCTATTAAAGAACTATCTGTGATATTCTATATCACAGATGGTTCTATTCTAAGACCGTCTGTGATAAGCAAGCATATCACAGGCGGTTATATTTGATAATCGTCTGTGATAAGTATCACATATTGTTCTTGTCGGTGATCTAGAATCGATCTTATGAGTGATTGTTTGATTCGATGGTCTCCAAAATTGATCACGCAGAGAGAAAGACAAAGATTTTTATACAGGTTCATGCCTTTGCTAGAGAGAATAACAACCATACTCCTGTGTGTATTGTATTGAGTATACTGGTTATAATCAAGGGAAAGACTCAGGCTTCTGCTCCTGATTTTGATGAACCCGAAGGTCCTATTGTTGGCCCGATCTTTCGATGAGAACGATAAGTTCGGTAGTCGTCGCTCAACTCTCACGATCCTGACTACGAACACGCAAGGCTCGAAACCACGCAATCGCTGAACTGGTTGACAAGTCGTTATCAACTGTGCACGAATAGCCGGATGACCTGGCCACGAAGGTCGATTCTTGCATACACCGAAGAAGCACGCAATAAAAAGATAAAGCAATCTGAAATTGCAAATATGAATTGAAATATTGAATTGAGTTGGGATTCTGAAGCGTTATTATGGTTGGTCTAGTCGTCACAAGCCAATACACAAAGTTGCAACAAGGCTAACTTTTAACTAAACAAAATCCAAGAAAAACTAAAGGGGTGCGGCCTTCTTATATAGGGGAGGGGGAGCCGCAAATGTCTAAGAGCTAGCAATATGGTACTATTCATGGGGGGTTACTATTCACATGAACAGTAATCATGAATAGTGCATTTGGCCCGAGTGGAGGCGGCCTAGGAAGTGGCCGGCCCAAATAGGCCAAGGAGGTGGCCGGTCCAGATAACCTAGAGTGGTGGCTGCCCTTTGGGCCAAATAATTGATACAAATACAAGGCCCTCGGCCCAATATGAGGTGTCGCAGCACTAGGTATAAGTGAAGTAAATTCGTCAGCGCGTTGGAGTAGTGCTTGACGCAGTCGAATCGATGGCAGTCGAATCGTCCGGTTGGAGGTGGAGTAGTGGTCGTATCCGAAGGGTTGATGTCCTCATCATCCTCCTCTTCTTGCATTTGAGTAGTCCTCGACTCACACCCATCCTCCAGCGGTAAGAGAAGCTTTAAAACTTGGAGCAATGCATTCTCATCTTTCTGCAAAATGTTAGCAATAATAGGTAGCAACGAAATAGAGAAAGGTGATTGTGCATGCAGCAAATTAATACATGTACATTTTCTCATAGCATTCAGTGAGCAACTCAATTTGCAAGTATAAGTGAAGTAAACAGTAGAGTTATGCATTGCCCGGTTATGAAAGAAAATTGTCCTCAACTTTTGTAAGTTAATGGGCAGCACAACAATGGAGTTCAAAGTGCACAAGTCAATCATATAATCAGAGTTCAATTGAGTAATGGCAAATTCGTCTAGCAAGGGTGAAAAGATTTGTAAGTTCTTCCATACTTCAACATCATTATTCAGATTGTCAATGCTAGATGGTGCAATAAGAGCTGAACATATAGGTATAGGATAATCCACAAAAAGCAACACACAAGAATTGTTGTTCGAAACAACATGCTTCAATTCATCCATGTGATCACAAGTTATGCATATTCGATATACAACAAATTGATTGTCTACGCCATAATCTCCAATCAAATTAAACTTATAGCCAAGGGTGTAGGCACTACACAAAGATTTCGAACATGTGATTTCAGAAACTTTTGTCATAGCATGTGACAATTTCATAGGTAGATCTAACATAATGTAACATAAAGAGTCAACAGGAGAAATTCTAGTCAAAACGTCTTTATGTCTAACCAATTCCACATGATCATTGTATGCGATTAAATCATCACATGAATCGTTCAAAACAACAAGCAATTCAATTATTTCAGCACATGGTGCACTCAAGTCAACCGGTAAATCAACAAGTTTATCACATGGTGCACTCAACTCAGCTGGCAAATCAATCAAATTATCACAGGATTCATGCAAATTCTCAATAATATCAGATTCTGTAGCTAGGAAATTAATTTCTACCTTCTCAGCACTAGATTCATCCACCTCATGTGATGTAGTGGTTTCTACAACAATCTGATTTTCCCTTTGCTCAATGATACTAGGCATGAAATCATGGTTATTGTTCTTAGGTTGAGTGTTCAAATCAGTACCTTTGGTATTACCTTGTAGGCTCGACTCAGACGATGTTGGTACTGAAGTTGGTGAGTAGTTATGTAATACCCCGTTGGTATAAATAGTTAAACAAGAAATAGAATGTGATTAAAAATGAGAGATTTGGTGAGGACATGAGTTAGTGGGCCGGTTTGGGCCTCTGTTGGCCATAAACAAAGAGATGAAACCCTAAATAGCCCCCTCCTTTTTCCCCCATGCGCCTCACCCCCAGCACTTCTGCTGGCCGCCACCCCTAGTTTTTTTCCTCCTAGCGCCGCCATTTTCTAAGCCTGGCTCCTCCTCTCCGGCTACTGGCTACCGCTGCTGCTACCTCCGGGTCGTCCGCGTCCTGCTGCCACCGGCTCGGCCGCCAGCGCCTCCTCACGGCTCCTCTGCCCGGGCGTGCCCCTAGGTTCCTCGCCGCTGCTGCCGCCGTTTCCTGAGGGGCGACGGGCTCCGCGCCGCGCGGGCGTTGCCCCAACTCCTCGCGCTCGCTCTCTGTCTTCGTCGCGTGGGACCGGCGGCCCAGGGATGCCACGGACGTCTCCGCCTCTGAGCTCCCGTCGCCGCTCGCCTCCCAGTCCTCCTGCGCGCTCAGCCTCGCCTGGGGAGGTCTGCTGCACCGCACGCCTCCAGTGGCCGCGAGTTGCTTGCTGATGTTTCATTTGTTATTTGCGTTAGTTCTTGGGTAGTCCTTCGCCTGATGTATTTTCCATTCTGGATTCTCTGGAGCCCAAGACTCGGCCGCTGTTGTCGATCTTCTCGTCGTCATCACGGAGAACACCGAGGGCGAGAGCCTCAAGGTAATCATGTAGTTTTGCTCCGAAAGGATTGCCAAATATGCTTTTGAGTATGCCTACCTTATCAACCGAAAGAAAGTCACAGCAATGCATAAAGCAAACATCATGAGGCTTGCTGATGGTTTGTTCTTGGAGTCGTGCTGTGAGTTTGCCTCAAATTATCTTGGTATTCAATATAAAGAAATCATTGTTGACCACTGCTGTATGCAACTTGTTGTCCAATTATTGATATATCTAAGTCCTCTCTAGTTAATTTCTCTTTCATTTATCATGGCCATGTGTGTTAATTGTTCGGGCTGCACACCATGTGCTCGACGATTTTCCTAAATGGTTAAGCAGGGAATTTAGGTTGCATTTCTTTGATATTCATGCTAGTGTTGATCCCTCATATCAGAATGTCAAACATTGGTACTGGTACAGCATTAGACGCTGGAGCATGGATGTTCAATGTTGTGACGTCTGTTGGTATCATCTTAGCCTTCGAGGCCTTAATGGCCACCCATGGTTTTTGTTTTCCTACTACATTGACTGGACTGCATTTTTGCAACCTTGATGACATTAGTAATGAAATGGTTGGGCTAGATGCAGCCGTCCTATTTACCACTACCAGAACTAGTAAAATCTATCTTTTTTTTGCAAACCTATCAATTGTTGGGATAAATGTTAGTTTGATGTAGAACTCTGCTTGTTTTAGTAGGCGTGGTTGTGTGTTTTGTGACTGATGTTAGTGTGAATTCTCAAGGGCTGATAGCTGCAATAATAGCAGTTGGAGCACTGCACTACAACAACTTGTGGTGGTGAACCCTGGTGCGAGAGCATTCCGCCTTTTGTCTTCGGTCTCACGGTTGAGGCAAGTGCAAGTAGTATTAATGAGTTTTATATTTCATACTTGATGAATGCCATAGTTGATTGTTGATGATTGCTGTTCGGTAATGCTGATGAGCATGAATGCCATAGTTTAATGATGATGCTTACTACTTGGAAATGTTTACATGATGCTGCATGCTAATGGTTACGTAATGATGCGTACACGGTAATACTTTCATGGTGATGCTTACATGATAATGGTTACATGTTGTTGGCAATAATGAGGGGACAAGGTGAGCAATGAGGCTACCTTGTTAATGATGACAATGATGAATCATGATAACGACAATGGACATGTGCATTTGCATCATGGCAAGAATGCATGAGCCAGGTCGGTGAGAAAGACATGTAACTAATCCGGTGAGGTCGGTGAGAAAGTTACATGACTAGTCTGGTGTGCTCGAGCTAGGTCAGTGAGAAAGACATGTAACTAATCTGGTGAGGTCGGTGAGAAAGTTACATGACTAGTCCGGTGTGCTCACATTTTTCATTGAGATCCCCGTCATGCTTTGGGCGGGCTTGGTCCCCACACTCGTGGAGTGTGGGCTTTGGATCCCTGCACTAGAGGGCACGGTCTAGAGTATGTATCGATGGATACACTACTCGGCATTACCAGTAATTGCTAAGAAGTGAAGAGGAGCATTCATGACATGCTCATTGCATTTCTGCATAAGAGGTGGATTTGTGGTATATAGTGATGTTGTTCATGATGTGATTGTTTACTCCCTTTGACTACTTATGATGCTATCATAAGAGATGGGTTGTGATATTTAATGTGGTTATTCATGAAGGAAATGTTTATTCCCTACGACTACTTGTGATGCTATTGTTTGACTTGCTATTGCACTTTGCTGAGTTGTAGACTCACACTTACTGTGTTGTGCTTGCTAGGTACCTCTCAAGACAGCGGCATACATGGGAAGGGGTAGACATGGTGCACGACACATACACACAAAACACAATGAATAACCTAGTCCAATTATCCGAAATTCAAAATCTTGATAATTGCTTTAGTTTCCGTTTGTGACCATCCTACGTGGTGGATGTTTTGTTTGTGATCTTGGACGATCCAGTTATGTTCTTAATTCCTCGTTGGTTAAGATCATTTAATTCTCTTCGATGGATTAGAAGGTATATATTAAACTATTTGAACCTCTGGGATAGCCATCTATGCAAAGGAGGTTCTGCCGGATTTTTAGAGAAATGTGTTGAAATAATAATGGCTTAATGATCTTGGTATGGACTCTGGTAGAGTTATCATAATTGATTCACTATGATTGGATGAATGAGATAGATTTGTTGACGAATTCTGATTAAATTCTTATATTCATCCTACTAGGTATTGATCCTTTTATGTTATTATTTGAAAGATGGATGAAATTATTCTGTATGGTTGTTGTACGGTAGTCTTTTATATAACAACTTGACTTCCGCATAGCCAGGGTGTTACAGTTGGTATTAGAGCGGGCTTTACTGTAGCGCTGGTGAAAACCGAGTTGTTTTGTCGTCGGCGACCCTCTCTGCTTTCTTTTTTTTCCTCTTTACCTTTCCTACCTCAGAAAGCTAAGGCATTTGGTCGTGGAATGGAATAATATCGATGCGTGGTCAACGTCATCGCAAGACAAGTGACCGGCAGTATCCCCTACAGTTTTTGGGTTCACGCCACCTCTGAAGCCATGGCCATTCAGGAAGCTGCCAGCAGGGTTATGAGTCAACTTCATCATGATTTGACAGAATTGTCTCAACCACCCTACGATCATTTTCCCCAAAGAGGTTTTGAAGAGGACATAAACACGTTCGCTGAGATTCAGTTCGGAGAAGACCCTCAAGTGCGCCAGTTGGCGAGATTGGTCCACATCATGGACCAAGTTTATCGCTGCAACCTATATGAGCTGTCGGAAACTTGGTGTCGTCTCAGAGAGGCCTAGGAGTACCTCAGGATAGGGGTTAGCATGAACCGCATTCCCCGCAATGTGCTTTTTGGCGCCAATGAGACCTCCCAGTTCTTGTGGCACCCCGGGTTTCGACTTCCAAGTGACAGGGCGATGCTTGTTTATGGACCGCGCGCCAAGTCCGCATGACAAAGAGATTTCCTAGCACCTGGAAGCCCGATCCTCTGGGAGGTCATGTTTCTTTATTAGGATCCCCGAGGCGTCTCTTCAACCCTTTGCCTCCACTGGACACTGGATCACTTGGAGCTCATCTTCTAGACGAGTTCCCTATGAACTTCAACAGAGACGACTACATCTAGGTGTGTGGAAACTACCATGGAGGTTGTATCCAGCTAGTAGCTATCCTTTGGAAAATGTAATCGGATAGCACCTGTTCAGTTGGGTATGTTGTGTAAGACTCTGTTTTGGGCAGTAGCCTCTTCCTTCCTTGATCGACTGAAAAGGATGTTATTGTGCCCAGGTCAGGGCTAATTGGTGCTTTTTGACTTGAGTGACACCTTTCCTTCCCTATACATCCAAGGGCATCACATACCTGTTAATGCCTCAAATTTCTATGACCTAAAACGGCCACAGCCCCTCTAATCAACTAGCTACGAAGGGATGACTCCGTATAGCTAGTTATCAAGCCGAGGTCTCGTTCGTTAGTGGAGTAACCAGACAAATTGATCCACCAACTGAGAACGGCCTTAGTTCCCCTAAGAAGCTAGCTGCGGAGGGATGGCTCCGTATAGCTAGTTAGCAGGCTGAGATCCTGTTGTTGGCGGAATTGACCAGACAAATCGCTCCACCAGCTAACGATGGTCTTGCACCACCACCCATAGGATTAAGAAAGATCTCTCAGTCTATCGATCCTTGTTTTATTTGGACCTAGTAAGTTTCCCCGTGTCGACTAAAGTGGCACATGTTCTACAAGTCAGAACCAAGATTCGTACCGGTCACTTGGCTGAGCTTTATGTCTCAAGTATCGTAAGCTTGCTAAGTGCCGAAGTCAATCGTTTCTGATCGTGGTTCTCTGTTCACTTCTCGATTTTGGCATAGCTTACAAAAGGCTGCGAGAACCCATCTCTCTCCCAGCTCAGCTTATCACCCTCAAACTGATGGCCAGTCGGAACGATTCGACCAAGATCTGGAGGACATGCTCCGTGTTTGTGTTCGGACTACCCATCTTTACCTTCCGAGTGAGCCAAATCTCGGGACTAGATTTTTGTAAGGGGGCGGGGGAGGTTTTGTAACAACCCAAATCTGGGTTTGTGTTTCAAATGTAAGAAAATGAGTAGAAATTAAAAACTTTTCTTGCATCTTGAAGTTTTTGAACTTCTCTACAATTCTTGTAATGGAATTGTGGGGAATCAAAAACCAAAACCTCCAAATTGACTAAAGGCATGACCCTTCTTTTCCAACCCTTGCCAAATCTGGGGATCATCCACTGGAAATAATTTTCTTGGGTTCTAAAGATGGTGTGTGACCCATCTGAAAAATTTCACAATTTTTAGAAATTGATTGGATATTTTTAGGGACAATCAAACCATTTTGACCCTTGGTCAAACCCTAAATCAAAGACATTGCGAATTTTGAGAAAAATGTTTAGCATAAAACCTCCGAAATTTTATAGAAGGTCAATCCTTAAGTCAAGAAGCTCTGTAAAATTTGTAGAAATTTTGTAGTTAGTTTACTATCTCTAAAAATCTTACAAGTTTGCAGCTTGTTTAAAACCCTAAGTCAAAGCCCTGTTGGACTCGAGTCAGACTCGAGCCCAACCTTTCCAATTGGTTGGGTCCAGTCCACTAATTGCACTCGAGCCGAGCCACTTGGGCGCGTGTGTTTTGGGCCATTGGATTTCAATCCAACGATCAAGATCGTCTGGGCCGTTCGGACCTCCGACCATCCAAACCTATCTCAGCTGTTCAAATTAGATTGGACCGTCTGGGTTGTTTTGAACATTGGAACTTTCCAAATGACCGATTCAATCGTGGCCGTCCATTTCTAATCTAACTGTCCAGATCTTTTGACTCAATTTAACCTAACTCCTTCGTCAATTTTTGGACCTGAGCCCTTCGATTCCTTCACTAATAGGCCCTAGGGTCCTAGTCACCTTCTTCCTCCTTGAGTGCGCGTGATAGAAACAGGGCTGGAGGAGGCGCAGTGTTTTGTCACCTCCATGGAGTCCGGCAACGGCTCCCAACAATTAATGCTTGCCAGAAGCATGCCATAAAGTCTTCTTTTACCTGCTCCCATCGCTCAAGTGGTCCATGGCAGCGCTTTAGACCAAGTTCACCGTGAGATGTTGTTTTGCTCCAAAACCCTAGCCCCTCGGTTATATAAAGCCAGTGAGCTCCTCCTTAGCTTCTTTTACACATCTTCTGGCAAACTCTAGCACCCTCTCTGTGCAATTGAGCTCAAATCACAGAGAACCCTAAAATCGTTATTGTTGGACCTTGGAGCTCCTCGGTGACGACAGTGCTCCAAGGATCCTTTTGCAAATCTTTTCGCGCCACTTTGCGCCTCTTTTCATATTGAGCAAAACCCCTAACTTAATTTGGTTTGACATTCACAGGAATTGTCAAATTTGGGGTTTGTTCAAATTCGGCTGAAAGTTACCCCTTTCTTCCTCAACTCCGGTAAGAACTTTCTTTTCTCAATTCCTTGCTCTTGGGCTCTCTTTAGGCCCTATTGCATCTAACGCTACCATTCTTTCGTCTTCATTTTGCTCAGACCACATTATCCCCATCATCTTTTCTACTCCGGCAAGCTCCTCCGCTGTTAAAGCTTCCCCGACCATCTTTGAAGCTCTCCTTGGCTAAGGTAGCTTCTTATTAGTCCTTAGATGCTGTGGCACCCGCTTCTTTGGACAATGCGGAGCTTTTTGGCTATTTTTCGCTTTCGGCCGTTTTGGTCACCGTCGTTATTTTCGACTCGCCGATGTTTTAGGCCTCCGCCGCCGTCGAGACTACCTCCCGTGGGTGCGCAATGTTATTGCGAACCCATTTTGGCCTTTAGGTTGCACCGCCGTGGCCAGAGTCGCCGGCGATGAGCTCATCTTTGCCCTCGGGTTGTTGTCGGTCGTAATCGGCTGTCACGTTGCCGATTAGGACATCATTAATGCTGATCATGGATAATCATTGTTAATCATTGCCTTAGCAATTAATGGTTGTCCGAAAGTGGCCCACTGAGTCACTGTCAAGTGGGCCCAGCCACTTAACACCCCCCCCGCTGGCACTATGCAATGTCTTTAGGATAGTATTAATGTTAATCATTGATAATCAGTGTTTAGCAATAAATGGCTGTCTTAAAATGGCTTCATGAGTCATTGCCTTGTGGGCCCGTAGGCCTAAACCGCAATAGCGTAGCCTTTAGGACAAACATTAGGTTCATTAATTACTAATCATTGTTAGCAATTAATGGTTGTCCGAGTTGGATTGACGTGCCACTGTCAGGTGGGCCTCGCCCACTTAAACCCTCACTATACGATAACCTTTGGACATCATTAATGCTAATCATTGTTAATCATTAGGTTCAGCATTTAATGGCTGTCCTAAGTAGCCCTTTGTATCACTTACATGTGATCCCGCACCCTTAAAAGCCCCTACTGTGCACTTATAACACGCATGTGTTATATGCGCAGATTGTGGACCGTCGATCTTGTGATCAACGGCCCAGATCTGGGAAACGTTCGGACCGCTCGAGCTCCCAAACAGCTGCGGGCCGTCCATCTCGCGATCTGCGGCTGAGAGAGCGAGTGCATTCGGACTTCCGTATGTTGCTTCAATCTCAGCCGTCCGATTTCGTTTCAACGGTCAAGATCGATTGGGCCGTTCGGGTCACCCGAACGTCCCATTCATTTTTGACCGTTGGGGTCACCCGAACGTCCCATTCATTTTTGATCGTTGGATCTTAATCCAACGGTGGGTCCCGTGGGCCTCCTCGCATTGTGTTGCGGAGCGCGTGGGCCACTGGATTCCCGATCTACGGCCCACATTTGTCCACGTGGTTTTCTTTTTGATAAGTTTGATTTTATTTCGGTAAGCCTTTATTTGTCAACTGAAAATTGTATTAAAACTTTAAAAACTCATAACTAATTCATTTTAATTCCTTTTTAGATGATTTCAACTGTGTTAAATTCCTGTTTAACTTAAGTTTAATCTAAAAATACCTTTAGACATTGTTCTGTGCCAGAAAAGTTTGTAAACAATATGATGAGGACATCAATTCTAAGGATGCAACCACTGCTTCGACCCGCTGCACGACATCCTCTACTTCCACCACATCCTCTCCGATGGGACTTTCGGCTACCGCGCTGCCATATTCCCCAGTTGGACTGAGCCACGTCTACTCATACGAGCTGAGCGTCGCCTACATGCTATGGTGCTACAACTACATGCCATGGTGCTACATCTACATGCCATGGTGTTGCATCACCAATTATTGGCCCAAAAGCTATGTAATATATTGGCCGACAACTTGGCCCATCTGTTGGACGACTTGGCCCATCTGCTGACCGACCTTCCCCTAGGCCCATACTGTTCATGTGGGCACTATTCAGCATAAACAGTACCATGAACAGTACCTCGGCCTAGGGTTCCCACCTCCCGGCCGCCTCCTCATATAGGAGCCGTCGACCTCTAGTTTTGCTTGGGTTTTTCTTAGATTATTCTGCCACTTTGCAGTTTCACTGTTTGTTCGGTTTGAGGAACCCCACTCTGTGAACTTCATTATTATTCGTAATACAATTTCAGATTGCATCTTCTACTCTTTTGCTTGTGTTCTCGATTCGCTTGCAGGAGATAGCCTTCTTGGCGAGGTCAACCGTGTTCGGCACGGTTGATAACCAACGGAGCGGTGGTGTAGTGATTGCGAGGGGTTCGATCCGTTCTGGTCGGAGCCTTTGGATCATCAACGTCGTGTCTCCATAATCGACATATCAGTACCTTTCGGAAGATCGGGCCACACTATCATCAGATGGTATCAGAGCAACGGTTGCCCGTTAGGTAATCACAGTTTTTCCCTTTTAATTTCGTTACTGTTCATCGTCCTAGAACTCCAGAAAATTTGCCCTACAAAAATAATTGTTCATCGTGTCTTCCGCAGTCCCATCACCCCTTGTGCCTTGCAATTTTCTTTTCGGTAATTTGCTTGTTGAATTTTTGTTGCATTGTCGTGTTTTGGTTGCTAGTTCTTAGTCTAGTTAGAGTCTAGTTCGTCGTTGTCTAGTTTGCACTGTGTTTCTTTCGCGTATCTTGTTCTTGTTCCAATTTGTTCTATCACCCCATCGCTGCCGCGCCACCACCAGTCCCCTGCCACAACTCCACCAATTCCCTGCCGCGACACCACCAAACCCCTGCCGCGACTCCACCAAGTCCCTACCGTGGCAACCCCCTGTTCTTGCAGCAATCCCCGCCACCAAGCTGTGTCGCGACCACCCATCCCCTGCCGCCGCCTCCACAAACTTCTGCGCCCGCTATTTTCTGGTTGCCACGGCAATCGAACGCCTACCTGCTGCGATCAGCCACGCTAAGTTCTTCACGGTGCATCCTCTGTTGATGCGTGGGAAACCAGCCGACAGTCCTCTGTTGATGCGTCTGATGATTCTTTGCTGCTGGAACTAACATCCCGTGTCACATTTCCACAACTCCAAATCAATTCCGAATTGTTTATTAAATGATCTAGTCCATTCATTGCTTGGGGAGGCTGCATGCTGTTTGGTACATGAGAAAAAGGCTGAGCTGCTGTAAACAAATTGATTTTTGGCTGTTTTGAAAGAGAAGAAAAAGGAACTCGATTGATTTCGGTTGAGCCCACCAAAGTGCCCTAGTTGGTTTCGGGTTTCAAAAAAAACAGAGAGGAAAGTTTGATTTCGGGACTTCAAGAAAAAAAAAGAGAAAAAAAGAGAAGAAAAAAAAAATCAGAGAGAAGAAAACAAGAAAGTCCCCTCTGTCCGAAATTTGAAAGTGCATCAAACTTTCGTGAAAATCAGTGAAAATTGGTGCAGCCCTTCCTGATATAGCCACCAGCTCCCAGAAAAAATTTGGGCACGTTTGGCCTACGAGATCAAAAGATATAGCAGTTTGAAGTTGAAACCGAAACAATTCGAGTCCGTTTCCGACACCCTTTCAGTAAAACGGGCATAACTTTTGCATACGAATTCAGAATTCGACGTTCTTGTGCTCGTTTCGAAGCTATCGACGACACGCATCTGAAAATCCAATAGGAAAGATGCCTGTCGCCATCGAAGACCCCCCAAATCGGCCATCTTTAGACCCACAAGTTTTCAGTTTTCAGTTTTTGTCTTTTCTTTTGGCCTTCCCTTCGGAATTTGGGGTCTGTCCAGTTGAAAAAGGCTTAGATCTCGTCGAAACCTTTCAAACAAGTATATATAAGCCACATATAACTTTGCTTGTTCATCATTTGAGACTAGCTGTTGTATCTGCTCAATCTAGAGGGCCGTTTACGTTGCACATTTTCTCCGTTTTTGTGCTCTACATCGCGTGAACGATCTTGTGCCCTTCGAAAGAAGCTTGAGTAGCTGGCTAGTGTCTCTCCTAGTACTTGTTGTGAGGCTTTCCATTGCTTACATCAAGTCACATTGATCATTGCGTGTGCGTACATACACTCCTCTGCATAGGGCGGTGATTTGCTAGTTTTGATTAGGCTAGGATCAGTAACTTGACCAGTACTTTGAACAATATTTGAACTTGCATTAACTGATTTGATTATTGCTGATCCTTTGCTACATATTGTGCCTTCCGAGCTCCACCTACTCTTGATCAGAACAGGTCCCCTCTTGTAATTGTACCCACTCTCGACACGGTATCACGAACCAGCCACTGGTTGTACCACCTATTGCATGCTTTGGTAACAACACTTGTAAGAGTGTGGTAAGACGCTTGAGAGTGTGTGATTCCACCTTCCGTTACCTAGTAGTTGATAGGGATAATACCTTTGTGTTGTCTGTTGTTTTCTACTAACCATGGCAGGTGAGATGTCTGATGAGAAAGAGTGTGTGATAAAGGGAGAGCTCATGATGCTCTTGGAGGAACAACGCACTACCATTAATGAGGACATCGACAGGAAGCTTCAAGCTACAACGGCTACATTGCAGCGCTCCATCAACGATAATATTGTAGCGCTTACTACACGTCTTGAAAGAATGGTGAATTGGCCACCGAACAATGGACGCGAGTATGGTCACGATGCCGCCCAAGTTCATGATAATGAGAGGCAATACCGCGACGCCGACGCTACTCTTGCTGCCCAAGATGCACGTCAACGACACCGTCTACATCACAACCGTCACGGTATGGGAGGTAATCCTTTTCAGCACCACAATGCTTGTGTTAATGATGACCCATTTGCTAAAATTAAATTTACCATACCATCTTTTGCGGGTGTTTATGATGCTAAAATTTATTTAGATTGGGAGACGACAGTTGAACAAAAATTTAATGCCCATCTAGTTCCTGAAGTGCATAGAGTGAGACAAGCCACTAGTGAATTTAAAGATTTTGCTATCATTTGGTGGAATCAAGTAGTTAATTCTGGCTTAGCACCTGATACATGGGATAGATTGAAGGAAGCTATGCATGCTAGATTTGTTCCTCCTGCTTTTAAACGTGATATGCGTAAGAAATTGCAACGCTTAGACCAAAGTAATAAATCTGTCGAGGAATATTATCAAGAATTACAAATAAGCATGTTGCGTTGTAATGTTGTTGAGGATGAGGAGGATAAAATAGCTCGTTTTTATGGTAGCTTAAGGCGTGAAATTCAGGACATAGTTGATTACAAAGAGTATAATGATATCAATAGGTTGCTCCAGCTTGCTTGTTTGGCAGAAAAGGAATTGCAGGGAAGACAACAAAGGACCAGGAGCAACTTTGGAAGTACGTCTACATCGACGCCAGGGCACGCTAAGACAGTTCCACCTCCTGCTTCTTGGTCTGTTGCCCCCTCCGTGAGTAGGGCGCATTCAGCAGCACCGCCACCACCGTCACACGTACCTGAGGCAAGTAAATCTACTAGTGTGCAGGCACCAGCGCAGAGCTCTTCATCAGTTGCTTCCACGGGTCGTACGACGGGAATTATGTGCCACCGTTGTAAAGGGATGGACCACTTCATGAGAGATTGCCCAAGTCAGCGAGCGTACATTGCGACCGACGACGGTAGTTATGTAAGTGCTAGTGATGTTGAGGATGAATATGCTCTTGCAGCTAACCTTGCAGGTAATGATGATGATCATGAGACAGATAGTGACGGTGAGGAAATTTTAGGTGCCGTTGCTACCAAGAATTATAGGATCCTAATTGTGCAGCGAGTATTGAGCACTCAAATGGAGCAAGCGGAGAAGCTACAGCGCTATAATTTGTTTCAGATGTTTCTCATTGTCAAGGATTGCCGTGTTCGTGTCATAATTGATGGCGGGAGCTGTAACAACTTGGTGAATTCAGATTTGGTCAAGAAGCTTGGCTTGACCACACGTGTGCATCCTCACCCATACTACATTTAGTGGTTCAACAACAGCGGTAAGGTGAAGGTAATACAATCTATGAGAGTGCATTTTTCTATTGGTTCCTATCATGATGTTGCTGATTTTGACGTAGTGCCTATGCAAGCCTGCTCACTTTTATTAGGATGTCCATGGGAATTTGATACCGATGGAACTCATCATGGTAGAAGTAATAAGTACTCTCTTATGCACAAATGAAAGAAAATAACTTTGCTACCTTTGACACCTGCTGAAATTGTGCAATGTGAAAAAGAGATAGCTGCAAATGAGATGAAAGAACGAGAACATGAATATGAAAATCAGCAAGTAATGAAGAACAATTTCCCACCTAAAAAAGAGAAGTTAGCTCCTAGTTCTAGGAATGAGGGAATTAATTTAAAGGGTTGTGTCATGCTTGCAACCAAACCTGATCTTGCTGAAAATTTTGATAATGATATGCCATGCGATGATTTGGAATGCAAAGATGCTTTATTTTCTTTTGATGATACATCTAGCTCTTTGCCGTGTGCTGTCACTAACCTTTTGCAGAAAAATACTGATTTGGAGACAGCGATTGAGTCGAGGATGACTCAAATGCAAGAAAGGGAGGATGATGAGGACATCAATTCTAAGGATGCAACCACGGCTTCGACCCGCTACACGGCATCCTCTACTTCCACCACATCCTCTCCGATGGGACTTTCGGCTACCGCACTGCCATATTCCCCAGTTGGACTGAGCCACGTCTACTCATACGAGCCGAGCGTCGCCTACATGCCATGGTGCTACGTCTACATGCTATAGTGCTGCGTCACCAATTATTGGCCCAAAAGTTATGTAATATATTGGCCGACAACTTGGCCCATCTGCTGACTGACCTTCCCCTAGGCCCGTACTGTTCATGTGGGCACTATTCATGTGTGAATAGTACCATGAATAGTACCTCGGCCTAGGGTTCCCACCTCCCGGCCGCCTCCTCATATAGGAGCCGTCGACCTCTAGTTTTGCTTGGGTTTTTCTTAGATTATTCTGCCACTTTGCAGTTTCGCCGTTTGTTCGGTTTGAGGAACCCCACTCTGTGAACTTCATTGTTATTCACAATACAATTTCAGATTGCATCTTCTACTATCTTGCTTGTGTTCTCGATTCGCTTGCAGGAGATAGCCTTCTTGGTGAGGTCAACCGTGTTCGGCACGGTTGATAACCAACGGAGCGGTGCTGTAGTGATTGTGAGGGGTTCGATCCGTTCTGGTTGGAGCCTTTGGATCATCAATGTCGTGTCTCTATAATTGACATATCAGTACCTTTTGGAAGATCGGGCCACACTATCATCACAATATGAACTTGTTTCAGCCATTATTGAATATTCCAAAAATTCAACTAAAACTTGTAAATGCGTAACTTTTTCTGTATAACTCCAAACTGAGCAAACTCAAGCTTGTAAAATCCCACTATTAGTATACTTTAATATGGCATAGGTTTTGTTCATGTATGTATCTCTGAAAAATGACATGTTCTAGTTTCACAACATAGAAAAATCATAAGTAATTCATTTTAACTCCAAATTGTGTAAACTCAACTTTGCTGTTCTTAGGATATCATTATCTACCTACCATAAAAATTTTAGGTTCTAGATCATGCTAGAAATTTATGCCATGAACAGTACCAGTAATTAATTTAGTTTGAATTTCCAGGCGGAGAGAATTTGATTTAGCTATAACTTTTTCATACTTAGTCCAAATAACTTGATTCTTGTTTCTAAATTCATTTAAAATCATGCCCTTGCTGCTGTGTAAATTTCATGAGATTTGGATGATTTTTGCTGTTGAGGTTTGTTTGGTGTTCTTTGTTCTTATCGGGTTTTTCGCGTTCTTGCATTAGGTTGCGAAGAAATTATTGAACCTGAGTCTGATCCTCTGCAGCAAGAGCACTTCCAGCAAGGCAAGTAGATGTAGCATCATTTGATCATGTTGCTCCTACTATTTTTAAATTCTAATATGTTATTTGCAAATTCTACGTATGCATTGCTATCTTGTTTTAAACTATTGTCGATTAGTTGACCTATTAGATGCATAATCTGTAGGTAAATGTTTATCCTCTACTACTAAGCCTAGGATTACTTGCTGTGATTTTGGGTTCGTTGGATGAGCCTTGGTCACTTAGTAGTTTTCGACTATGTTGCTTAACCATGCTTAGCTATCGGTAGAAATGGGCGGTTATCGACTTGTCGATAACCTTGATCACACAAAATTTATTATGACTTTATGATTCAACCTTTGTGCTATGTTTAATGGTGAAAACTAAAAATGAAAACAAAATGATTTGGACTTGGGCACAATGGTATGCTGGTGTGCTTTTGGGTGTGACTGGAATGGTGCCTGAGTCAACAAGGACCGAATACTTGCGCCATTGATCCAAGCAATTTACGCGTGCTAACCACACTAGAGGGTATGGGACCCCTCTTGACTTAGTACTTTGGCGTGTGTTGGCTCCGAGTCGTAGGGGGTCGCAGGAGGGATGGTGTTGGGAGCATGGTAGTTGTCCGAAAGTTTTACCCCGGGTGGGTAGTTGTCTTTCGGCTTTACCATGTAAGCGTATGGGTTTCTATCCATACGAGCGGCTCGTAATTAATGCACAATATTGGAAATGTCTCGTAGGACTTAGCCGTGCCGGCATACCTTCGGAAGTGTGCTTATTGTGGCTTAAAGACGATCTGAAGTGTGGGTACATTGGTACACCCCTGCAGGGTTAAATCTATTCGAATAGCCTGGTCCTAGGTTATGGACACGCTTGGTTATTTCCCACAAGCATGAGACTACAACCTTTTAATTAAAACTTGACGGGTGGTACGAATCGGGGATTCGTGCTATGTTGTGGTGGCTATTGGGTTAGTCACCTCTAGGTGGTTACTTGTTACTTAGTGTTACTCGCTGTTATTTCAATGCTTGAAAACAGATTTTACAAATTTCCTTCAATCTATTACATTATTGCAAATGAAAATTGCTTTATGCGTCCAATTAACCATATAACCATTTCCTTTGATCTCAGCTCACATATAGCTATGTATAGGCTTGTTACTCGTAAGTCTTGCGAGTACATTATTGTACTCACCTGCATTGCTTGTTGTGTGTAGAGGAAGAAGGTGAACCCCAAGGGCCTCACTTTTGTGAGATGTGCTGTGGCAGTGTTTGGGACAACTAGCTTAGCGGTCCGGTTGGTTGCCTTGTGGGTTAAGGCACACTAATTGGCTTTTGTTTATAGCCATCTTATGGCGCTTTTGCTTCCGCTGTTTCATGTTACCTTTATGTTATTTGGCCGGTCGGCTTCTTTTGTAATAACTCTATATTATGGATGTCTTTTGCTAGACTTGTTATATTGTGATGTATGGAATTGTTGCATGATTTTGTAACGGGGTGTGTATACTGCATTTCTGGGAAGTATACATATCTCGAGGCTTGGTTTATTTGATTTGTGATGCTAGGGTCAATGGAAGGCTAAGCATTACAAGCTGAATAAATCGGAGTCCTCACAAGGAGACCATAGAGCAACTTTTGTACCTGTGGGTATCTTTCTTTTGATCCATGTAAGACTTCACTTACGTAATATAGAGGTCATTGGATGTTGTCACGCTCTATGACCAGTACACCACTGACTGTTTGTGGTGTTACAGCCACATAAATCAGCAATGTTTCTCTCGATCTTGGAGAAACTAAGATCGGAGCACTCGTAAGGTACTTCTTAATGATGTGAGTGTGGCCCGATCTTCCGAAAGGTACTGATACATCGATTATGGAGAACACGACGTTGATGATCCAAAGGCTCCGACCCGAACAAATTGAACCCCTCGCAATCACTACACCACTGCTCTGTTGGTTATCAATCGTGCCGAACGCGGTTGACCTTGCCAAGAAGGCTATCTCCTGCTAGTGAATCGAGAATACAAGCAAGAGAGTAGAAGATGCAATCTAAAATTGTATTGCGAATATTAATGAAGCTCACAAAGTTGGGGTTCCTCAAACCGAACGAGCGGCGAAAACTGCTATGCAGAATATTCTAAAAGAAAAACCCAAGGAACTAAAGGGCCGGCAGACACTATTTATAGGAGGAAGAGGGAGGGAGTGGTGATACTGTTCACACATGAATAGTGCTATGTGAACAGTACCCCGAAACCCTAGGGGCAGCGATTTGGGTCACATAGGCCAATGTGGCCAAATCAGCCCATTCGTTATATAACCTATGGGCCAACAATTGGTGATGCAGCACCATGACATGTAGACGTAGCCCGACACATATGAGTAGAAGCAGTAGATGTAGCCCGACATATATGCGTAGCGGCAGCTCAGTCCAACTGGAAAATATGACATTGTCATAGCCGAAAGTCCTATTGGAGAAGATGTGGTTGACGTAGGGGATGTAGTGCAGCAAGTCGAAGTAGTGGTTGCATCCTTAGGGTTGATGTCCTCATCACTTAAGTTCTTCAAATGCATCGTTTGCCTCCTTCGTCCACTCGAAACTTCCATATTTCCGAAGAAGCTTGAAGAAAGGTAATCACTTTTCACCTAACCGTTCTATGAAATGACTTAGTGCTGCCATACAACCAATTAGTTTTTAGACTTCCTTCTTTGTGGTCGGAGGGCGCATTTGGTCGATGTAAGCCCCCGAAATTGGATCCATTTCAAGCCAAGTGATTGCACTAGAGGCACAACACTTAACATGCAACGAGAGCGATTTCAAGTGCCCGGATATGCGTCTCATGTTAGCTCCCAAGGATCAGTGGCTAACATACGCATATCCAACACAACATTGCAATCACATCTATACAAAATATACAAGAATAATAGAAACATTATTACAACATCAACAATTAGAACCTTATGGTCCAAATTTGCATAAGAGGGCCGACCGGCCAAATTTAATCATAACACAAATAAATCGCAGTGGAAGATAAACTTAGAATAAAAAGAAAATAACCAGATTGGCATGCCCAAACCCACAGGCAACCAACTGGGGTTAAAGTCGTAGCATCTGTTGTACTAAAACTCGATTCGATCAACTTCTCACCTGCAATATGGACAATCCAACTGAGTACAAAAATGTACTCGCAAGACTTACAAATAGCAACATATAATAAATGCATTCAAGTGTCAAAGGGAGGCTACTACACTAGGCAATTTTCAGCATAAAGCAAGTTTTTCATTGAGATAACTGATATAGATTCAAATTGTCATTTGTTAAACATTTAGAAAATATTATATAACAGTAGGTAATCCCAATTCATCATCAAAATCAGTAGGTACTCCAATTCATAACAACACACGAACCTCCCGTTCGTGACACAATTCATTTCCTAACCAATCAACATGTGAACTTCCTATTCTTGACAACATACAAGATCTGCAAAACTAACACAACGACATATCATTTCCAACCATAACCCCAACCCAATTTCCCATAAGCTAATTGTGCATGCCTTCCCACAAGTGATGTCCATAACCGGGGACATGACTATTCGAATAGATTTATTTCTCTGTAGAGTTGTACATCTTCCGTAGAAGTGTGACTGAGATACCATAACGAGGTCGTTACAATGCCATGTTCTAACTATCAAACCACCCGAGTAAAAAACACCATGGCCGAAATTCGCTTATCATCACGATGGGTGTACCTGTTGTGTAAGTAAGTCCCTTATGCATAAGAGACCCATAAGGGCAAGTAACAGAATGCTTAACATGCCCCCACTAGATTGACAAGAGAACCATTAAATAGTAATAATAACAATTGTCAATCTAATTGTGTTTTGATGACTAACACATAATAAATTATTAAGCCAAGCCTTCGCCATTATCCCGGTGTGTGGTTGCACGTAAGGTTTGGTTTATCACACCACAGACCGGTCCTCAATTACTCAAACGAGGCTACATGAATTCGGGACAACCTCCCTTCATCACCCTATCACCCGTCCAAATCCAACACACAACAACCCCCACCCAACAAGTTCACAAAACCAGATTCAAAGATCTGGACATAATCCTCAAATTCAACATAATTCAATCCATATAATCCTCAATTCCATGAAGATTTGATTCAATCCATCGGTCGATGGACTAGCTCCATCAACCGCTTTCGGCTACAACTACAAGCATGGCTAAGCCTCGATCTATCCTACAATAGAAAATTCCCATTCATACATATATCCTAGGCAATCAATTAACAAAGGGATATCAACATTCAAGGAGGGTAAATGCAGCAAGAGGATATAACTAAACTACCCATTTGACATACAAGTATTTGGAATTAAGCAATGCATAGAATACTTGAAAATCAACATAGATACTTTTCGAAATTAATAGGAATTCAACATGCATAAAAGGAGGGGAATGCTTGCCTTTGCTGTTACCACTCCCGATTACCCTCTGGATGAACCCACAAATTCGTCGGAAACGTCAAACACCTAACGACAGAACGATATCACAATAAACATCAAATAAAGCCGAAAATTCAAATATTCTAAAATGCATGAAATTTATACAGTAGGTATATTATGATTTAATATGAATTTAGGTGAAATAATTAATTCATTTGGAGTTAGTATGAGAGAGTTATAGCAGTTTGAAAATCAGAAATGGATAAAATGCTGAAAAATCATTCTCTCTAGCTTGCTGTCCTAAATTTACTGTTTTCACAAAATAATTTAGAATAGTGGTGGATATAATGGTTATATGGTCAGCTAGAGTATAAAAAGTTATGAACAACAAAAATTGGTTAACCCCATTTGGAGTTCATATGAATTTCTTATGAATATTTGAAGTTAATTCAATTTCTAGTGTAAAAACAATTCTTTCCAGAAATTATTTCTAATTTCGAATTTTTTTGGGACATTAACATGTTTCAAACTTATTACAAGTTAAATTACATTAAAAATGGAAACCAACAAAATTGGTTTCGCTCGTTTTGGAGTTGATTCGAATTAGTTATGAATTTTTGAAGTTTAAACCAATCTTTTTATAAACCAACTCACAGACCTAGAGCTTCTATTGCTATTAACAAAACTCTGGCAAATGGTTACTACATTAGACAACCATATAACCTAACTCTTGTCTTCTAAATAAATTTACTCTTTTAGATCAAATGTTAATGGCTAATTAATTCAACCTAACTTCCTATTTGCATTTAAAATGCTCTTAGCTTAGTGCCTTATCCAATTCCTCATCTGCTCATAAGTTTTATTGAGAGTTTATCTAAGTGAGTATTCTCTTGATTGATTAGTTCACTAACCATTTTCTTTTCTTGTTTATCCAAAAGTTGATTGGAGGTTCACGTTTCATTTTTGAATAACTTTTCTCAACTTGTTTTCCTGATTGGTTGTCTCTGTTATGTAATAATCCAAAGGCTTTTTTGACTTAATAAAATTTCTAACTACGTGTATTAAATATGTCATTAGCCCATTGTCATCTCAAAATATTAATCACTTGTTGCAGGTGAGGACGATTATGCTTACGATCCATCCGTTAGCGCCGATTATGGTGACGCTAACGAATGAGGTTGTTTCTACCTCCACTCAGTTGCCTGCGGGTGATGGGGCACACTTAGTGGTATCTTTTGGTGTTTATAGTTGTTTCCACTGCAAACTCTAGTGTTTGGTTGACCGTTGGTCTCGTATGTAACTTATGTACAGAATAACTGGCCTTGTAAATTTCTGTTATAAATATATGGCCTTTGTATGACTGTGTATAGATGTTTTTTAGGATATGTGCACATTAGTCTTTGATCTTGGGAACTAATGTGAGACACATATCCTAGGAACTGAAATCAGGCTCATTTCTTGTTAAGAGTTATGCCTTTGGTATAACCTCTTAATTTAGAAATGGATTCGATTTCGGGGTCTCACGTCTCAGATGGTTACTCACTAAGGCCAAGTCATACCTAACATTAACTAAAAATTTCCTACCATCTCAATAGTTGTAATAACAATTAGATTTTTTTTTTCACAATTCTATCCTCATTAAACTACACCGTCACAATTCTTCTATACAACCTTGTAAGGTACCCAATCGTGGTACCCTAATAAACTGACCAAGATTTTTCATAGTTTCAACAATTCTAATGTTCCACTCAATATGAACAAAAGATCTTAGACCACGAACCACTATAGATTTGATTAGTTGCAATAATGCCATTAGTTTAGTCCCAAAGACAAAACTTTCTATTTAAGTCAAACCCTCTTCAAGGATTATTCCAAGAAGTCAATTTATCACTCAAAGCGTCTTAAACAACATGACACCTAAAGACTCGCAAAGTCATTCACTTAATCACCACCAACCAGTTTCCACACTCTATAAGGTTTTGTAAAACAAATCCATTATTCCTTTCTCAAAAGAAAAAGCAATCGAAAGTGATTTCCAGCCTATAGAAAAACATTTACCACTTGCAATAAGCATAGGACCAAGGGAAATAGTCAATTAGGCAATGAACTCGGAAAACATAAAGGGACTCCACAGTTGAGGGCACAAGTCCCGCACGAAGAAGATATCAAACCTCAAATGAGAAGAAAGTTTAGGCATACTTCAAATAAACCGCAAGTTACAGAACTTGACTTCAATCTCAAATACTTCTATTTCACTCTTTCCTTTAACAAAGAAAGTTATTTTTCATGATTACTACATCACTTTGCGAGTTTAAACAAGATAAGTTCTTAAGACCAAATTGCAAATACTACTTAAGAACCAATAAAATCTTTCAACACGTCACTTTGCTCAAAACAGTTTCAGCTACCACACAAATCATCAGGTCCAAATGATCACAAACGCGAAACTCAAATTTTTTTCACTTAGTCAATATCACGCAAGCGATCAAATTCTTTTACTTATAAAACACTCAACATTATCATCACAACCACATACAGACAATCATACCTATAATAAAATAATACACTCTTAACAAGAATCATCATAGCCTACTATCCCATCATAACACTCTCTAAAGACACAATAAACTTTTTCATATATTTATTTCTCACTAAGATGGCAATAATCACCTTGTTCTAGAGAAGATCTTGTGAGCGGACCATATTATTGAAGCATAACTCTCTTAACAAGGGCATACTATTATATGACCATATCACAAAAACACACTAATATAGATCATTTATTGAATTTATCCATTCAACTATTAGTGAGGCTCAATAGCAAACCTCGTGCACACTAATTGCACTCTACACATTATCATTAAGTATTGATGAGGGTATTAGTCATGAAAGCATTTATGGTTATACAACTATTTGTAATCACACAAGTATATACAATTACAGGATCAACAGTCCACCCTATGTTAAGGAATTAGAGCAATATGTCATTTAAGCTTTATCCATCTAACCTTCTATAAAGCAAGGTTTCACAAAGCGATACCTGAATGTTCATCTAGTCCTTTATACATATTTCAGTAACTTTAGCATGCCAAGAATTAGGTAAAGCTATCATTTACAAATGATCACCAATTAGCCAACTAAAAGATAAATTCAAGATTAATATCTACTAAACCAACATTTGAACGCATCTTAACTTAACCGTCACTAGAGGTTAGAATAACCGAAAGAGGACCTAAAATCCAATTTACCTAACAAATTTAGCAGATTATTCAATCTTAATGATCAAACCGGTTCATCAATATTTCCACACTTCTTAACAAAATAGGTTCAGAACAGATATGGACAAACTCTTATTTAAAATTCATCATGTATCAAATACAATGATATTTCAAATTAATCAATTTCACTTCCATGGATATTAGTTAAGAATAGTTTGTTTGCACAATGCTAATAACCCAACCTGATAACTCATACCATAACAATTAATTCATTTAATTAAAACCTCTTAGTTAAACATGACAAGACATCACTAAAGGATTTTAACACCCTCTTTCAAAAAAAGAGGCATTAAACTTCAACACTCAAAATAATCCAAAAGAAAATACATAAAACAAAAGCTTTCATATGTTAAAGAACTTGTAATAGAAAACTTTCAGTATATGAAATACCAAGCGAATAAATGAGTCATATTTTCCAATAAGAAGGGCAGAACTTCTATGAAAAGATCAATCTTGCTGATAACCGATGTTCACAAGAAACAATAATAGATCAGCAGTCAAGAGAACAAGTACTCGCTTTATAGAACCAAGAAAGACCAATGAAAACTCATCAGTTGTATTGTAAACACTAACTCAAGAAAAATTCATCAAACGCGACTATAACCAGAATTGTCCAAAATTCAAGCTCAAGGAAGAGGACAACTTTTCTAAAGAAACCCACCCTCAACACCTATAACTATGGTACTCTGTGTATCTACTTCTCTATTCCCATACCACGAACAGTGGTGTAACCTGGCAAAGCCCAGGACTACAACCACGATCTCAACCTCTTGACATCAACTATCATCACACATAACCAATATAATCAAATCATAAACATTCATAATCAATTCATAATAGCAATGATCAATGCGACATAACAGAAACATAAAAGCAATGCTTTGCCCATTCCCATACTACTGTGCACCAGTGTGTCAAATTTTAAGTTGATTAACCATTAGCAAATTTTAATTAATCTAATCACCATGGATATAAATCCCGCTCTGATACCAACTGTAACACCCCAGCTTAACAAAAGCCCAAAATGTCACATACAACTACTATCACTACTAATTTTAACCATTAAACAAGAATCATTATCAGCTAGACTCAATTAATAATCATTCTACCAAATGACAAGTTATATCTTGCAGCAACCTAAATTCTATAAATTGAATCAAATAATTAACACATAACTACTTATCACTATCAACGCTAGCAAACTATCTAGTCAACAGATAAACTTAACATCTAATCATGTAACCAAGAGCTAAATAGGTATTACAACCTTCATAAGCATAACCATGCGAAAAATAGAAATTCCACAAGTTAACAATTTATTGCATTTAAATGGGCTAACTGAACTTTAGCCCAGTGAAATAAATGTCTAGTAATGTGGAGTGCTCAAAACGGCTATCATTCCATGGTCTATTCCCTCCCGATGCATGCCATCTTCAACAATCGCCTAAAATGATAAATAACAAAAGTGAGTCCAAGACTCAACAAGTACAAGTAAGAACAGCCATGCACAAGTGTCGGGACCCAAAAATGCAATTCTGGACCCTCTGTGTATACTGCACTAATCCAGGATCATGCTAGTGCACACAGTGGTAACATTGATGAAATATCATTTCCATATACAAAGATGACTAATAAATAGGCAAATGACAATAAGTATCAGAGTAAAGACCTTAATGTCAAAGCTTACAATTAATGCCTCAGAAGGTGAATAGCTCTCAATAAAACTGCAGCGGAACGAAACGGAATAACTTCAGTGAGGCCCATCCATATGCCCACAGGCAATCGGTTGGGGTGCGCGACCTAGTTCTCCTCGATCCTTGAAGTAGAACTTGTTGATCAACGATTCCTCCTCTTTTGTAGATTTGGGCACAAGTTTTACAACAAGCGTAAGTACACAACCGTACTCGCAAGCCATACCACAGAATGCAATTTATAGATGATGGCTTATTCCAAAGGAAATGGTTTCTGTGGTTATTTTGCAGAAATACAACATTTGCAATTGAATACAAATAATAGATTGAAAGCATAATTCAAAACAAATAGACAATATTAATTTAACATTTGTTTTCACAAAGACACATAGCCTAATCAAATTCTTTCACACAACCATATGACTTAGATCACACAGTTGTCCCTTCCCAAAGGTTTTATGAAAATCTACCCCTCGTGTGAAATCCCCGAGCATGTCCATGACCGCGGACGCGGCTATTCGACTAAATTGTTTAACACTCTGCAGAGGTTGTACACTTTACCGACACGATACAACTAGTGTTGCGAGCACTAATCATAACAAAATGGTTCAGAAACTTCATCTCGACATTGACACTCCCGATGTGCTTACAAACCGCTATACCAACCCAAACGAAGTGCTTTGGCATAACACACATCGTTGGACAGGGACACGACGAACTGCCCCGTGATGCGACTACCTTGTAGTACACACCTCCACCCATAGCCTAACCTATAACCTGAGTAATCAATGCCAAGAATCCATAACCTACTAAGTTAGGCCCGTCCCATCAGGCATGTGGTCGTACAGTAAGGCTCAGTTCAATGGCGCACAAAGTTAAGTCCTTAATGGACCAAGGCAAGACTTCCATTTTCTAACTATGCCACAAAGATTATCATTCCCATTCACAAAGTCCACCATATCACGCAGTATCCACCACTTGCCTCAGTCTAAATCCTTTCCCACCCTGTTGGTTAAGTGCAACACATGCTATCACAAAGTAATAACACATAGCGCACACGGTTTTATCACAAAGTTCTATAATCACTTAGTCAAATTTATAATTGCAACTCAGGTGATAATGATGACTCGTTGCATGGCTAAGCAATCTACTTGTACTAACCAACCCACGTTGGTAATACCAAAGCACCAACTAAATATGAACCAATCTAGGGTGACAAAAGATTATGACATACAATAGACAAAGTGGATATAACAAATTGGATTAATAGCTAAACCCAAAAGCATTTAAATAATTACATAAAGTAAATGCAATAATTTGAATCAAATTAATTTTGAAAACCGGGATTCAATATGATCAAAGGTATAACTTGCCTTGCTATAGTAATGATGATTTTATTTAATCTTTGATCTTTTACTTTCTTGACCTTCAGCTCCTTCGGATGATTCCAGGACTTCGACGTCTAACGAGAAAATACACGCAAAACAACTAAATTCAAAAAGACAAATCAAATAAACTCCAAATTGAAATGGAATGGTACTGGAAGATAGATTATGAATTTATATGAATTTAGGAACTTGAATGGGTTCAATCGGAATTCAGATGAAGAAGATATGGCTCTCGGAAGATTAGAATTCACATGAAATGATGAAAAAGCTCTACGGAATATTCTATTCCGAAAATATTAGAAAAAGAATGAGTGTATGATAGGTGGGACTGACTGGTCTTTATGGATTTCTAGAATTAAAATAATTGCAGAAATAAGGTAGAGAGAGTGACAAGTGGGACCAATAAGATAAATGACTTTTCAAGAATTAAATTAATTCTCGAAAATAGAATTAGGTGTTGACATGTGGGCCACTGGTCTATGGACCAAGGTCCACAGAGATATGCTAGTCCACGGTGGACCAAGCTCATGAATAGGGTTTGACTAAGAGTTGACTGACATGTGGGACCCGCATGTAAGTGAGATGAATAGATATATAGCTTGATTATTGAATGACAAGTCAGCCAATTCAATAGAGGCAAAGAATTAATCGAGCAACGACTGCGTTGGAAATAGATCTACATGCATTGGTCTAGTTCATGGTGCAAGGAGATGGATGCATGGATTCTTAGCACTGAGATGGGAGCAAGGATTAGGGAAAAGGATTAACATATAGAAAGATTAGCATAGAGGAATCAACAGATGAGGATAAACAGAGAAGGACCAACACAGAATACACAGAGCAGGAACGAAGCTACAGACTTCAACACAGGGATGGAGGGCTGCTGCTGCCGGCCGGTTCATGGAGTATGAAGATGGCAGATTTTGGAATTTAGATGGCAAAGCAAAAAAAGATGTTTGGCTCTAGACATCAAAGAAAGAAAAGGAAGACAAAGAAGCATTAGAGAACAAGTTGCTTAGTCGCTACTGTACATACGAGCAGGGAATAGAACCAAAACAACACGACTACGGTGATTTTGATGCACCATGTCGGCGGCGAACAAAGGCGAGGCAACGACGGCGAAGGGGCAAAATGGAAAGGAAACGACGAGATTTGGCTCCATGCAGCGGCGGCGCGAAGAATAGCGACGACGGCAGCCTCACGGTGTGTACCACCGGGTGACACTCTACGAAAAGGAAGGTGAGCATGGCGTAGAACGCGCGACGCGAACTCAACGGTGGTGGAGTTGAAGTAATTGGACGAGGAAGAACGATGTACAAGAGGCGAGAGAACACCGATTCTCGTACGGTGGATGAAACTTGAATATACAAGATACGAAAAATAGGTATTGACGAGGGGCGCGAGATGACGCGATCGATTTTGGAAAAACTCACCGAGAAGCAAGGAACGCGATGAAGACGTTTGGCTTTATGGCTTGACATGGCCGATGGTGCTCCGTGATCTTTGGGCAAAGAGGAAGGAACCATGGCGTAGAACGTGACGACGCTGAAGCTAACGCCGCAGACGGTTCGGCCGGGGGATGTCGGATGAAGGCGTAGTTCGCTGGAGAATACCTTTGGTTGGAGCTCGGTTTTCTAGAGATTACGACAAAAATAGATCGGTTTGGAGGAAACCAATTTGGGGGAATAGAAGAGGAGATCAAGACGAACGTTTGGACGCGAAAGGTTCACTTTTATATGCACCGTAGAGAAAGATATCGAATTTGGAAGGTTTGGTTGTGTCACGTACAGGCTCGGGACTCCATTGTTCGGTTGGGACTGGAAGATGAACAGTTTTTCACGATGTACTGTAGCATGTGGCAGGAGAGAGGAAATGATGGATTTTCGGAATTAAAATAAAAGACAAAAAATCAAGGAGATCAAATAAATAGTAAACAAATCCGAAAAAATCTCAAAAAATACTCAAAAATTCCTTGAAAGATAAGGAAGCCAAATAACACAAGTTTTTATTTAATTAATGTTTAGATTAGTCAAATTAAATATTTTTAATTTAGGAAAAAACAGATTAAGCTTTATTAATTCAAATAAAATTGGTGAAATTTTCCAGGGACCTAAACTACTCAAAAGATTTTTGAAAAGACAAATTTTGGGACATTACAAACCTCCCCCTTAAAGGAATCTCGTCCCCGAGATTTAGGCTGGCTATAGAATAGGACAAGGAACTCAGCCTTCGGGTTCACTTCTTGCTTTCAAATTGCTTTAACTTTGATAGAATCGCTCTTTTGACCACTTACAGAACAACACCTTGCTTCTTGCTAAACTTCTTGCTTCACTGAAAACTTAACAGACTGGCTCTTGGTTGGAAGGCATCTTGAAACTTGATTGCTTCTCCGGGCATTTGATCGGTGCTTGAAGGCACTTTTGGAGTGGAGGAAATCTTCTTTGATCGCAACTCAAAGTTGACAAACTATCTCTTCTTCCACGCTTCAAAATCTGAACTAATTGACACATATTTGTCAACTCTATCATAGAATTCTTTGCACAGAACTTCAAAAGGTATTCTAAAGATAGACATGGCTGCGAATGTGATAACCTGTATAATCTGCGTAGCTTTTCTACTTGAACTAAGCTACTTAAAACCCCTTCAGGATTAAAGACACTTGGCCTTCTACTTCATGATTAACGCAACATCCACATACTTTGTAATTTGATGTGCTCCTAGCTGAGCGATGACTTACACGATCAACCACTGTGAACTTCAGAGGGTGACAACTGCGACTTGCCGACATCTGGATTGTAGGCAGACTCTGCACACAACAGTTACTTGCTCGACTTGAGTTAGGGCACAACCCATTAATCTTTGTTTTTCAATCTGTCTACTAGTTCAGGGCGATACACAATACTGAACTGAAATGACCATCGAAGCTTTATACAGACTCTATCGCTAATACAAGATAAGCTGGGATCCTTGGTCTGACACTAACTTCTCTGACACGTCGTGCAAATTGACCATCTCTATAGATCTGACACTGCACCCATGCTGACGAATACCATATCTGTCGTATACAACCTCTATCGTATACCACTCTGCTAGATGGTCTCCAGGCTAGATGATATTGACAGGAATGAAGCGATAAATTTCTGTGAAATGATCAACAACCACCCTTCAAGAAATTATATCCTGATTGGGTCCCGGGAGATCCCATATTTGAATTCTCAGGGATAGAAGTACTATAACTGGCCTCCAACATTTTGGCTGACTTTATGACATACCAACCACATAGTAACCCATTCTATGATATTTCACTTTATTTTGGATCATCACAATGCTACTTTGAGATCTTTGTACACCTTAGTACTTTTAGGGAAAATAGAATGTTGCACTCAAATGTTGGTTTGAGCATCAACTACCTGAGTTTATTCTCATTAGATATGCAGATATGCTCATTGATTCGTTCATCATTTCTGTTCGCCTTCAGCGGGTTCTTATGCTTTCCTTTGCTTTACGTGAGGACGGATTTCCTTAACAAAACTGACATTTCACTGTCTGGTCAACACTGATTTTTAGCATCGGTTCGAACTCTGGGGTTCAACAAATATACTCTTGAAACTGACTCAAGACTCAACTTCTGACTTTCACAAGTAACTTTAGTTGACTGATCAACAGATTCTTACGATAGCTCTTCTGTTTCAAAGTATCTGCCGCTGTACTGGTCTGGCCTGATGGAACGGATTTCAACCTCATGGTTCTCAATCCATAACCATCTTTGTTGCTCCACAATAGCAACTTTGAATTACGACTAGGATAATTCACTGCTTGAAACTTTAGTTGTTAGGAAGTGCTGGTGAAACTTCTTAACACACAAATTCTTGGATGTTTCGTGATAAAGATTATCAAGGTCTTTTCCTGATATCTGGCAATCCGAACACTGGAGTTATGTTTAATCTCTTTTGAAATTCTAACAAACTCGGTTCACTTCTAGCGGTCTGGCGAACTTCTCTTCTTACAACCGGTGAGGGGTCTTGGCTAACTTGAAACGACTGTCTCACTAATCTTCAACTAACACTGTCTCGAAATGACTATTTCACTAGTATTCAACTGACACTTGCTAAGCTGATGGGTTTGATTTGACACTGCCTTTATCTGAGAAAATCATCTGATCTGCTCTACCATTTTTGTAAACTCATTTAACAACTTTTGTCATAATTCATCTCTAACGTAATTCCTTTTGAAATTGGTTGGTCAGGGGTACCAAGTCATAGACAACCTCGACTTCTAATCCAGTTGCATGCTGCATAGATCATTTGCAATGACAATTGCATACTCCTTTGCGGATATGGGCATTATTCCATGGTTAAATCCTTCAACTATTTACTGTTATTTCATAGCTATGCACAAGACTGAGTTGGAATTCAACATCACATTCCATATTACAGCTCCACGGCATTCCATAAACATGACTCAATGTTTGGTTACTCGACTTGCAAAGGCATGTGCTGAGAAAGGCATCCAATACTTTAATATTCAATAATCCTTTTTCTTCATAATTTGCATACAAAGATGTCCACCTTTTTGCTCTCAAACAGAGGAGAGGTTACAATGATTCCCTGACTTTACTGCTACTAACGGAGGCATGACACTACATGATCTGGTATCATTACTCTAGACTTTCTTGGTAACATCATCGTTCAAATGTCTTTCTTTGACTGCTTCGCTGGACACACGGATCCTGCTGCGTTACCACCTACTCTAGGAGTTATGATCTGCACTGATTCATCTTCCGGCATTCTTTCATCTGGAGTGAGTGACTGGTTCTATTGAGGACACTGGCTGATGTAGTGACCTTCCTTTCGACAACTGTAACATACACGTGGCGGACATTGTGGCTTGCCTGACTATATTGCACCGGAGCGACTAACCTTCTTGAAGGTTGAAGTTTGACGCTTTGCAGGGCATCTCTTAGCATAGTGGCCTTGCTCACCACACTCAAAACACACTCTTGATGATACTGGCTCTCTTCTCTTTTGAGGTGGGTTGCCAAGGTCAACATCCTGCCTTTGTGATTCTTTAGCTGTCATATCTTGTACTGACAATGGTTTGCCTTCTTTTGCTAATGTTCTGACAGTAGCTCGAAAATTTTCCCGCTGACGTTGCGTTGTAGAAGTCAACATGGAATACATAGGGCACTGGCTCGGACAATGATCATCACTTTCACACAAGAAACATGTGATCTTGCTCATTGGACATTCTCCAACGGAATGGTTTCCTTTATAGCTGGAACAATTGATATTGTGCTCATCAGCACTATGGCCTATTTCTCCACAATGAGTACATGCACAATCTTCTGACTTATCTGGTTGGCAGCATTTCAACTGACAACGGCTAGATTTGGTGTAGGATATCGAAATAGTAGGTTTCTCTTGATCACTTATGCTTGATATCGCATGCTGTTAGCATAAAGTGGTGGTGAACTCTGCCCAAGTGATGGCATGCTCGTCCTGATGGGCGGCGTGAAATTTTTCCCACCAATCTAATGCAACTCCTTCTAATTGATGAGCAGCGTAGAAAACTTTCTCATTATCGTTTCATTGCACAATAGTTAGCTTCTCTTCGATAGTGCGAATCCAAGATTCTACATTCTTGAGTGTGGTTGATCCTTCAAAAACAGGCGGCTTGTTCCTTAAGAACTTCGCAAGCTCTAACTGAGGATGCGTCGTTGGGATGGCAACGAGTTGTGCACCATTGCAAACACTACTATTGTCCGACGGTTGGATTGTTGCTGGCATGAGCTGATTCTGGGTGGCAGGAAACTGGCTCGGGTTCTGATGTGTCACTAATGGCACTAGAGATAGTTGCTGGTTATCGTCTGCTCTGGTACTTACACTGGTGACGGTGCGATGGCTCGTTTGATTAGTCTGATTCATCAAATTGACTAAGGTAGCGGTGGTCTAATTATGCTGGGTCATCCTGTTGGTCGTGTTCTGCATCATCGCGTCCATGAGTTTAGTTTGAGCTACCAAGAATTGCATCATGACTAGATCTGATACTCATGGTACTGACAACTGTCCACTAGGGTTGACAACATCTGAGCTGGCACAGACTGTCTCGAGATTACTAACAAGGATGGCTTCACTGGGGTTCTCCATCTACTGGCTGACCAGGGTTCATAGATGCGAGGGAAAAGCACAAGGTAAGGGAAGAGAATCTACTAAGGGAGCAGGTTTAACCCAAAGAACACCAAGGAACACACAAATAGCCAGAAAGCTATTAAGAAGCATAAAACTCACAACCAAACTACACCGAAGAAGGAAAACAAAGATCTAATCGTCTAGTCGATTAAACTCTAACTTAACAGGGCGACTTGGCTCAACACATGGGAGGAACCTATGTTGATTTATCCTATATGGTTGGTCTGAAGAAAACTCGATCTGATCACAGTCTTCATCAAATGTTGACTGGTTGCGATCCTTGGAGGTGAAGCTTGGAGAAGGCAGGGGCGACGTACAACTTCTTCTTGGTCTTGAATTCTTGTGACGAGCTTGTCTTGAACACTTGGGGAGATGTCGATACGTTGTTGTTGGTTGCATGGTCTTCAAACAGTTGCTCAAAACTGCTCTTGGGCATCCACCAACACATTTGACACGGATAACAATGACTATAGAAGTTATGAGGGGAGATAGTCCAATTTAATACTCAAAGTAGCGGTGGAAAGATATAGATAAGAAATGGATAGAATGGAAGAGTAGAGAATTGGCAAGGTGAAAATAGCACATCATTAAGATTTTTCATTTATAAAATAAGTTTTGAAGTTTTCCTTACAAATGGCCATTCTAACTAAGGTCACGACCTCTGATCGATATGGCTCTGATACCACCTCTGTCGGGACCCAAAAATGCAATCGGACCCTCTGTATATCTTGCACTAGTCCGTAATCATGCTAGTGCACAAAGTGTGTCGAACCGGGATTAACAACCCAAATCCTCTATGCATTTACAACTAGTCCATGATCGTGAGCTAGTTCACACGAGAAACAAATGTGGTAACAAATTCATATCACAACTTTATTAATAATCAACAGAGTTTATTACAAAAGAGGCTTACAAGCCAACAATAAAGAACACAGCGGAAGGCGAAGAAGTAGTAGGGTCCAGCAATCTGCCACAGGCAATCGACTGGGTAGCGGCCTAGTCGTCGAGATCTACACTGGTAGCGAAGTACTTCTCCTCTGAAATTTTGTTTGCATAAAGCAAGTATGAGCACAACTACCGTGCTCGCAAGTTACACCCGTCAAATAATAGAATGACATGCATATATGGATGTAACAAAGGATGGCATATTGGTTGATTTGCATAAAGCAGCATTTTCTTTAAATAGTTGTACTAAGTTCCAAAGCAGCTATTTTATAACTAAAATTTTATTTTTTTTAAAAAAATCTAAATTTTATAGTCAGATATCATTCACACATGAATGGTGAAGGATACCCTCCTATCACAAGGCTACCTGCCCAAAATTCCCAATTGGGTAGAAATCCAAAGTTATTCGAAAACAAAACCAAAGTCTAACTTTGAGTGGCTTTGCTAGCATGTCCATGACCGTGAACACGCTATTCGAATAGTTTTACACTCTGCAGAGGTTGTGCACTTTACCCACAAGACACGACTTCTCTAGTTTATTCGGTATCCATTGATACCACCGCTCACTACCTTAGGTAAGTAGTCTAGAGCATTGACAAGGCTTTACAAAGTGCTATTCCACCATTGATTACCCTCGCTAAGGTTCGCCACCCCTTTGGAATAAAGACCTCCGGTTCGGGCCCCCTCTTACGCTAGGTGGGACTAACATAAGTCGTAACATGACTACCCATTGCGTCTGTAGGGAACGACCACGGTGGAACATTGCAAATTAATTAGCCAGGTCCTACTCCCCATACTGAGGACATGTGGTGGTACGGTGGTGGCATAGCAAGATGCGGCTCGAAGACCGGTCCTTAATTGACCTAGGCGACATCCATCAGAACCCTAGGCCTCAACCTACCTAGTTGAGCCCGTGAATAAACCTGCACCCTCCAGACAACCAATTCGCCCAAGTCCAAACTCATTTTCATTTTATTTTCCAAGTAAAAGTATTTTATAAACCTTCTATGGTAAAACAATACCATAGATCCAATTTAAATCAAATTTGAAAGATTTGGTTGAAAGCTTCCCAAATACAAGATTAGATCTAAGCATGGGCTAAGCATATGATTAATTTTAGTATCATTTTGTCTAATGGTGACAAGGTATTCACGTTCAATATTCAAATTGGCCATACAAGGAAAATTGGAATAACTAGGCAATTAAAACATGAGATTAAAATAATTGTATAAACATAAGCATGCAGTAATAATTTAAAACAGAATATAAATAATTTGAGATAATGGGATCAATATGATCAAGGGTATAACTTGCCTTGCTTGATGGGGTGATGTTGTTTTCCTTAACAGATCACTTGGTACTGAGGTGATGTTGTTTTCCTTAACAGGTGACCTAGTACTCACAAGTACTTTCTTCAGGTAGTCCAAGTATATAATCACGATGATCATATAGTCAAAATCAATCCTCTTATAAGCTCTTCAACTCGCGTCAAAATCTGACTCTCCGAAGTCGTCGAAATCTAATTGCAAAATAAGCCAAATTGAAATAAAATTCAAATAACAACTCAAATGAACTCCAAATTAAATAATTTTGGTTTATTTAGCTAGATCTCAATTTTATAAAATTTTAGGAGTTCAGATGCAAAAGATATGAGCCTTGGAAGATTGAAAATACATGAAATGATAGGATTTAGGGTTTTTCTGATTTATTGGAATTATTTTTCTAAAGAAAAATGATTTTATTGCGCCAGCATGACGTCGGCACCCAGGAAAACCAAATTTCAGCTGAATTGTTTTTGTAAAGGAAATAAATTTCCTTCACTGACATGTGGGCCTGTGGTCAATGGACTAGGCCCACGGGTCGGTCAACGTCCACGGTGGGCTCGGTCCACCGCAACAGTGCATGTGAGGATGGGTGCGGGTGATGTGGCACACATGGCGCCACGTAGGCAGCCACGTCCCTGCCACATCGGTGAGGGTGTTGTGATGGCGCACACGTGGCGGCGCCACGTCAACGGCGGCACGGCGACGGGGAGTGCGGTGCTCACCAAAACAACGGAGCACGCGGGGTTTTCGGGCGAGATCTATTGGGCCGTTCGGGTCACCCGAACGCCACATTGAATCTGAGCCCTTGGATCTAAATCGGGCGATCGAGAGTGATTGTGCCGTTCGGGCCATCTCGATGAGCCACGCAATCATGACCGTTAGATCTAGATCCTGCGGTACGCCATTTTCGGGCTATGCCATTTTTAAATGGTAAAAGCCGAAATGAGCGCGAGCCATTGGATCCTCAATCAATGGACCGATCTTGTGGGCGTTGGGTTGCCGAACGCACCACTCAACCTCCACCTTTGGATCTTGATCGGACGGACCACATCCATTGGGCCGTTCGGGTCACCCAGGCTCCTCTTCAATCTCTACCGTTGATCTTAAATCCAACCGCGCCACCCTTTTTCTTTTTGAACTTAAAGGTGCGCAAATGTCGGTGACCGTCGGATTTTAATCTTACGGTACCTATTTGACCGCGTGTGCTTAGGGCCAGATCTTGGTGTGGCCGTCGGATTAAAATCGTGCGGTCCATGTTGAACGACACCGGTTCGTTCTTCTAACGTTTATCTCCATCGCAGCCGCCCATATCTAATCAGACGGTCGAGGATCTTTTGATCTTGTGAAGGCGCGCGTCGCTGCGGCTGACAGCAGGACCCGCATGTCAGTGAAGCGATTTTCTCCCTCCTCGCGCCTGTACATCGCCGCCGACTTCGTTGCTGGAGAGGAGTGCCGTGCCGTGATTTTGGTAAATCTTTCCTTGACACCTGGCACTAAATTGCCACCGCATCATCTCTGGAGAGTTCCCGTTTGCTCCAATGGTTCAAACTCTATAAAAACCCTAGCTTTTGGCTCACTGCTATTGTTGACCGAAGAGCTCTTCGTCTTCCTTCTTCCCTTCCAATGGAGTTTTCTTGCCCTCACATCTTGCTTATCCATCTTAGTGCTTAATTCACCTTGTAATATGAGTTTAGCATCATTTGTAGGCTGAACCCGGTGCTTATTCTCTGTTAACCCGAGCCGGATAAGTTGCCCTTTGGTGATTTCCCTGTACTGGTGAGCTATGTCCTTCTTTCTTTCCATTTTGAACATCTTAGGGACCTTAGCATCCTCTCTGAATCACCCACTTGTGCATGATGCTCAAATCTTACTTTGACTAAAAAGTTGCTTTTATAACTTTTCGGTCTTTCATGTCGTTTTCAAGCTTTAGGGTTTCTATTGTCATCTTTTCAGCTTAACTAGGTCCTAACCTATCCCTAGTAGCATAAGCAAAGGTTATCTCTGATCATTTTGCTTCCATATCGAAAACGGTTCTAAAACATCTTTCTGCTGTTTTGTCGGATAAACCGACAAAAGTTGTAGCAGGCCATTTATCTGTTAATCTTGCTAATTAGGGTTAGTAAGGTGTTGATCTAGGATATAAACTATCTTACAGATTAGGTTTAGAACCAGCAAGAATCTTATGTTCCTGTGTATTAGTATTCAAGTAAAAAATTTTCAACACTTGTTCTTGCTTGTTGTCTTTGTCAATTTGAACACATTCTCATTGCACAGCAAGACCTTCAAATGTTTATTTTGTCAATTAGTGAGTAAATGATGGGTTAGGCTATGTCGGTGTTTTAGAACCGATCTTACGTAAAGATTGTTTGATTCGGGGTCTCCACAATTGATCACCACGACGAAGAAGACACGGAATTTTATACGAGTTCGGGCCTTCTCGGTGAGAATAACAACCCTACTCCTGTATCTTGTATTTGCTCTTTGGATTACAATCGAATAAGTATTTTCCTAACTCTTCTCCAAAGAAGGCTCTGTTTCTTCTTTCCCAAAGCCTCTCCTCTATCTCTATGAGATACCTATTTATACTAGCGATAGTGGGCGTTGTCCTTCCGAGGCTAATTAGTCACTCATTATTATGCAATAATGAGAGTAATTCTCGAGTAGTAACCTCCCATCTTGTCAATCGATTACGATCGGAGATAGTGGGAATTATCTACGCTATGTCGAGATAGCTGCGTATTTTGACCGCTTAGATTCTCCTTTGTTTAATGGGCCGTCAAGCGGGTGGGTCGATGGCCGTGAGGAACTGTAGCGAGCCCCGATCGTAGAAAAACTTACGACCGGACATACCGTAACGATCATACCATAGTCGTAGAAGAGCTTACGACTAGGTAGTAGTCGTAACGATTATACCATGGTCGTGAAGAGCTTCGACCGGGGTAGTCGTAGGGATTATCCGTGGTCGTAGAAGAGCTTACGACCGGGGGTAGTCGTGGGTAGCCTACGACTTCACGACTAGTTCTTCCTTTTGATATTTTAAGGGTATGTCTTATGGTGTCATATTTCTTGATTATGGAGTAAATAAATGAGGATTATTTAGATCCTCGTCATCTAGCCCCACTTCAAGTGAAAATAACTTACTTGAGTGAAGGGTCGTAGACGATCCTTTGACCACTAAGGGTCGTTAGGAAAGCGTTGAAGGAAAAACTCTTCAACCCTTGTTTCTCTCGACCGTGAATGTGCTTGATCGAGGTAATTGGTTTAAGGTTGTCACGACTACGAGATGTCTTACGACTTGGCCGTCGTAGCTTTAAAACCGAAATAAGGTTTTCCCGTTGGTCTTTCACTTGACCGGGGTCAAGATGGTAATTTCACTTGAGGTGTGAAAAGGTGTCTTGGGACTTTCCATAGGCGCGGTAAAAAGCCCGTCGGTTGAAACGATTCCGGCGGTGGCGTCGTTGGGATTTCACGACGTTTCATCTCAAGCGTGCGGTTATAAAGCGGGCGCAGGGAAGAACTTAGGTTCTTACCTTTTTACCCAACATCTATTGCTTTCTTGTTTCTTCCGCACGGTGACTCAGTACATTTTCTTGAAGCTTTCCCAACCTTAAATCTTCGTTCTTGAGAGAAAAATGGCGAGATTGTCTCGAATGGGCCGAGTCGGAGATGGGCGATGCAAAATGATCGCTTTGGTGCCATGAGAAGATCCCGAGGGTCTTCGTGACTTGGATTGCGGCGAATGGGCGCATTGGCCTTCGGAGAGGTAGGCCAAATTCACATCTTCGGAGCTTCTTGTGAGTGTGGCCTTCGATTGCTGCTCACCCTTTCCTCACGCTCGTGCTCGAGCACTTGAGTGGAATTAGTGAACCTTGGTCCTAATTCCATCACGATGTTAAGTGTATTCGTGTACTTGTGTGAGGCCTACCTGAGGATTCCGCGACCTCGAGCTGTTCGATATTATTATGGAATGGCTCGTCAGCGAATCACTTTGTAGCTCGTGATGCAAGCTCCATGACAACAAGTCGAAGGAGTATATTCAGAGGTTTACCCGTCGTCTGGCGGGTTGGAAGAAGAGGTGGTTCTCTGGGAGGTTACCCAGAAGATAGCCTCTCGTTCGTTGGATAGGCCGCCGAGCGATCTTCTTCACGGGACTCGACTCGATAATCTTGACCAGGATAGCCTCTATATTCAAGCTATCAAAGACTTGAAGTCGGAGGCTCACCGGTTGGCACAGTGAAGGACTTCATCACGCGCCGGATTAGTCCTTTGAAGACAAGGGTCCCTCCCATGTGGAGTACTCGAGAAAGAACGACCCAACCATGGACTACAAGGGCGGTGAGTAGAAAGACTTACTCTTTTGGTTTTATCCTTGGTTAACCCTGATTTAGTCTGTTTAATCGTATTGTCCATATTCCCGGATCTTTCGTGGCGGAGGTTGGCGACGTGTCAGGCTCATCTGCGAGAAGCATCCGCGAATATGGTGGCCCCTCAAATCCTCGCGGTTTTGACCACAAAGGAGAAGAAAGGCGCCTAAAGGTAATCAAACGACTCGCCTTTAGGTGTTTTATTGTCGTAGAATAGTATACGACTAGTGATTTGTCGCAAAAACTTACGACTGGTACTTGATCGTAGAAAGACTTACGACCGGATGTAATCGTAGAATAACTTACGATTAGGCGATTAGGTCGAGAAAATTAACGACTTAACGTAATCGTAGAATGACTTACGATTAGATAATGTCGTAGAAATACTTATAATTTTGAGTCGATCATACGCACCACTTTTCTCCTTCTTCAGCAGAAGTGGGCATGGAGAACCGCCGAGACGCAGCGAGGAAGTCGAGTGGTGGTTGTAGGGGCGACTATGCGGGCGAGTCGTGAAGTCCCCTCCATCTAGAAGCACCGATGGTAAAAGTCGGCGACAGAGGGGTTCGAGTTCGCTCCTCCCCGCTCCTTTTGCTAAGTTTGCCGTAGATCTAGCCGCAAGAAAGAGAGCGAAGAAGAGGCTCTTGCCCTTAGCGCAAGGTCCCCAAAGTTAAGGTACCTTTCTACTACAATGACAAGTCCTTCAGCTTACGCTTCGCGGCTTTGTAAGATAGCTAGAAAAGGAGAAGCGGAAGGAGTTCATGTCTTTGTGAAGGAAGCTTCTTTGCTCGGTGGAATCTGAAGCCGTGGGAAGCGGCATTCTCGAGGTGGTCGAGACCGATCTCGTCCACGGGAAGTCGGGAGGAGATGACTCTGTTGCCCGAGTGCATCTCAACCAATGGTGGTTGAGAAGAAGTCGAAGAAATCTTCCGTTGGGAAGGTTGCTCCCAAATTTCGGTAGGTCCAAATACACGAGGTATGTAAAATAAAACACATAAGTGTAATAACTACTTCTTTTTTATTTGTTGACTTATTGTTGCGCTTTGCGATTCTCACCGCGTCTTGATTTCTGGAACTCTCATAGAGGATCCGTTATCACCTTCAACCGAGAAGTGCGACAACGACGATGGCAAGATCTAGCTATCGTCCTGCCGCAGAAGAGGCCGCGATTCTTTGAGAAGTCGCTACGAAGGCCAATGATGTTGAAGTCGCTATGACATCTGGAGCTGTCGTAGAGACTGTGATGGAGGCCACACAAGCCTCGAGGGAGGCACCAAAGATAGACGGCGGCGAGGCGCCGAGCCGAGGCGCGCAAGGAGGTCGTTGAGGATGTTCCTCTCGGCCTCTAGGTGGATTTCACGTCCGCAGTCGAGGAAGAGGAGTATTTCAACTTTTTCTCTAACTTCTTTGGCCCTGACTCCATCGTAGGATCTTCCGCCTACCGCTCCCGCGATCGAGTTCCCACGATAGCATTGTCAATTGTAGAGACGTATTTGACAATGAACGACTTGAAGGGGTATGGTGGAAGCGAGTCGAGGAGATGGATGAGCTGAAGGATCCATCACGAATAGTCTCCATGTTTGCTTGGTCAAACATGAACGTAAGTATTTATCGATACTCACTTAGGGTTTTATCTCTTTATCTTATCGTTTCTCTCTTTTTCAGAGAGCCGTTGAGCAAGTCGCTACGATTTGCGAGTACAATCGGCAACTTGTCAAGCTTCGACAAGAAAAGGCAACACTCTGCGAACAAGCAGAGAGGTGGTGAGTGACACTCGTAACCAGTTGTCGTAGAAAAGCTTACGACTTATACTAGTCGTAGAAAAAACTTACGACTAGGGGGTGGTCGTAGAATAACTTACGACTACCCATTGGTCATAGAAATGCTTATGACCACTTGTTTTCATGTCCTCTTTTATCTTTCTTGGTTTAAGAGCGAGAAAAGACCTTGGTGATTCGCTCGACTTTGAAAAAGCCGAGTCAAAGAAGCTAAGGGACAAAGTCACTGACCTCCTGAAGAAGCTTCAGGAGGCTAACTCTGAAGCTAAACAGTTGCAGGAAAAAATAAATAATGACATTACTATCGGTTACGATCTTGGTTTCTGCATCCCTTTGCTTTTTGACCACTTATTCTTTTGTAGAAAAAGAAGTCGAAAATAAGACCCTTCAGTCCAATATGGGGGCTCTCCGGACTGAGGTTAATGAGAAGGCCTCCATTGTCCGCGAAATCTCCCGGATCGCGAAGGAGAAAGACCAAGAGATTGAGAACTTGGGTTCTCAATTAGCTGGTAAGTAGAACTTTTACCCGCTATTTATTCATTCTATCTTCTCATAGAATCGTTTTTCTTATTCAATCCTCGCTCTTATCAGACCGATTGACTGAAATAAAGCGACTCCATGAGGCTTCGACTTATTCCCAGGAGGAGACAAAATCAATGAAGATCAATCTTCAAGATAATATCTCACTTCTGAACAATGTACTCGATGGGCTTCGTGCCGGGAGGGTTGTTCCTCGTGACGACACGATGGCCGCTCATACGAGTGCCATTGGGGAACAAGTCGGTACTCAATGAGATGATATCTACTCAAGGCCAATCGAATGATTCAATAAGGAAGCGGTCAAAGGAGCCGTGAGTTTTATTTTAGCAAAACTCAAGGCCCGCGATCCTAACCTTAATCTTCATTCGTTGAAGCCGACTTCGACCGCACCGAATCTGGCGGTGAAGGCGATCGAAGAGATGCGATCGGTTGGCGAGAAGGTCGCGAGGAGATGCAAATAGAATCTCCTAAGGCGAGTAGTCTTGTAATATATTCTTGTATAAACAAGTCTTTTTGGTGATGACGCTAAATATATGATCCTTTTCCCGCAAATTATCTTGTAGAGTAAATAGTAACTCGTAAGATAAAAGAAGAAATAGTTAGACCGGATATGAGCGATTCTTCCTTCCTTCCAGTATCTTTCTGCGAATCATCTCATAGAGTAGTTAGTAACTCGTAGGATGATATCTTTAGAAAAATTAGACTAAGAAATGAAGTCATGTTTATAACTTTATCCTAGTTCTCACTACTTACTTAGTTTATTTTAATAAACTAGGTAAGTAGTAAAGTGTAACATCCCCATTTTGGCTTGTGTTTCAAATGTAATAAAATGAGGATAAATTAAAACTTTTCCTTCATCCTTTTACTCTTGAAACTTTTCTGAAATTCTTGTAAAGGAATTTTGGGAAATTCAAAAATCAAAATCCTCATTTATCTCAAGTCAAAACCTTCTGGGTGAAATCTTGTGTCAAACCCTTGTGCAATAATTTTTCCTGGGTTCTAGGGTTGCTTGGTAACACCTCTGAATTATTTCATAATTTTTGGAAATTATTTGAAATATTTTAGAGGCAAGTCAAACCCTGGTCAAACCCTGGTCAAACCCTGTTTGAACTTTCTAAAATTTCTTGGGAAAATTCCAGTACACAAAAATCCCTGGAAATTTTATGGAAGGTTAACCCTAAGACCAGGAAGCTCCAGTTAAAATTTCATAAAATTTGGAGTTGATTTGATACCTCAAATAAATCCCCAAGTTTCAGCTCTAAAAATCAAACCCAATCGGTCAAGTATCGTTCATGCGATCGAGCGGACTAGAGTCCGACTCACCGACTTGTCTCGACCGAGTCCACTAGCAGCTCCGACTCGGGTGGGTGGGTGCGCGTCGTGGCTCGCCTGTGCGCTTGATCTCCATCGGGTGGCCTTGATTTCACCATCGTCGGCGCCGTTCGCGTTTAACCGTCGGATCCGGATCTTGCGGTGTGGCATGCGTCTCCTTCCTCGGCTCTCCTCGCCTCCTTCTCTCGCTCTCGCGCGCCGAAGCCGCGCCGCCGCTGAGTCGCCACGGGGCCCTCCAACGACTATTGCCGCGCGCATTAAATGCTCGCCGTGCGGCGGCGTGTCCGGTCGCCTCTCACGACCTCTCACCCACTCCTGTTGCTCAGAGCACCCGAGGTCGCCCTCGCCCGTGAGAGAGAGAGCCGTTGAGGTCCCCGTGCTCCCCTCTGATACTTATGCACCCGGCTTCCCTTTCTTTGCCCTCCTTTCACCTTTCCGCAACCCCAGTCGGCACCTTCTCTTCTTGCTTGAGCTCAATTCACCAAGACACCGAATCCGCCATTGTTGGCCGCAACCGAGCTTCATGGGCATCCTAGTTCCAGTGGCTCCCTTGCTCCATTTCTTGCTCCGACTGGTTCCTTTAACCCTTTGGAACCTTAAACCTCATTCAATTTTGGTTGTCTCCTCAGGTGTCGGGTGATATTGGAGTTCCCCCTTTTTCGGCCGAACTTCACCCCCTTCTTCCCCATCTCCGGTAAGCACCTCCTCCTTCCAATTCCTTGCTCCGGGAGTATCCTTGGGCTATGAGAAAGCCATGTTGATGACGCGGTTGTGCTATTTTCGCCCAGTGGTCCCGCCGCGGTGACCCCATGTTGCCGCTGTCTTCCGCGCCGCCCACCTCCGACCTCGGGACCTCTCGCAACATCCGGTGAGTCCTCTAAGCCCTCCAGCAGCTAGCACGCGTGGTAGCGAGCATGATCTTGGCCGATCGCATGCTCCATTTTTACCGAGAACCTTCTCCGCCCGCCGTGTCGCGCCGCCGCGGTGAGCCATCTCCGCGAGGTTGCGAGTGCGGTCGTGGCGTGAGGCTATTGCGCTCCGTTTTCATTCTTTGCTCGCACTCCTGGCCTCCTCGCCGGCATCACGCCAGCGAGCGGCCCGCGAGGAATGCCCCGTTGTCGGACGAGGCTCGGTCCGAGGTCGACGTGGCCCACCTAGCCGTCGGATCTAGCGATCGAAGGGCGAGAAACCTCCACGTCGCTCCCCGTCTCGCGCCCGCGTGTGAGTTGGCTGATTCAGCGGAGCCGTTGGATCCTTGATCAACGGCCCAGATGGGCGAGCATCCGCTTCGGTCCGATTGTCATCTCGACCGGGCTGTTGGATCTTGATCCAACGGTGAGCCTCCGTGGGTCACGTGCGTGTGTGCTGTGCGCGCGCGTGCGCGTGGGCCGTCGATCCAGATCGGCGGCTCTCACTGCCCACGCCCGTGGGTTAGGAAAACCCGAGAATGCTAAGTCCAGAAATCAGTATCACTTTAGGGTCTTGTCATTTTTGTATCTCTGTAACTATAGATCCAAATTAGATGATTCCAATTTTGTTAGTTTCCTTATACCTTGAACTTAATTAGAAAAATAATTGTAGACCATGATCCAACCTGGAAAACCTTTTTCAAAAATAGTAAACAAGTGAACTTAATACTGTTTTTCAGAACTTTTAGCAAACTTGTCAAACACATATCTTTTTATCTATAGCCGATTTTTGTATGAATCCAATTGGATTAGCTTCCACTGATAGTGTGTTTGCTAGGAAAATTGGTTTCACAAATTTTACTGTTTTTAAAAATCATAAGGATCATATTTTAGTTTAATACCCTAAACAATTTAGACAAATCATAACTCTTTCAATATAACTCCAAATGACATGAAATTTTATATGGCTTATCACTATACCAGTAGGTAGCCACCATAAAAGTTTCAGCTTCAAAATCTTTCTAGAAAATATTTTTGCTACAGTACCTAATTATGGCCGAAAATAGGTTTTTAGGGAATATCTTTTGCACCACAAATCCAAATTAAGTTTTTCCAGTTTCTATGACTAGGTATATTAGTATTTTACCTTGTGTATAATTTCGTCGCATTTGGATAATTTTTGCTTGCTCTTTCGTTTAAGTGTTGCTCGTCTTATTGGTTGTTTTCGCTCTTTCGCTTAGGCTTCGACATTTGCGGTAACCCCGAGAACGACCCTCCGCAACAATTTGAGCAACAGCAAGCGAGCAAGCGATTTGATCATTTCCCATTGATCCCATTACTTTTAAAGTCTAATATTTTGTTTAACTTCTATGTATGCATTGCTAATTTGTTGTTAAATTGATTAGTTAATCCTCTAGTTGCATAATCTGTAGGTAAATGATTATCCTCTACTACCTGAGCCTAGGTTATTTGCTGTGATTAGAGTTCGTTGGATGAGCTCTTGTCACTTAATAGATTTCAGATAAATATTGCTTAGCCATGCCTAGTATCGGTAGTATTGGGCGATCATCGACTTAGTCGGTGATCTTGATCACACAAATGCTATTATTATTCCATTATGTCCAACCCTTGTGTTTTACCATTTTACTGAATCAAAACTGAAAACAAAACTATATCTTGACTTGGGCACAATGGTATGTTGATGTGATCTGCTGGGTGTGTTGGAATGGTGCCTAAGTCCCCAAGGACCGAGTTACTTGTGTCACTAAGCCAGCGCTTATTGCGTGCTAACCACGAGGGGATATGGAACCTCTCTTGACTAAGTACTTTGGAAGGTGTAAATTATGAGCTGGTTGGTGGGTGTGTTCTTGTGTGTGTGTTGGAGGGGAGCATTAGCAGACCGGTTAGGCTGTCTAATGTGTCTTTCTCCCGTGGGTTGCGGCTCTTAATTAGCATCGTCCATTGGAAAGCGTCTTGTTAGACTTAGCCATGCCTGCATACCAAAGGAAGTGTGCTAACCGTGGCTGGTGGAAAGGCGGTCTATCGTGTGGGTACATTGGTACACCCCTGCAGGGTTAAAACTATTCGAATAGCCTCGTCCTAGGTTATGGACATGCTTGGTAAGGTCGTGCAAGAACTAGACTACAACCTTTTAAAAACTTAAACTTGACATGGGTGGTATGAAGGGGGTACTTCGTGCTATTGTTGTGGTGACTATGGGTTAGTCACTTCTAGGTTGGTGTTGTCATCTATCTATTGTTAATATTGTCTCTCTTTTATTTGAACAATAAAAGTTAATTGAAAACTTGCTTTGAATCTATTACATTATTGCAAATGAAAACTTGCTTTATGCTGAAAATAAGTCCAGAGCCTCATCCACTTAAATAAAGCTTGCATGTAGTTAATTATAGTTCTGTTATCTCACACGTCGGTCTTGCAGTACAAAAACAAGTTTTGTACTCATCCGCTTTGCTTAATATTAATTGTTGCAGAGGAAGAAGGTGAGCCCCAAGGGCCTCACTTTTGTGGCTGTGTTCTTGTGTGTTTGGGGCGATTAGCTTGGCGGTCCAGTTGGTTGCCTTGTGGGTGAAAGGCACACCGATTGGCTTTTGTTTATTGCCATCTTATGGCCCTTTGCTTCCATTGTTTAAATTAGTTACTTATGTGTTATTTGGCAGTCGGCCTCTCTTTTAAATAACTCTCTTTATATTATCTATGTCTTTCGATTGTTGCTTTTGCTTGACTCTATGTGTTTGAATGGAATTGATGCATGATTTTGTAACGGGTGTGTATACTGCAGTGCAGAAGTATACATATCTCGAGGCTTAGTTTATTTGATTTGTACTATTAGGACCAAGTGGATGGTTAAGCAGTACAAGCCAATAAACCGGGTCCTCTCAAAGTTGGTATCGAGCCATTCGACCGTAATAACTTAAGCTTGATCGTCTTTAGGATATTTTGGAAAACTTAATTTCAAAGTATCAAATGATTTATGAAAGCTTAAGTAAGTTCTCGATTTTACTCCTTACCTATCTTAGCTTTCTATCTCACCTTGCTCTAATTTGATTTTTAAAGTTGTTTTCCTCTCCTTCCTCTAAAGATAGTTGTTATCGATTAATTGGGTTTGGGACCAATGAGTTTGCCAAATTGAAGTGTTAGCTGCCCTCTACAAGGTTTTGAAGCTTCGAAGTTGAAGATTTCAATTAGGAGGCTTGGATGCAAAATCTGACAGCGATCATTCAATTTCCGGACAGCAGGCTCAAAGGTTCTAAATAGGGTAGAAAATGAGAGGTTAATCAACTAAAACTTGTGGGAATAAAAGGGTAACACATGATACTAGTTAGCTAAGTATCTAACGTATTTTATCGCTTTAACCTTGCTCTTGAGTACTGTTAGGCTTGTTGTAGTGTGCTGAAATTTTTATCTTCTCACACTATTACTCGTTCATTCAATACGGGTTAATGGCATTGAGAAGTTGAGCTTGGTTTGGAGTTTCTTTGCTGTTTTGGAGCTTCTTTGGAAACATTTAAAGTGTGTTTACTTGCTGTTTTGGCTTTCGGTTAGGGTGATATCTCATTCCCCTAATCGTTAGCTTTTCGCTTTCATCAACTTCTAGTATTAGTGCTTTGGTTTCTAACCTAAGTTTCTTGAACCAGGATGGCTGGAGGTACTCGTAGCGGCCGTGGTCAGCATCCTGGTTTGGATGAGGAGCTTCCGCCACCTCCGACCATGGCTGAGGTCCTCCTTCAGATCGAGCGCAACCGTTCGAGGAGGACGGGAGGTCTGCTGGATGTTATGCGCGCAACACTTCCGCCATTGCCGGAGCCTCGGGATCGGGCGAGGGCGGACATCGATCTCGTGGGGTTTGGCTAAGTTTCTTCGCTTTCGGCCCCCACGTTCTCAGTCGAGGACCCATTGGGCGCGGATGATTGGCTGCGTCGAGTTGGCGTAAGCTTCGGCGTTGCTCGATGCTGGACGGGGCGGGCACTCTTTGCCTCCCATCACCGCAGGGGGCAGCACTCTCCGTGGGAGAACTTGGCCATGCAGCCCGCCGCCACCTTGTCTCTTGGGAGGAGTTCGGACTGCGTTCCGTCGAGCTCACATCCTGCCGCTTGATGAAGGCGAAGAAGAAGGAGTTTCTCGCACTCAAGCAAGGCGTAAGTCGGTGATGGAGTACATGCGAGTTCAACCACTTGGCTCGTTATGCTCCATCCGAGGTGGCCACCGATGAGGCCAGCGGAGAAGTTCATGGAGGCTTGTGCGAGGAGCCGCAAGACAAGCTCTCCATTGTGGACTTTGCCGACTTTCGGGCTTTGGTGGACAAGGCCATTGTTGCCGCACAAGGGCCAAGGCGCTGGCGAGTCCCGCAAGCGCAAGTGGGAGGCCCAGCCGGTGCGCGCAGTCCAACCTCTCCGTCCCGTGTCGGGCTCGCCCGAGGGCCCGTTCGTGGCTTCACTACCACCGAGGCCGCGGCACGGTCCCTCGCCCTCGCGGGCCGTGCCCGATCCACGTGCACTGCGAACCAGCGAGGTGGCCCCGCAATCCGGCCGGGGTCACTGCTTTTAGTGCAACGAAAGGGCATTATGCCAATAGTTGCCCTAACAGGGCGGCCGGCCTCGTCCTAATGGAGGGCGCGGCGGGGAGGTGATCCTCCCGAGATCGAAGGTTGTCCCGCTACCCAAGGTGTGGGTAGTGGCAGCGTCAACCTCATCTCCGCGGAGGAGGCACAGAGGCCCCGACGTCGTGTTGGGTACCCTTTGGTTAACTCTTTCCTGCTACATTTTTGTTTGATTCAGCGCATCTCATTCGTTTGTTTGAGTCTTTGCTGCTTTGTGGGAGGTCTTCTTTTACTCCATTGTTGGTCCCGCGCTCATTCGCTCTCCCGGTTGGAGTTGAAAGTCGAGTCGAGTGTAGGGATGTCCTGTTGAGATAGAAGGGTAGGATTCTTGGCAAACCTTATCCTCCTTCGATCGGCGAGCTTAGATGTAATCCTAGGCATGGATTGGTTGTCTCGGCACATGGGACAAATTGATTGCGCTAGAGGCTCATCTACCTCACCGATCCTTACGCGGCGGGTTAGCTTTCGCGGCGAAGCTGCAGGATCCACATCTCTTGGCGGCGAAGCCAGCTCTAGATATTAGTGAAGTCCAAGTGGTATGTGACTTTGTTGATGTCTTCCCGGCGACCTTCGGGGATGCCACCAGCCGAGACCTCGAGTTTGTCATTGAGTTGGTTCCTGCACCCGATTTCAAAGAGGCCTTACGGATGGACCCAATCGAGTTGGTGGAGTTGAAGAAGCGGTGGGTGAGCTTCAAGAGAAGGGTTTCATCCGCCCTAGCTCATCTCCTTGGGGATGCTCGGCAATCTTTGTTCAAAAGGACAAGAAGGCACGCGCATGTGCGTTGATTACCGTCCACTTAATGAAGTAGCGGTAAAGAACAAGTACCCTTTACCCCAGTCGACAATCTCTTGATCAATTATCGGAGCTCGAGTTTTCTCCAAGATTGATGCGAGTGGGATATCATCGGTTCGGATTCGACGAGGATATTCCAAGACGGCTTTTTCTACTCGTTATGGCATGCGAGTATACCGTCATGTCATTCGGCTTGACCAATGCTCGGCCTTGTTCATGAACCTCATGAATTCGGTGTTCATGGAGTATTTGGATAGGTTCGTTGTGGTCTTCATCGATGATATCCTTATCTACTCCAAGAGCGATGAGGAACACGCCGAGCATCCGAGGCTTGTGTTGGGCAAGCCGCGAGCACAAGGCGTATGCGAGTTCGGCAAGTGCGCGTTACGGTTGAAGGAAGTAGCCTTCTTAGGCCATATTCTTTCGGCGGGAGGCGAGTCAGGATCTAGCAAGATCAGCGGCGTGCTTTCTGAGTCACCCACTTCGTCACGAAGTTCGAGTTTTCTTGGTTTAGCGGGATACTATCGTCGCTTTATCGAGAACTTCTCCAAGATAGCGGCCGATGGCGAGTTGCTCAAGAAGGACAAGAAGTTCTGGTGGTCTGCGATTGCGAGGAAAGTTTCCAAGCGCTTAAGAAGCGATTGACCACCGCTCCGTTCTTGTTCTCCCGATGTCCGTGAAGCTTGATATCTTTTGTGACGCTTCTCGTCGAGGCTTGGTTGTGTCCTTATGCAAGAATGCAAGGTAGTGGCCTATGCATCAAGGCAATTGAGACCTCATGAACTCAACTATCCTACCCATGACTTGAGTTGGCGGCGTGATCCATGCACTTAAGATCGGCGACATTACCTGTCGATGTCGTTGCGGTGTATTCGGATCACAAAGCTTAAAGTATTTGTTCACCCAACAGATCTGAACCTCGAGGCAAAGGAGATGGTTGGAGTTGATCAGGACTATGACATGGGTATTCACTACCATCAGGGCAAGGCGAATGTCGTTGCGGATGCGCTTTCATCGCAGCGCATTGCAATGCATTGTTGCTCCAAGAGCCTCACCCCTTACGGAGGTTCCAGCGTCTCAACTTGGGTTTGGTTGAGCATGGTTCCTCATTTGCCTTGGTTGTATAGCCAACCTTGGTGGATCGGATCAAGTCTGCTCAGAAGTCAGATGTTGGAGTGAACCGCATCAAGGAAAATGTCAAGAATGGAACAGCCAAGTGCTTCTCCATAGATGAGCTTGGTGTCGTGAGGTTCGGGCAATGCCTCGTGGTTCCAAAGGACATGGAGTTGCGGGATTTGATCCTCCGCGAAGCCCACGATTCTCTATTATCCATTCATCGCGGGGCCACGAAGATGTATCATGATCTCCGATAGGGATTTTGGTGGACCCGAATGAAGAGGGAGATCGCAAGGTTCGTTGCCGAGTGCGGCGTGTGTCGCCGTCGTGTCAAGGCCGAGCATCGTCGTCGGCAGATCGCTTCACCCTTACCAATTCCGGGTGGAAATGGGATTCGGTCGGGATGGACTTTATCACCTGGTCTACCCGGTCTCCAAAGAAGAATGATGCCATCCGGTGCGTCATCGATCGATTGACTAAGGTGGCTCATTTTCTTCTGTCAAAGCCCGACCTTGAGTGGGTCTTCGGCGGATCTCTACATAGCCCGCATCGTGAGTTTGCATGGTGTGCGAAGACGATTGTGTCGGATCGTGGTTCATTGTTCACTTAGCGATTTTGGCATAGCTGCAGAGGCTATGGGAACTCGCCTTTCTTTCACTCGACTTTTCACCCCAAAGCGATGGTGGTGAAAGGTCAACCAAGTTTTAGAGGACATCTTTGCGAGCTTGTGTCCTTTCCTATGGGAAGCATTGGGAGAAGTGCTTGCCATTGCGGAGTTTTCTTATAACAACGCTTCCAAGCCGTCTCGCATGGCACCATTTGAGGCCTTATACGGGAGAAAGTGTAGGACCACTGTTGAACTGAGTGCGAGACCGTGAGAGACCTTTCTTTGGCGGAATCGATTAATGAGGCCGAGGTCAAGTTCACTCATTCGTGATCGCTACGCATACCTCAATCCGAGCAAAAGAGTTATGCGGATCGCGTGTCGTCGTGAGTTGAGCTTTGAGCCCAATGACCGTTTATCTCAAGGTTTCTCCTCGAAGGTCACCAGCGTTTTGGTGTCAAGGGCAAGTTAGCTCCTCGATATGTCGGTCCATACCGTGTCATCGAGAAGAAGGAGCTGTCGCCTACAAGTTGGAGTTGCTGCTGCACTTGCGGGGTACATGATGTGTTCCATGTGTCCCGCCTTAGAAGTGCCTCCGTGTTCCAACAGAGGAAGCTCCGTTGGAAACTCTTGATGTTCGGGAGGATTTGACCTATCGCGAGCACCTGTTCGTATACTCGAGGAGGCGAGCGAAGAACAAGGAACAAGACCATCAAGTTCCTTAAAGTTCGATGGTCAAACCATTCCGAGGATGAGGCTACTTGGGAGCGAGAAGATCGTCTTCGTGCGGACTACCCCTCTTTCTTTTCCGAGTGAACCAAATCTCTGACGAGATTTTTGTAAGGGGAGGTTTGTAACATCCCCATTTTGGCTTGTGTTTCAAATGTAATAAAATAAGGATAAATTAAAACTTTTCCTTCATCCTTTTACTCTTGAAACTTTTACTCAAATTCTTGTAAAGGAATTTTGGGAAATTCAAAATCAAAATCCTCATTTATCTCAAGTCAAAACCTTACAGGTGAAATCTTGTGTCAAACCCTTGTGCAATAATTTTTCCTGGGTTCTAGGGTTGCTTGGTAACACCTCTGAATTATTTCATAATTTTTGGAAATTATTTGAAATATTTTAGAGGCAAGTCAAACCGTGGTCAAACCTGTTTGAACCTTCTGAAATTTCTTGGGAAAATTCCATTACACAAAAATCCTGAAATTTTATGGAAGGTTAACCCTAAGACCAGGAAGCTCAGTTAAAATTTCATAAAATTTGGAGTTGATTTTATACCTCAAATAAATCTCAAGTTTCAGCTCTAAAAATCAAACCAAATCTGGTCAAATCTTGTTCATGCGGCCGAGCCGGACTAGAGTCCGACTCGGTAGACTTGTCTCGGCCGGAGTCCACTAGCAGCTCGACTTCGGGGCCGCGTGCGTCGTCGTGGCTCGCCTGTGTGCATTTGATCTCCATCGGGTGGCCTTGATTTCTGCATCGAGGCGTCGGCGCGTTCGCGTTTTAACCGTCGGATCCGGATCTTGCGGTACATGGCTGCGTCTCCTTCCTCTGGCTCTCCACGCCTCCTTCTCTCGCTCTCGCGCGGCTGGCGCCGCGGCGCTCGAGTCATCACGGTGGGGCCCTCCAGCGACTATTGCTGCCGCGCATTAAATGCTCGCCGTGCGCCGTGTCCGGTCGCCTCTCACGACCTCTCACCCACTCTGTTTTGCTCAGCACCCGAGGTCACCCGCCCGTGAGAGAGAGAGCCGTTGAGGTCCCCGTGCTCCCCTCGATACTTATGCAACCTGCTTCCTTTCTTTGCCCTCCTTTCACCTTTCCGCAACTCCGGTGTACCTTCTCTTCTTGCTTGAGCTCAATTCACCAAGACAACGAATCCGCCATTGTTGGCATGCCAATCGAGCCGTGGGCATCCTAGTTCAGTGGCTCCCTTGCTCCATTTCTTGCTCGATTGGTTCCTTTAACCCTCGTGGAACCTTAAACCTCATTCAATTTTGGTTGTCTCCTCGGTGTCGGGTGATATTGGAGTTCCCCTTTTTGGCCGAACTTCACCCCTTCTTCCCCATCTCCAGTAAGCACCTCCTCCTTCCAATTCCTTGCTCGGGAGTATCCTTGGGCTATGAGAAAGCCATGTTGATGGCGCGGTTGTGCTATTTTTCGCCTGTGTGGTCCCGCCGGTGACCCAGTCACCGCCGCGCCGTCTTCCGCCGCGGCCCACCTCCGACCTCCTCGACCTCTCATAACATCCCGGTGAGTCCTCTAAGCCCTCCGATAGCTAGCAGCGTGTGGTAGCGGAGCATGATCTTGGCCGTGTCGCATGCTCCATTTTTACCGTAGAACCTTCTCCGCCCGCTGCCGCGTGTCGCGCCGCTGTGAGCCATCTCCGCGAGGTTGCGAGTGCGGTGCGTGGCGTGAGGCTATTGCGCTCCGTTTTCATTCTTTGCTGCGGTCCACAGGCCTCCCTCGCGGCATCACGCCCGAGCGGCCGCGGCGAGGAATGCCTGTTGTCGGGCGAGGCTCGGTCCGAGGCGGCGTGGCCCGGCCCTAGCCGTCGGATCTAGCGATCGTAGGCGAGAAACCTCCACGTCGCTCCCCGCGTCTCGCGCCCGGTGTGAGTTGGCGATTCAATCGGAGCCGTTGGATCCTTGATCAACGGCCCCGATGAAGCGAGCATCCGCTTCGGTCCGATTGTCATCTCGATCTAGGCTGTTGGATCTTGATCCAACGGTGAGCCTCCGTGGGTCCTGTGCGTGTGTGCTGTGCGCGCCGTGCGCGTGGGCCGTCCGATCCAGGATCGACGGCTCTCACTCGTCCACATCCCCGTGGGTTAGGAAAACCAGAGAATGCTAAGTCAGAAATCAGTATCACTTTAGGGTCTTGTCATTTTGTATCTCTGTAACTATAGATCCAAATTAGATGATTCCAATTTTGTTAGTTTCCTTATACCTTGAACTTAATTAGAAAAATAATTGTAGACCATGATCCAACCTGGAAAACCTTTTTCAAAAATAGTAAACAAGTGAACTTAATACTGTTTTCAGAACTTTTAGCAAACTTGTCAAACACATATCTTTTTATCTATAGCCGATTTTTGTATGAATCCAATTGGATTAGCTTCCACTGATAGTGTGTTTGCTAGGAAAATTGGTTTCACAAATTTTACTATTTTTAAAAATCATAAGGATCATATTTTAGTTTAATACCCTAAACAATTTAGACAAATCATAACTCTTTCAATATAACTCCAAATGACATGAAATTTTATATGGCTTATCACTATACCAGTAGGTAGCCACCATAAAAGTTTCAGCTTCAAAATCTTTCTAGAAAATATTTTTGCTACAGTACCTAATTATGGCCGAAAATAGGTTTTTAGGAATATCTTTTGCACCACAAATCCAAATTAAGTTTTTCCAGTTTCTATGACTAGGTATATTAGTATTTTACCTTGTGTATAATTTCGTTGCATTTGGATAATTTTTGCTTGCTCTTTCGTTTAAGTGTTGCTCGTCTTATTGGTTGTTTTCGCTCTTTCGCTTAGGCTTCGACATTTGCGGTAACCAGAACGACCCTCCGCAACAATTTGAGCAACAAACAGCGAGCAAGCGATTTGATCATTTCCCATTGATCCCATTACTTTTAAAGTCTAATATTTTGTTTAACTTCTATGTATGCATTGCTAATTTGTTGTTAAATTGATTAGTTAATCCTCTAGTTGCATAATCTGTAGGTAAATGATTATCCTCTACTACAGAGCCTAGGTTATTTCTTTGTGATTAGAGTTCGTTGGATGAGCTCTTGTCACTTAATAGATTTCGGATAAATATTGCTTAGCCATGCCTAGTATCGGTAGTATTGGCGATCATCGACTTAGTCGGTGATCTTGATCACACAAATGCTATTATTATTCCATTATGTCCAACCCTTGTGTTTTACCATTTCACGAATCAAAAGCGAAAACAAAACTATATCTTGACTTGGGCACAATGGTATGTTGATGTGATCTGTTGGGTGTGTTGGAATGGTGCCTAAGTCCCAAGGACCGAGTTACTTGTGTCACTAAGCCAAGCGCTTATTGCGTGCTAACCACGAGGGGATATGGAACCTCTCTTGACTAAGTACTTTGGAAGGTGTAAATTATGAGCTGGTTGGTGGGTGTGTTCTTGTGTGTGTGTTGGAGGAGCATTAGCGGACCGGTTAGGGCATCTAATGTGTCTTTCTCCTGTGGGTTGCGGCTCTTAATTAGCATCGTCCATTGGAAAGCGTCTTGTTAGACTTAGCCATGCACCGCATACCAAAGGAAGTGTGCTAACAGTGGTGGTGGAAAGGCGGTCTATCGTGTGGGTACATTGGTACACCTGCGAGGTTAAAACTATTCGAATAGCCTCGTCTAGGTTATGGACATGCTTGGTAAGGTCGTTGCAAGAACTAGACTACAACCTTTTAAAAACTTAAACTTGACATGGGTGGTATGAAGGGGTACTTCATGCTATTGTTGTGGTGACTATGGGTTAGTCACTTCTAGGTTGGTGTTGTCATCTATCTATTGTTAATAGTGTCTCTCTTTTATTTGAACAATAAAAGTTAATTGAAAACTTGCTTTGAATCTATTACATTATTGCAAATGAAAACTTGCTTTATCTTTGAAAATAAGTCGAGCCTCATCCACTTAAATAAAGCTTGCATGTAGTTAATTATAGTTCTGTTATCTCACACGTCGGTCTTGCAGTACAAAAACAAGTTTTGTACTCATCCGCTTTGCTTAATATTAATTGTTGCAGAGGAAGAAGGTGAGCCCCAAGGGCCTCACTTTTGTGGTATGTTCTTGCATGCGCTGTTTGGGACGATTAGCTTGGCGGTCGGTTGGTTGCCTTGTGGGTGAAAGGCACACCGTTGGCTTTTGTTTATTGCCATCTTATGGCCCTTTGCTTCCATTGTTTAAATTAGTTACTTATGTGTTATTTGGCAGTCGGCCTCTCTTTTATAATAACTCTCTTTATATTATCTATGTCTTTGATTTGTTGCTTTTGCTTCGCTCTATGTGTTTGAATGGAATTGATGCATGATTTTGTAGCAGGTGTGTATCTTTGCAGTGCAGGAAGTATACATATCTCGAGGCTTAGTTTATTTGATTTGTACTGTTAGGACCAAGTGGATGGTTAAACAAGTACAAGCCGAATAAACAGGTCCTCACATAAAGAAAGGGTTACTGAAAAAGCAGAGAGTTTGTTCGTCTTAGAGTTGTCAAATATCGACTTGTTTGCACTAGTCGAAAGAGTAGAAAGCAGATCGACGCTAGGAAGTTCCATCTAGTGGGCGGGACCACGCGAGAGAAAAAGGCTTGACTAGGTGATGCAACCCTCTCCGACCAGATTAATTAACTCGATAACGACGACTAGAGCGAAACAAGCTTCTCGAGTACCTTAAGGATTCATTTGGCTACATTCATCTTTCGGACTTAGTTGTTACGGGCGGCAAAAGTAGGAAGCGAGCGACATTAGGAAGTTCCGTCTAGTGGGCGAGAACCACGTGCGAGCGTGAGAGGCTTCGACTAAGTGTGTTTCTTCCTTCGACTAGTAAAACTAATCAAGTTATTTGAAAAGGTAGCGAATGCATCTCAAATAAAAGGTTACTCTTCTCGGTTTATTTTTGAAATAAGCTAAGGTGATATGAATTCACTTAACAACTTTCGACCATTTTTACGAGCTCAATAAGCTTTATCTTGATTGTTTAAGAACGAGCGATATTAGGAAGCTCCTTCCAGTGGGCGAGAACCACATGCGAGAGGAGAGACTTGACTAAATGTATCGTCCTTTTGCTAACCATTATGCAGGGAAGGATGAGAAGAAAAAATGGTCGAAAGAATAAAAGCGAAATTCAAAATAGACAAAAAGATAGGAGAACTGTTGCTTTATTGCCGTTGAAGTTTGTTACACATAAAATTTAATGAATCGCTCAATGTTCCAAGAATTTGAGAGAACACGGCCGTCTTCCATTGCAAGTCGTGCGATCCCTGGACGCGTTACCGACCACGATGTAAGGACCTTCCCACTTGGGAAAGTTTGTTCGATTAGGCGGGATTGGATAAGTCTCAATACCAAATCACTGCAAGCGGGTGCGAGGTTGAACCTTCGATCATAGTATCTGCGTAGGCTTGTTGGTAGGCGCGGAGCGGAATAAAGCTTTGTTCCTCTGTTCTTGAGCGAGTTGATGTCGTCTGCTCAAAGATGTTCTTGAGACGAGTCGTGAAACTTGTCGACTCTTTCTAACTCGATCTTAATTTACGGAGGAAGCATGGCTTGAGTGCAAAAATTAGAAAGAAAGGTGTTTCTCCGTAGCTCGGCTAGTTGTCGTGCAATTGCCCATAATCACGAAGGTAATTCTGTACCCAAGCCTGGCGCTTTACGGTGATCGAAGACTTCGGGTCTTGATTCCCTTCATTATCGGCCGTTAAGCTCTCTCATTGCTCGTTGCTTTGGGGTGTCGCGGCGGCGTAACACAAGCGAGTTCCCAACTCGTCGCAAAATTCTGAAATTTTGCGCTTGTAAATGTTCTGTTATCCGTGATAATTCGACTTGGTACTCGAATCGAGTGATCACGCATCTCATCATGAACCGTTTTCTTTGCCTGTTGTTATCCCGATCCACAGTTCGCTTCTATCCATTTTGTGAGCGTATCAATAGCCTGGCAAACAGAACTCGAAACCTCCTAGAGCTCGGGTAACGGTCCTAGGATATCGAGACCCCAAGTTGCAAAAGGCCATGACAGAGGAATTGTTTGCAATGCAGAAATGGTTGGTGTATTTGCGGCTATGAAGCGACATCGTACACATCTTTTAACCATCTCCTTGGCATCGTAGAGGTTGTTGGCCAATAAAACTTTGTCAAAAGCTTTACCAACCAATGTTACTGTAGGAAGTATGAGTTCCACAGATCCCTCCGTGTATGTCGTGAAGGAGTTTTAATCCTTAAACTGCGAGAATACATCGCATGAGCACCCTTGAGTTCCTCTTTTATAAAGAACACCTTCGACCAAAGTATACATTTTGGCTTTTGGGATAATCGATCGATTCTAGATCGTCATCGGGTAAGAACCCTCTTGAAGATACTCATAAATGGGCGTCAACCATGTATTTTTCGTACTCTAGAGAGGCTGTTTCTATAGAAGGTGTCTCGAGTTCGTCGACTATGGACGGTTTCTAAAGCTGTTCCAGGAACACCCCTTTCGGTACTACGGATCGGGAGGAAGCTAGACGAGCCAGTTGGTCTGCGAGGAAATTATCCTTTTGGGGGATAAATTGTACCTCAAAGCCCAAAAAGTGCTTTCTAACTTTCGTACTTCGATGAGGTGCGGGACATGGTCGAATTGGAATCGGTACTCCTTTCCGACTTGATTCACGACTAGTCGAGTCTCTCCTCTTACGAGCAATCGTCGAATCGAGAGTGCTTTACAACTTCGTATGCTAGCTAGCAAACCTTTGTACTCTGCCACGTTATTAGTGGCCTGAAAGTTTAATTGTATGGCATACTTTAAGGTTTCTCGGTAGGAGATTCCAGACCACCCGACCCAGAGCCACTTATCGTAAGTGACCGTCAAAGTACATCATCCATCGATCGTGGGAATTGTAACAGCCCCAATCTTATCAACAGTAATAATTATTATGAACAAAGAATAGACTATGCTCATATCATTACCGTTTTAATCTCGCTTAGGAGTTGTCATACCAAATAAAACCTTCCTTTTGCCAAAGTCCAAAACCTACTTAGAATATTTAAAGGAATACAAGGTAACACTTGTATTATGACTGAAGTATTTTTATTAAAGCCTAGATAAATTATCTTGGCTAAAAATATTTTCGTTGCATTTTAGAAATTATTTGGACTTAAAGAAAATTTATGGTCTTTAAATAAACATTTTCGGCCTGAAATAGATATTTATGTATTTTATAAAGTGAAAATGTGGTTTATGAAATTTATCTGGGAAATATATCATCCAAGTAGCTTACAGTAAAAATTTCATGATTTTATAAATTTATTTGCTATTTTTAAAGTCCCAGTCAAACCTTTTAAATATATGAATAAGGTTTGGTCAACCCAACCGGTCCAAACCCGACTTCGCATCAGAAGCGACCCACCTCATGTGTCTCGGTCCAACCCAATCAAATTTGTCAGCTCGGTCACGCTCGAGCGAGTTCAACTCCACGATCGACATGAGCCGTCGATCTTCCATCGAGCGAGGCGGCAATAACGCCCAGCGAGCTGTCCACGTGTCCACTTAAATCTCTGCCGTTGGATCTTAATCCAACGAGCGTGATCGGTGTATGCAACCGGACAACTCCGGATCCCTATTCAATCACCACCGTTCGCTTCTAATCCAACCGTGACACCCTTTTCGTTTTAAACCTAAAGGCGCGCTTTATCTCGTAGTTAGATTCAAATCCTCGCTTTTCCTTTTTCCCTCGTGTTATAAAGCTCGCACTCCTGCGACCATTGGATCTTCATCGGTGGCCCGCATTTGTGTATGCATTCGGACGACTCGGATCCCGCACAATCGTGGCCGCCCATTCTGATCCAATGCCGATCGCTATTTCTATTTGAAACCCGAGGCGCGTTAATGTGAGTCTTTGGATTTCAATCCTCAAGACACCTTTTTGACCGTGGGCCTTAAAGCCCAAAATCGGTGGAGCGTTGGATTTCGATCGGGTGGCCCGAGCGGTGTATGCAATCGGACCATCCGGTTCAATTTTCAATCTCGATCCGTAGGAATCAAATCCAACGGTGTTGCGCCATTGCATCTATAGGAGGTGACGTGTATTCTTTTAGCCGAGCGTTGGATTTCAATCTAACGCCCGTTTAAAAGGGATCTCAAGATTCCTTTGAACTCCGCTTTAATCCTCGGTCATAGATCTAGATCGTGCGGTCCATATTAATTGGTACCGATTCAAATCATTTAATCCTCTATTTATCACAGCCACCCATTCCCAATCGGACGGTGATATTCTTTTGATCGTGTGTGATGCTACGTGCATGGATCGCCAGTGGACCCACATGTCATATTTTGCCTCTCTTCTTCCTTATCTCTGCGCGCAGCCATTTTTGTGAGCAGAGGAGAGGATTTATCCAAAGATTATACCCTAATTTTTGGATGTTTAGCTAAATGGACACCTCATCAACTCTAGATCTTTCCTTCTTGCCCTGTAGCTAAACTCCCACATATATAAACCCTAGCTTTTGGAGCTGCAGCCATTGTTGACCACTGGAGCTCATTTTCTTCCTTGCAGCCCGTGGGATTTTGCTTCTATCATTTGCTTATCTATCCTTAAGCACTGATGTTACCCTGCATTAAAGATTTGGTATCCTTTGCAGGTTAAATCAGATTTGATCTCTCTGTCGATCAACCTCAAATTTTCAGGGTTCTTGGTATCTTTCCATACTGGTAAGCCAAAAACCCTAGTTTCGACATCTTGAGCATCCTAAGAACCTTAAAAGCTGCTGTGAATCCTTCTTTTAAGCATCAGTAGCTTCAACTGGCTTTAAACTGAAAAGTTGATATTATACCTTTTCGGTTTTCATGTCATTTTCAAGACCTAGGGTTCTTCCTGTCAACTTATCATCTTATTTAGGTTTTGACTAAACCCTAGCAGCATGACAAGTTGATCTTTCAATTCGGTCGCCATCTATTTTGACTCTTAGCTGAAATCATCTCGATCTTTTGTCTACCAACCGACAAAATAGGTTTTACTTTAGCTTTTGTAATCTAACTAGTTAGGTTAGACTAAAGTTGGTTTGGGATATTAATTACCTAAAAGATCATGCTAAGATTCATTTATGAACTTTTGCATGATCTATACCTTTTTCCAAAATTGCAATCATCCCTGCTTTACTCTTTTCAAATCTCAAACCGAACTTTGCAATAAACTCTAATTTCTGTCTTTTGAAAACAAAGGAGCTATATAATGGGATCCTATCATTATTATGGGTAGTTATGGCTTAAGCATACTGTAATCATGCATTTCTAGATTGATCATGCATATTTCTTCCATGTTGGACTTATTATCGGTTTTGGTATTTATTGGATCTTATTGTTTCTTTAGAATCGGTTCATTGAAGCCATCGAATCTTTTCTAGAGCAACTGAGCCTCACAATGTAAGTCTATTATTACCAAGGCAAGCATCCTCTTTGCACCATATTGAACCAGATTTTGTACAATAGTCTTTACAAATCCAAAGATATCTGAGCATGCTATTTGTTTGAAAATACAAAATATGACTTGTAATTGCTAGCTATGACCGACATGGTGGATTACCTTGATTATGACCATACACTCAACTCTAGTGTAGTATCTTGTATAATATATGGTCTATTCTCGATTTGGCTTAGATATGCGATCTAGAGATTTTAGAGTTTGACAAGCATATCTTGTCAAACATGGGAATCACAATCGAATCGTTGTCATTTTCAAACTCTTTGTCCAGTTCCTTTAAATCACTCTTATATTTGAAATTTAAATTGATCTCGACAAGAGGAAGCTAGTGATGGTGCTTTCAGCACGAGATTGGGTTTGTGGTGGACTTGTCCGGTTAATTAAGGACCGAACTCGATTATTCAATTCAAGTCCCCACGTATTTCCACATGCAAGTGTATGGGCGCTGTTTGGTTAAGTAAAATGTTGAGACTATTGAGTTGGAAACAGAGAGTAAGGATATGTGTATTGGCCTTGCATGGCATAGATGCTTAGGTCCGAGGACTGTGTCTTATGCCATGTGAGCTTTGTATGTCGATGTCGATGTTCTTAGGAGGGTGAGGCGTATATGTGCCTCGTCGCATATCGATACCTTAATAGTGCCGATAGCATTCTATTATGGGTGGTGAGCCCAATTGTTTTTAAATTGTTTGGATCGGCATTACACGACACAACATGTGTGCCTGTGGTTAGTAGGTGGTGTAGCCTACACTATGGGATTAGTTCACACATGGGGTCCAACTCAATAGTGTTAACTTGTTGAAAAATACCAAATCTTAGTTTCCCGGTCGGCATACCAAAGGAAGTGTGTCATCATTCGGAGGCATCCAAGGCAGCGGGCTAACTAAGTCATGTGGGTAAAGATGTACACCCCTGCAGGTATAAATCGTTCGAATAGCCGTGTCCACGGTCATGGACGATAACTTGAATTGATGTCATTTGTATAGAAGCTTTGATGTTCAAAAATCTGGTTTTGGTTTATTTTCGGTGGCATGAGGGAATCATGCACATCATCTGTTACCTTTAAGCCATTTACTTACTGTTTTAAGCAAACTTTGATTTATTAAATCGCTTTATCAAAATTTAGCCTTTGTAGGTTAAGATGTATCGCTTATGCAAATTTGAACCTTTATACCTTCTGTTGTAACCTTATGCATGTAAAAACTCTACTCCTTTGGTTAGGCTCTAATCACCACTTTATTTTACTAGTTTGAGTAAGACTTGTTGAGTACCTTCCGTACTCAAGGTGCTACCACCTATTGTTGCGGTGAGGATCTTTCAGTATGAAGTACCCGTTAGCGCCGATCGGGTGGCGCTAACGAGTAACGCTACTTCTTTCCTCCACGCAATTGCTGCGGGTGGATGGGGCCATTGGTGGATATTTTCCGTTTATTTTGCTTCCATCAGATATCGTTAAAGTGACCAAGTCACTTAATATTGTAGTATCAACGAATGATGTAACCTTATGTTTAATTATATCAATGTATGACTTGTATGTGTTTGATGCAATGTTGATGAAGGATATATATGCAATGGTCATTGATCACGGGAACCATTGAGAATCATATATATCAGGAATCTGTTTCTTTGGATTTGTCACCGTTAAATTTATATCTTTAGCCCGGTATTAATAAAGGCAGCACTGTTCCTTCATTAATAATTGTGCTCTGATATGAATTTAATTAGTAACATTTCCAATAACCGGGGTCCTCACATAATGGGATCAATGGAAATGATCAAACCGCTTGCACGCTTGCGTGTGGCTCAATTTGTTATGAGGGTCGTTCGGGTTACATGCAAATATCGAATCCTAAGCGAAAGAGCGAAAACAACCAATAAGACGAGCAATCACTTAAACAAAAGAGCAAGCAAAAATTATCCAAATGCGACGAAATTTATACACAAGGTAAAATACTAATATACCTAGACATAGGAACTGGAAAAACTTAATTTGGATTTGTGGTGCAAAAGATATTCCCTAAAAACCTAATTTCGGCCATAATTAGCACTATAGCAAAAATATTTTCTAGAAAGATTTTGGAGCTGAAATTTTTATGGTAGCTACTTACTGGTATAGTGGTAACCCATATAAAATTTCAGGTCATTTGGAGTTATATTGAAAGAGTTATGATTTTTGTAAGTTTTAAATCTAAGGCATGATTCATTTCAGTATTAAAGACTACTGTAAAACCTATACTAAGCTAAAGTACTTTAACAGATGCATTTATAGAACTTTAGTTTGTTAAATTTGGAGCTACAGAGAAAAAGATATGCAATTTTGAAGTTTAAAACAATTAATATGTGCAAATAAAAATCTAGGAACTAAACTGAAAACCAATAAACTGGAGGTCGTGGGCGACGATCAAGGATCGCACGGCTCACGAGCTCGATGCTAAAACCCGCGACGAGCACCCGCGCAAAGACCTCATCGCGCCTCGGGAGGTCTTAACGGTTGATATTGAATCCAACGGCTCAGGCCGGATGCACAAAGACACGCGAAGGCGCTCCTCGCGCACTAGGAAGGTCGTGGCCATCGAATCAGATCTGCGGCCCCGAGCTCCACGAGGAGGTCTCACGGCTATCCAAACTAAGGGGAGTGCAGGCGGTTAAGGTTTCCCGAGGAGGTCTTAACGTCTAGATCGACGGAGGATAGGACCTAAGCGGTGAGCTTAATAAGAGAGGTCTTGACGGCTAGGATCTCACCGAGGAGGTCCTAACGGTCGAGATTTCCCTCGGGGAGGTCCTCCAACACAGCGCTTTAACAGAGAGAGATCTGGACGGCTCAGATCTCCATGGGAGAGGTCCTGAGCGGTCCAGATCTAGGCGGGGAGGTCCTCACAGCTAAGACCAGCACGAGGAGGTCCTGAGGTTCTCTTTACAAAAAGGCCAAGGGGTGGTCTTTTGCAAAGAGGACCCTGGGGGTGATTCAAGAGGGTGGTTTTGACAAAAACGGCCCAGGGTGACCTTTTTGCCTGAGAGGACCTCAAGGAGGTCTTTTGCAAAAGAGGACCCCAAAGGCGGAGGGTGATCTTAACTACCGATTTTTACCTATGGAGGTCTTTAACGGCCAGGATTCCAAATGGTGGGAGGTCCTGGAGGCTAAGGACTTAGACTAGGAGATCTAGCGGTCCAGATCAACAATGAAGAGGTCATGAACGGCTAAGACCACAACCGAGAGGTCCTAGGATTTAGCTATTCTGGAACAAAGGATCTACGGGTGGATCTAAACGGAAGAGGTCATTAGGGCCAGGATTAAATCGAAGAGGTCTTGGGAGCTAGAGTTTTTGCCGACAAGATCCCACGGTCTAATCTAACACGGGAGGTCCCGAGGGTCACGATGAACCCGAGGAGGTCCAAAGGACTTGACAAAAATGCGACAACAGCACAGACACGGCTTTGGTCACCGGCTCGTCGCCGCGACCACAACCACTACGCGCGGTCATCGGGGCAAAATGTTCGCAATACTATTGCGAACATTTTGAGGGCACAAATGTCGCCGACACGACCCATATCGCGGCGAGCCTAACGAGGCGGAGATCAAACGGAAAAGTGAAACCGAGAAAGACTTCGCCGACCTAAGCTATCGAGTGCTTAAGCTACGCAGAGGTCATTGTGAACTCACCGCCTGAAGGAGGTCTAAGGGAGGTCGAGGAGTTCCAATGACGACGACCGCCACCGAGCCGAGGAAGACAACGCGGGCAAGCAATCCCGAGCCATAGAGGACCAAGCAATGGTGGTGATAACTTCAGGAGGTCCACCAGAAAGACCTGGAACACATAATTGAAGGGAGGAGCCACCTTACCGAGAGGAGGACGAAGCGCGATTTTCAAATTAAAGGGGAATCCGACTGTAAGAGGCCTCAAGACACAGATCAAATAGGATTAGCGCCAACACTCTGTGGGACCAGAGGAAGGAGCTGAGCAAAAGTTTGAAGGAAAGAGCCAGCGAGCACCGCCGCACCAGAGCTCAAGCTCAAAGAATGGCGATCGAGGTGATCTTGGCGATTGAGCTCAAAAGCAAGAAGAGAGGGTGCCAACTGGGTCTGCGGAAGGGTGAAAGGAGGACAAAGAAGGAGAGCTGATGCTTAAGTAGCGAGAGGAGCTCGTCCACAACGGCTCTCGCACGGAGGTCCAAATATGGTCATGGAGCCGAAGCGACGGAGCGGTAGAAGGAGACTTACGTGGCAAGCTCTGAGCACAATAAATGCATGCCGAGGAGAAGTTGGGAGGTGACTAGCGCCGCTTCTCCCGCTAACTTCACCGCCGCACGCACGTGGGTGAGCGGAGGAAGAAGATGACCAGCGACGACACCGGCCCACAGTGCCGCGAGTGCGAGCGGGCCAGGTTAGTGCGTTGGTGGACGCTTGTGTGGTCGAGCTAACTGCCGAGTCGGACTTGAGTTCGAGCTTCGGCTCGAATGAACGAGACTAGACCGATTTAATTTGAATTTTGTGCCGAAAATTTGAGGATTTAATTGAGGCCAAATGAACTCCAAATTTGATGAAATTTAATCAAGCCAAGTAGTTAGATGATTGAACTCCCTAAAACTTTCGTAGTTTTTATGCATTATATTTTATGTTAAAAATTCCGTATGATAAACTAGGGTTTGACCAATTGAAATGTTGGTTTGACTGCCCTCAAAATTATTCAAATAATTTCTAAAAGCATGAAATAATTTAGGGCGCTACCAATCAACCTTAGAACCAAGGAAAATTATTTCCAAGGGTTTAACAAACGATTTGACCAAGGAGGTTGTTGTCTTGATAAATGAGGCTTTTGATTTTGAATTTCCAAAATTCTTTTACAAGAATTTTCGTAAAAGTTCAAAGCACAAGGATGTAAGAAAAGTTTTAAATTATCCTCATTTTATTACATTTGAAACACAAGCCAAATATGGGGATGTTACAAACCTCCTCTTACAAAAATCTCGGCCCGAGATTTGGTTCACTCGGAAAGAAAGAGGGGTAGTTCAGACGAAGACTGGTCTTCTCTCCCAAGTAGCCTCGTCCTCGAATGGTTTGACCACTGAACTTTAAGGAACTTGATGGTCTTGTTCCTTGTTCTTCGCTCGCCTCCTCGAGTATGCGAACAGGTGCTCGCGATAGGTCAAATCCTCACTGACATCAAGGGTTTCCAACGAGCTTCTCCGTTGGAACACGGAGGCACTTCTAAGCCGGGACACATGGAACACGCCATGTACCTCGCAAGTCGCGCAGCAACTCCAACTTGTAGGCACGGCTCCTTCTTCTCGATGACACGGTATGGACCGACATATCGAGGAGCTAACTTGCCCTTGACACCAAAAACGTCGTGACCCTTTAGAGGAGAAACCTTGAGGTAAACGGTCATTGGGCTCAAAGCTCAACTCACGGCGCACGACGATCCGCATAGCTCTTCTCGCACTCGGATTGAGCCGCGTAAGCGTGGTCACGAATGAGTCGACTTGACCTTCGGCCTCCTTAATTGAGTCCGGCCAAAGAAAGGTCTTCGCGGTCTCGCACTCAGTTCAACGGGGTTCTACACTTTCTCCCGTATAAGGCCTCAAATGGTGCCATGCCGAGACCGGCTTGGAAACCGTTGTTATAAGAAAATCTCGGCGAATGGCAAGCACTTCTCCCAATGCTTCCCATAAGAAAGGACACAAGCTCGTAGCATGTCCTCCAAAACTTGGTTGACCTCTCGGTCCACCATCTGTTTGGGGTGATACGTCAGGCCGAAGACGATGAGTTCCCATAGCTTCTTGCAAGCTATGCCGAACCGAAGTGAAGATGGAACCACGATCGTAAACGATCGCTCTTGGCACCATGCAAGCTCACTATCCCGGCGATATAGAGCTCCGCAAGGTGACGTCGCAATCTTGGTCTTGATCGAAGGAAATGCGCCACCTTCACAACCGATCAATGATAACCCAAATGGCATCATTGCCCTCGGTGACTGGTAGGCCGGTGATAAAATCCATCCCGACCTAATCCCACTTCCACTCCGGAATGGGCAAGGGCTGAAGCAATCCATTGACGATGCTCGGCCTTGACACGACGACACACGCCGCACTCGACAACGAACCTCGCGATCTCCTCTTCATTCGGTCCACCAAAATCTCTGGCGAAGATCCCGTACATTTTCGTGGCCCCGGATGAATGGATAACGAGGAATCGGGGCTTCATGAGGATCAAATCCCGCAACTCCATGTCCTTTGGAACCACCAGCGCGTGCGAACCTCACGACACCAAGCTCATCTACGGAGAAGCACTTGGTCGCTCCATTCGACATTTTCCTTGATGCGTTCACTCCAACATCCGATCGTTGAGCGGCACTGATCCGATCCACCAAGGTTGGTCAGGCAACCAAGGCGGCGAGGAACCATGCTCAACCAAGCCCAAGTTGAGACAGCTGAACTCCTCCGGAAGGGGCTGATGCTCTGGCAACATGCTGCATTGCAATGCGCTTTGCGACTAAAGCGCATCGCAACGACATTAGCCTTGCCTTGACGGTAGTGAATGCCCATATCGTAGTCCTGATCAACTCCAACCATCTCCTTTGCCGGAGGTTCAGGTCGTTGGGTGAACAAATACTTCAAGCTTTTGTGATCCGAATACACTTCACAACGACACCGATTAGGTAATGTCGCCAAATCTTAAGTGCATGGATCACACCGCCAACTCCAAGTCATGGGTAGGATAGTTAAGTTCATGAGGTCTCAATTGCCTTGATGCATAGGCCACTACCTTGCCTTCTTGCATAAGTACACAACCGAGGCCTCGACGAGAAGCGTCACAAAAGATATCAAGCTTCGATCGACATCGGGAGAACAAGAACGGAGCGGTGGTCAATCGCTTCTTAAGTTCTTGAAACTTTCCTCTCAATCATTGGACCACGAGAACTTCTTGTCCTTCTTGAGCAATTCCGTCATCGGCCGCTATCCCGGAGAAGTTCTCGATAAAGCACGATAGTATCCCGCTAAACCAAGAAAACTCCGAACCTCTGGTGACGAAGTAGGTCGACTCAAGAAAGCACATCGCTGATCTTGCTAGGATCCACACTCGCCTCCCGCCGAAAGAATATGGCCTAAGAAGGCTACTTCCTTCAACTAACGCGCACTTGTCGAACTTCGCATACAAATAAGTGCTCACGGCTTGCCCAACACAACCTCAAATGTTGGTGTGTTCCTCATCGCTCTTGGAGTAGATAAGGATATCATCGATGAAGACCACAACGAACCCATCCAAATACTCCATGAACACCGAATTCATGAGGTTCATGAACAAGGCCGAGCATTGGTTAAGCTAATGACATGACGGTATACTCGTACAAGCCATAACGAGTAGAAAAAGCCGCCTTTGGGATATCCTCGTCGAATCCGAACTTGATGATATCCACTCTCAAATCAATCTTGAGAAGACTCGAGCTCCAGCTTAATTGATCGAAGAGGTCATCGACACGGGCAAAGGGTACTTGTTCTTTACCGCTACTTCATTAAGTGGACGGTAATCAACGCACATGCGCAGCTGCCTTGTCCTTCTTGGGACAAAGATTGCCGAGCATCCCCAAGGAGATGAGCTAGGGCGGATGAAACCCTTCTCTTGAAGCTCACCCACCGCTTCTTCAACTCCACCAACTCAATTGGGTCCATCCGTAAGGCCTCTTTTAAATCGGGTGATGCAGGAACCAACTCAATGACAAACTCGAGGTCTCGAATCGGTGGCATCCCCGAAGGTCGTCTGGGAAGACATCAACAAAGTCACATACCACCGACTTCACTAATATCTAGAGCTGGCCGCTGAGCGCCGAAGAGATGCGGACCTCTGAGCTTCTGGCGAACTAACTCGCCGCTGGATGGTGAGGTAGATGAGCCTCCTAGCGCAATCAATTTGTCCCATGTCCGAGACAACCAATCCATGCCTAGGATTACATCTAAGCTCGCGATCGAAGGAGGATAAGGTTTGCCAAGAATCCTACCCTTCTATCTTAACAGGACATCCCTACACTCGGACTCACTCTCTCATCTCCGAACCGGAGAGCGAATGAGCGTGGGACCAACAATGGAGTAAAAGAAGACCTCCCACAGCCGCAAAGACTCGAAACAAACGAATGAGATGCGCTGAATCAAACAAAACAGAGCAGGGAAAGAGTTAACAGAAAGGGTACCCAACACGGCGTGGTGCCTCCTCGTGCCTCTCCGCGGAGATGAGGTTGACGCGCCACTACCCACGCCTTGGGTAGCGGGACAACCTTACGATCACGGGAGGACCACCCCGCCCGCGCCCTCCATTAGGACGAGGGGCTCCTCCCCCGTTAGGGCAACTATTGGCATAATGCCCTTCTCGTTGCACGCAAAAGCAGTGACCCTGGCCGGATTGCGGGGCCACCTGCACGGTTCGCAGCGCACGGATCAGCACGGCCGCGGAGGGCGAGGACTGTCTTTGCCGCGGCCTCTGGTAGTGAAGCCGCAACGGCCCGGGTAGGCCCGACACGAGGACGGAGAGGCGGCCATGCGGCATCACCGGCCTCCCACTTGCGCTTGCGGGACTCGGCCCGCGCCTTCGCGCTGTGCTCAAAGAACAATGGCCTTGTCCACCAAGGTCCGAAAGTCGGCAAAGTCCACAATGGAGAGCTTGTCTTGCGGCTCCTTAGACAAACCCTCCATGAACTTCTCTGCTGGCCTCATCGGTGGCCACCTCGGATGGAGCATAACGAGCCAAGTGGTTGAACTCGTGCATGTACTCCATCACCGACTTACGCCCTGCTTGAGCGCGAAACTCCTTCTTCTTGACTTCATCAAGCGGCAGGATGTGAGCTCGACGGAACGCCGTCCGAACTCATCCCAAGAGACAAAGTGTGGCCGGCGGGCTGCATGGCCAAGAAGTTCTCCCACGGAGAGTGCCCTCAGAAGGCGATGGGAGGCAAAGAGTGCCCCGCCTGGTCCAGCATCGAGCAACGCCGAGCACGCTCAACCCGACGCAACCGGGCCGTCAAGGCTCAAAGGGTCCTCTGACTCGAGAACGTGGGGCTGAGTGCGGCTTCTCACCAAACCCCACGAGGCTGATGTCCACCCGCTTGCCCAGATCCTGAGGCACCGGAAAGGGCGGAGGTGTTGTGCGCAATAACATCCAGCAGGACCCTCGCCCTCTCGAGCAGTTGCGCTGATCGCGTATGACCTCACCATGGTCTGAGGAGGCGAAGCTCCTCATCCAAACCAGTGTCGCGACCGCGACACTCTGAGTACCTCTAGCCATCCTGGTTCAAGAAATTTAGGTTAGCAACCAAAACACTAAGACTAGAAGTTGATGAAAGCGAAAAGCTAATCGATTAGGGGAATGAGATATCACCCTAACCGAAAGCCAAAAACAGCAAGCAACAACTTTAAATGTTTCCGAAGAAGCTCCAAAACAGCAAAGAAACTCCAAACCAAGCTCAACTTCTCAATGCCATTAACCCGTATTGAATGAACGAGTAATAGTGTGAGAAGATAAAAAAAATTTCAGCACACTACCTTAAATCTAGCATTACTCAAAAGCAAGGCTAAGGCGATAAAAATAACGTTAGATACTTAGCTAACTAGTATCACTTCTTACCCCTTTTATTCCCACAAGTTTTAATGGATTAACCTCTCATTTTCTACCCTATTTAGAACCTTTGAGCTTGCTGTCCGGAAATTGAACGATCGCTGTCCAGATTTTGCATCCAAGCTTCTAAGCCGAAATCTTCAACTTCCGAAGCTTCAAAATCTTGTAGAGGCGGCTAACATTTCAATTTGCCAAACTCATCGGTTCCCAAAACCCAATTTAAACGATAATGACTATCTTTCGAGAGAAGGAAAGGAGAACAACTTTTAAAACTCAAATTAGAGCAAGATGAGATAGAAAGCTAAGATAGGTAAGGAATAAAATCTGAGAACTTACTTAAGCTTTCATAAATCAGTTGATACTTTGAAATTAAGTTTTCCAAAATATCCTAAAGACGATCAAGCTTGGTGTTACTACGGTCTGAATGGCTCGATACCAACTTTGTGAGGACCCGGTTTATTCGGCTTGTACTGTTTAACCATCCACTTGGTCCTAACAAGACAAATCAAATAAACTAAGCCTCGAGATATGTATACTTCCTGCACTGCAAGATACACACCTGTTACAAAATCATGCATCAATTCCATTCATACACATAGAGCCAAGCAAAAGCAACAATCGAAAGACATAGGTAATATAAAGAGAGTTATTACAAAAGAGAGGCCGACTGCCACATAACACATGAGTAACTAGTTTCAACAATGGAAGCAAATGGCCATAAGATGGCGATAAACAAAAGCCAATCGGTGTGCCTTTACCCACAAGGCAACCAACCGGACCGCCAAGCTAATCGTCCCAAACAGCGCGCAACACACTCACAAAAGTGAGGCCCTTGGGGCTCACCTTCTTCCTCTCCGCAACAATTAATATTAAGCAAGCGGATGAGTACAAAACTTGTTTTTGTACTGCAAGACTCGACGTGTGAGATAACATAACTATATTTAACTACATGCAAGCTTTATTTAAGTGGATGAGGCTCGACTTATTTTCAAAGATAAAGCAAGTTTTCATTTGCAATAGGGTAATAGATTCAAAGCAAATTTGCAATTAACTTTTATTGTTCAAATAAAAAGAGACAATTATAACAATAGATAGATGACAACACCAACCTAGAAGTGACTAACCCATAGTCACCACGACAATAGCATGAAGTACCCTTCATACCACCCATGTCAAGTTTAAGTTTTTAAAAGGTCAGAGTCTAGTTCTTGTGGAAATAACCAAGCGTGTCCATAACCTAGGGCGAGGCTATTCGAATAGTTTTAACCTGCAGGTGTACCAATGTACCCACACGATAGACCGCCTTTCCACCACCACTGTTAGCACACTTCCTTTGGTATGCAGGCATGGCTAAGTCTAACAAGACGCTTTCCAATGGACGATGCTAATTAAGAGCCGCAATCCACGGGAGAAAGACACATTAGACAGCCTAACCGGTCTGTTAATGCTCCCCTCCAACACCACAACACACACGCACAAGAACACACCCACCGACCAGCTCATAATTAACACCTTCCAAAGTACTTAGTCAAGAGAGGTTCCATATCCCCCTCGTGTGGTTAGCACGCAATAATTGCTTGGATCAATGGCACAAGTAACTCGGTCCTTAGGGACTTAGGCACCATTCCAATCACACCCAACAGATCACCCAACATACCATTGTGCTCAAGCCAAGATATAATTTTTGTTTTCAGTTTTTGATTTGCAAAATGGTAAAACACAAGGGTTGGACATAATGGAATAATATAAGTATTTGTGTGATCAAGATCATCGACCAAGTCGATGATCGCCAATACTACCGATATCTCAGGCATGGCTAAGCAATATTTATTCGAATCTACTAAGTGACAAGAGCTCATCCAACGAACTCTAATCACAAAGAAATAACCTAGGCTCGTAGTAGTAGAGGATAATCATTTACCTACAGATTATGCAACTAGAGGATTAACTAATCAAATTAATAACAAAATAGCAATGCATACATAGAAGTTAAACAAAATATTAGACTTTAAAAGTAATGGGATCAATGGAAATGATCAAACAGCTTGCACTGCTTGCGTGGCTCAATTTGTTGGAGGGTCGTTCTCTGGTTACCGCAAATATCGAATCCTAAGCGAAAGAGCGAAAACAACCAATAAGACGAGCAATCACTTAAACAAAAGAGCAAGCAAAAATTATCCAAATGCGACGAAATTTATACACAAGGTAAAATACTAATATACCTAGACATAGGAACTGGAAAAACTTAATTTGGATTTGTGGTGCAAAAGATATTCCCTAAAAACCTAATTTCGGCCATAATTAGCACTGTAGCAAAAATATTTTCTAGAAAGATTTTGGAGCTGAAATTTTTATGGTAGCTACTTACTGGTATAGTGGTAACCCATATAAAATTTCAGGTCATTTGGAGTTATATTGAAAGAGTTATGATTTTTCTAAGTTATAAATCTAAGGCATGATTCATTTCAGTATTAAAGACTACTGTAAAACCTATACTAAGCTAAAGTACTTTAACAGATGCATTTATAGAACTTTAGTTTGTTAAATTTGGAGCTACAGAGAAAAAGATATGCAATTTTGAAGTTTAAAACAATTAATATGTGCAAATAAAAGCTCTGAACTAAACTGAAAACCAATAAAATCGGGAGGTCGTGGGCCGACGATCAAGGATCGCACGGCTCACGAGCTCTGATGCTAAAACCCGCACGAGCACCCGGGCGCAAAGACCTCATCGCGCCTAGGGGAGGTCTTAACGGTTGATATTGAATCCAACGGCTCCGACCCCCGGATGCACAGCACACGCGAAGGCGCTCCTCGCGCACTAGGGAGGTCGTGGCCATCAGATCTGGATCTGGCGGCCCCGAGCTCCACGAGGAGGTCCTACGGCTATCCAAACTAAGGGGGAGGTCTGGGCGGTTAAGGTTTCCCGAGGGGAGGTCTTAACGGTCTAGATCTGATCGGAGGAGAGGACCTAAACGGTGAGCTTAACAGCGAGAGGTCTTGACGGCTAGGATCTCACCGAGGAGGTCCTAACGGTCGAGATTTCCCTCGGGGAGGTCCTCCAACACAGCTTTGAGAGAGAGATCTGGACGGCTCAGATCTCCATGGGAGAGGTCCTGAGCGGTCCAGATCTAGGCGGGGAGGTCCTCACAGCTAAGACCAGCACGAGGAGGTCCTGAGGTTCTCTTTACAAAAAGGCCAAGGGGTGGTCTTTTGCAAAGAGGACCCTGGGGGTGATTCAAGAGGGTGGTTTTGACAAAAACAACCGGGGTGACCTTTTTGCACAGAGGACCTCAAGGAGGTCTTTTGCAAAGAGGACCCCAAGGCGGAGGGTGATCTTAACGGCTGGGATTTTTACCTATGGAGGTCTTTAACGGCCAGGATTCCAAATGGTGGGAGGTCCTGGAGGCTAAGGACTTAGACTAGGAGATCTAGCGGTCCAGATCAACAATGAAGAGGTCATGAACGGCTAAGACCACAACCGAGAGGTCCTAGGATTTAGCTATTACAGAACAAAGGATCTACGGGTGGATCTAAACAGGAAGAGGTCATTAAGGGCTAGGATTAAATCGAAGAGGTCTTGGGAGCTAGAGTTTTTGCCGACAAGATCCCACGGTGCGAATCTAACACTGGAGGTCCCGGAGGGTCACGATGAACCCGAGGAGGTCCAAGACTTGACAAAAATGCGACAACGGCACGGGACACCGGCTTTGGTCACGGCTCGTCGCCGGCGACCACGACCACTACGGCGCGGTCAGCGAGGGCAAAAATGTTCGCAATACTATTGCGAACATTTTGAGGGCACAAATGTCGCGGACACGACCCATATCGCCGCGAAGCCGAACGAGGCGGAGATCAAGTGCGGAAAAGTGAAAACCGAGAAAGACTTCGCCGAGACCTAAGCTATCGAGTGCTTAAGCTACGGAGGTCATTGTGAACTCACCGGCCCTGAGGAGGTCTAAGGAGGTCGAGGAGTTCCAAATGACGACGACCGCCACCGAGCCGAGGAAGACAACGCAGGGCAAGCAATCCCGAGCCATAGAGGACCAAGCAATGGTGGTGATAACTCAGAGGTCCACCGTAAAGACTCGGAACACATAATTGAAGGGAGGAGCCACCTACCGGAGAGGAGGACGAAGCGCGATTTTCACCGAAAGGGGGAATCCGGATTGAAGAGGCTCAAGACACAGATGAAATAGGATTAGCGCCAACACTCCGGGGACCAGAGGAAGGAGCCTGAGCAAAGTTTGAAGGAAAGAGCCACTGAGCACCGGCCGCACCAGAGCTCAAGCTTCGCAATGGCGGTCGGTGATCTTGGCGATTGAGCTCAAAAGCAAGAAGAGAGGGTGCCAACTGGGCTGCGGAAGGGTGAAAGGAGGACAAAGAAGGAGAGCTGGATGCTTAAGTAGCGAGAGGGAGCTCGGTCCACAACGCTCTCTCGCACGGAGGTCCAGCTATGGTCATGGAGCGAGCGACGGAGCGTGTAGAAGGAGACTTCGGGCAAGCTCGAGCACAATAAATGCATGCGGCGAGGAGCGTTGGGAGGTGACTAGGCGCCGCTCTCCTCACGACTTCACCGCCGCGATCGCACGCGTGGGTGAGCGAGGAAGAAGATGACCAGCGACGACACCGGCCCTGGTCAGCACAGTGAGCGCGAGCCAGTTAGCGCGGGTTGGTGGGGACGCAGCCACGGTCGAGCCAACTCTGCCGAGTCGGACTTGAGTTCGAGCTCGGTCGGGTGAACGATACTAGACCTGATTTAATTTGAATTTTGTGCTGAAAATTTGAGGATTTAATTGGAGGGCCAAATGAACTCCAAATTTGATGAAATTTTAAGCAAGCCAAGTAGTTAGATGATTGAACTCCTAAAACTTTCGAAGTTTTTATGCATTATATTTTATGTTAAAAATTCCAGAAGTGATAAACTAGGGTTTGACCAATTGAAATGTTGGTTTGACTCCCTTTAAAATTATTCAAATAATTTCTAAAAGCATGAAATAATTTAGGGCATCACCAATCAACCTTAGAACCAAGGAAAATTATTTCCAAGGGTTTAACAAACGATTTGACCAAGGAGGTTGTTGTCTTGATAAATGAGGCTTTTGATTTTGAATTTCCCAAAATTCTTTTACAAGAATTTTCAGAAAAGTTCGAAAGCACAAGGATGTAAGAAAAGTTTTAAATTATCCTCATTTTATTACATTTGAAACACAAGCCAAATATGGGGATGTTACAAAGAAGCAGATAGAAGAACTTCTTGAGAAAGGTTTCGTGAGACCTAGTTTCGTCGCCATGGGGAGCACCAGTGTTGTTTGTCAAGAAGAAAGATGGAAGTATGAGGATGTGTATTGATTACCGTTCTCTCAACGAAGTTACCATCAAGAACAAGTACCCACTACCCCGGATTGATGATCTGTTTGATCAGATGAAAGGAGCCGGTTTATTCTCAAAGATCGACCTGCGATCAGGTTACCACCAGCTAAAGATTTGTCCTAAAGATATACCGAAGACCGCTTTCTCAACACGGTATAGACATTATGAGTTCTTAGTCATGTCCTCTGGTCTGACTAATGCCCCTGCCTACTTCATGAACATGATGAATAAAGTATTCATGGAATATTTGGACAAGTTCGTAGTTGTGTTCATTGATGATATTCTGGTGTACTCCAAGTCGGAGGAAGAACACGCCGAGCACTTAAGGATAATATTGGAAAAACTCAGAGAGCATCAGTTGTATACCAAGTTCAGTAAGTGTGATTTTTGGAAGAAGGAAGTTGATTTCCTTGGTCATGTGATGGCAGTAGAGGAGTATAGCGATTGACCGGTAAAGTTAAAGCGATGTTACATTGGGAGCAGACCCAAATCAGAACTCAGATTCGCGATTTCTTGGGAATGGCGAGTTACCGCCGTTTCATCAAAGGATTCTCATCGATTGCTAAGCCTCTTACGCAATTGTTGAGGAAGGAGAAAAAGTTTACTTGGACTCCAGCCTGTGAAGAAAGTTTTCAGGAATTGAAGAAGCGTTTGACTTCACCCGATCGATTCTCGCGGATATTCGCAAGGATTGCGATATCTATTGTGATGCCAGCGTCAAGGATTAGGATGCGTCCGATGCAAGAAGGAAGAGTCGCGCTATGCGTCAAGGTAGTTGAGACCTCACGAAGAGAATTACCCTACTCATGATCCGGAATTAGTCCGTGAGTGCATGCTTTAAAGATTTAGCGTCATTACCTCATCGTAATCGCCGGAAGTCTACGGATCATAAGAGTCTAAAGTATATCTTCACCTAGTCGATCTGAACATGAGGCAGAGAAGATGGTTGGAATTGATCAAGGATTATAATCTTGGAATCCACTACCATCCCGAAAGCCAATGTAGTTGCTGAGACGCTCTAAGTCGTAAGAGTTCTGCAATGCTTTGGAGGTAAAGGAAAGTTGCCAGGCTCGTATGAAGAATTTCAGAAGCTAAAGCTAGAAGTTGTGTCCGAAGGATTTGTAGCCAATTTGGAAGTACAGTCTACCCTGGAGAAGCAAATTCGTGAAGCACAACCAAAGGATCCTGTGTTGTCAGAAATCAAGGTCAAAATGGCAGAAGGGAAATTCAAAGATTTCACCAAGGATGATCAAGACATACTCTGGATTAATGGTCGTATCTGTGTACCAGATATCGATGGTTTGAGGAAGTTAATCTTAAAGGAAGCCCATGACTCAAAGTATTCGATTCACCCTGGAAGTACCAAGATGTACCAGGATGTTAAGACTAAATTTTGGTGGCCAAATTTGAAACGAGAAGTCGCAGAGTTCGTTGCCTTGTGCGACACCCGCCGAAAGTAAAGCGAACACGAGAGACCAGCGAGGTTTGCTGCAACCGCCAAGATTCCGAATGGAAGTGGGAAGAGATCGGTATGGATTTCATTACGGTTTACCCAAGACTCAATCGGGTTACGATTCGATCCGGTAATAGTTGATCGCTTGACCAAAGTCGCCCATTTCTGCCATCAAAACCACATACTCGGGAGATCGCCTTGCGCACTGTACATGGCTAGAATTGTCGGTTTGCGGTGTGCCCAAGAAGATAGTGTCGATCGAGGATCTCGCCACCTCTCATTTTTGGCAAAGTTTTCATGAAGCATTGGGTACCCATCTGAATTTCGATCTGCGTATCATCCACAGACAGATGGACAAACTGAAAGAGTTAATCAGATATTGGAGGATATGCTGAGAGCTTGCGCTCTAGCTAATGCTACCCATTGGGACAAAAGTTTACCGTATGCAGAATTCTCGTACAACAACGATTATCAAGCCACCGCAAATGTCACCATTTGAAGCTTTGTATGGCGTGCTCAGAGAACCCCGTTGAATTGGTCGAAATAAACAACGATCGCTTTTGGTCGGACATTATTCAGGAAGCAGAAGAGCAAGTAGCCATGATCAGAGAAAGATTGAAGATAGCTCGACCCAGGCGTAAGAGCTATGCTGATAATCGTCGTCGAGATCTCAGTTTTGAACCCGAGGATTTCGTTTATCTTGAGTTACCCCGCTCGAGGTGTCAAAGGTTTCATGCCAAAGGAAGCTTTCCCTAGGTATGTTGGTCCGTTCAAGATTTTGGAACGCCGGAGAAGTTGCTTATCGATTGGAGCCGCCGCATGATCAAGCAGAAGTACATGATGTCTTTCATGTCTCGCAGTTAAAGAAGTGCCTTCGTGTGCCAGAAGAGCAAACCCCGTTGGAATCAATTGACTTGAAGGAGGATCTTACCTACAAGGAGCAAACAACAAAATTTTGGATGTCGGCGCGCTCACCGTAAGCAAGACTGCTCATTTTGCAAGGTTCAAGTGGAGCAACCACTCGGAAGGAGAAGCAACGTGGGACGTGAAGAAGAGCTAAAGCCGAGTTTCCTAGCCTTTTCTCTAGCTAGCCCGAATCTAGGTCGAGATTCCTTTAAGGGGAGAGGTTTGTAACATCCCAATTTTGAGCTTAAAAATCTTTTAAATAGTTAGTAGGAGAAAATTCACCATTTGGATTTTATTTGAATTCTAAATCAAAAGCTTAATATTGACTTTAGAATCAAAACATTTAATATGAATAATCCCAACATGAACATTAACCAAAACTATTTTATTTGGGTTCTATGTGCTCAGATATATTTTCTAGATTTTTCTAGAATTTTTCTGAGTTCATTTGCTATTTTCTATTGCTTATTTGAATTTCTCGTAATTTCTAAATTAGAAAACCTATTTAAAATCTCGTAAATCCTCTCTGCCAAATCTCTTCCTCCGCCCGCTTCTCTCTCCTTCCGCCCATCCCAAATACATGCCCATTTCCTTCATTGTATGCCGCCTCATTGTCTGCCGGAGACCCCACCGCCGTCCCTCCTCTCTCCCGAGCACCTCGCCATCCTCCACCGCGTCGATCCGACCGAACGGCCGATCTTGAGTCCGCCAGGTCGTGTCGTTGCGACGCGCCGCTCCCGGCCGCCATCGCCGGCAGCGGGGCCCCGACCGCCACGCCGCTCCGTGCGCGACTCGCCCGCCCGATTCTCGCCACTGCGGTCCTTCGCGGACTCGCCCCGGGCTATTTAAAGCCCCGAGATCCTCGTGCCCTCCACCCCGAGCCGCGCCCCGAAACTCCTAGCCGCCACCACAAGCGCCGCCAGAGCCCTAGTCGCCGCTGTCTTCGCTCCGCCGAACGACCACTCGCCACGCGCCGCCTCAGCCTCGCCGCCACCGGACCCCACCTCGGATCGCGCGACGCTCGCATCTCGGGCTGCCGTCGCCTTGCCGAGAACCTCTCAACGCCCGTCGGCGTCGAGCCCGAGCCTCCACCTCCGCTTCGAGCTCGCCGCCGCTCGTCACCCCGAGCACCCGTGACCACACCGGCGAGATCCCCGCGCCCCTACCACCCGCACCACTCGCTGCCGGTGAATCGCCGCCGCTCACCAGGACCCTTGGTTCCGGCGCGCCGCGCTCTCGCCGTCATCCACGCCGTTCCACCTCGGCGCGCGTCGGCGCCAGTGCCTCCGTGTCGCATGCGTGGCGCCATCGCATCGCCACGTGCGCGCGCGCGGCGATCCACCGGTTTCTGAACCCGAGGCTCAGAGACCCAGTCACTGCGTGAGCCGTGTCTCGGACGTGGGACCCACTGCCGTGCCAACTGTCACCCCATCCGAACGTCCTCAGCTGACGTCAGCGTTGCGCAATATTCCGAATTTTCTTCAGAGAAATAATTCGGGAAAATCCAGAAAATCTAAATTAGGGTTTCTTTTAGATTTCCAATCTTCCAAAGCTCATAACTTTTGCATCCTAACTCCGATTGAGCCCATTCAAATTTCTAAATTTGTCTAAATTCAAGCTCTGTTTATCTGAGATTTTTATTTAATTTTTGGAGTTTGTTTTGCCTCTGTTATTTATTTGTTTTGTTTGTTTGTGTATCGTTTGCGAGTAGACGTCGATTCGTCGGGGAATTTTGTGGAAGAAGGAGCACCCCAAGATCAAGACCAGTACATAGACCTTTTCCAAGGCAAGTCATACCTTTGATCATCTTGAACCCAGTTTTCAAATTACTTTATGTTAAATTATTGCATTCTACTTAATTATTTATTTAAATGCTTTGAGCATAGTTATTATCCAAATTGTTATCACACCTTGGCCTTGTATGTCATAATTCCTTGTCACCCTAGATTGGTTATTAGTTGGTAATATTATAGCACCAACGTGGGTTGGTTAGATGCGAGTACAATTGCTTAGCCATGCTACGAGTCTCACATCTCATGAAAGTTGCAAATATGAACTATGACTAAGTGACTATGAAACTTTGTGTAAAACTGTAGCTATGTGTTATTACTTCGTGATGGCATGTGTTGCACTAAAACCAACGGGTGGTAAAGGATTTAGACCGAGGCAAGTGGTGGAGACGTGTGACATGGTGGTCTATGTGATGGGAATGATAATCTTTGTGACTCGGTTAGAACATGGAAGTCTTGCCTTGGTCAATTAAGGACTTAACTTTGTGCGCCATTGAACTCGAGCTCATCAGACGCACCACATGCCCGGTATGGGACAGGCCTAACTTAGTGTTATGGATTCTCATTGATGTTCGTGTGGATAGGTTAGGGTGTGTGACAGTGGTGGAGGTGTGACTACTTGGTGGTTGCATCGCGGGCGATTCGTCTTCTCTGGCCCAATGGTGTGTGTTATACCAATTCTATGTGAGCCGGTATAGCGGTTTGTAAGCACACTGGGAATGTCAATGTTTGAGATGAAGTTTCCGAACTGTTTTGTTACGATTGGTGCTTGCTACACTAGTTGCATCTTGTGGGTAAAGTGTACAACCTCTGCAGAGTGTTAAACAATCTATTCGAATAGCCGCGTCACGGTCATGGACATGCTCGGGGATTTCACACGAGGGGTAGTTTTCATAAAATGTGGGAATGGGAGTTGTGTGACCTTAATCATATGGCTATGTGAAATAATCTGTTTAGCTGTGTGTCTTTGTGGAAACAACTGTTAAATTAATATTGTTTATTTGTTTTGAACTGCATTTCAATATATTATTTGTATTCAATTGCAAATGTTGCTTTTATGCAAAAGAACCACAGAAGCCTTTTCTTTGGAATAAGCCTGCATCTATACATTGCATCCTGTGGTATGATTTGCGAGTATGGTTGTGTACTCACGCTTGTTGTAAAACTTGCGCCAAACCTCTGTAAGAGGAGGAGTCTACGCCGCTTTGAGGAGGAGTTCGAAGGTCGATCGTTCGTTAAGGTCCGGATCCCGCTGGTTGCCTGTGGTGAATTGGTGGGATCTACGCTGGAGTTTTCCGTTCCGCTGCTGTTTATTTCCTGTTAGCCCTGCGTGGCTTAATAAGTGTAAACTCGACCATAAGGTCAAAACCTTATTTGTTATTCAAACTAATCGTTTACTTTATTTATAGCTTGTGTGGATCGATATTTACCTATGTTAACCTTGTGTGCACTAGCGTGATCCTGGACTAGTGCAGTATACACAGAGGGTTCCAGAATCGTAATTCTGGGTCCCGACAATTTTCTACAAAGATCCTCGATTAAATGCTAATGATTGCAGTTAACGCTTAATGATGTTGCTACAGGGTTTGCCCACGTACAACAACGGGACTTCACCGTCCACGCGATTTACTGGCGGCTCGCCGACGCTACGCGCCACGGCGGCACGAGCTAAAGGCGTGAATACGTGCGCAATAGTGTTTTGCACCTATTGGTGGTGTTCTCGACGGCGGAGCTGACATGTACCGGCGGCGAGCTAGAGAGAAGCGGTGGGTGAAACTCGGTCAAACATGCATGCAGCAATGTGAAGCTCCGCAGCGCATAAAAGTGGGTGCCTGAGGTCCTAGGGACTATAAGAGAGCTACCTAAGCGGTAGGGAGGCTTGGAGAAGCTCGGAGATGGCTGGAGCACCGTCGGCGTCGAAGAAGACAACAGTGGCGATGCGGTTCAACGTGGAGAGAAGGCCCTGAGCAAAACCAACCAGAAGTGAGTGGTCGGAGCAGCTCAAGGACTATACTAGGATGCTACAAGCGCAAAGAATCAGACAATGGCTTACCGAATCAAGGTGGGGGATGATAGTTCCTCGGCCGAAAATGCAATTTCTTCAAATCCACGAATACCTATCATGCATTGTTGAAATTGACTGAGGGGTTTTGTTTAGTAGGCTAAAACATGTAAGGTGACACGGTGGATTGAGGATCATACCTCCTGGAAGTGATGAATGGCACAAGGGGTCTTCAGGAGTGCGCTCTAGAGCTTCCAATGGCACCACGGTGGTCCGAGAGCTACAAGCAACCATAGGGTCCGGCATTAGCCAAAATGGAGAAGGCATGGAACGTAGATGTGAGGACCCCGGTTTATTCGGCTTGTACTGTTTAACCATCCACTTGGTCCTAACAGTACAAATCAAATAGACCAAGCCTCGAGATATGTATACTTCCCAGAAATGCAGTATACACACCCCGTTACAAAATCATTGCATCAATTCCATTCATACACATAGAGCCGAAGCAAAAGCACAACTGAAAGACATAGATAATATAAAGAGAGTTATTACAAAGAGAGGCCAGGCCAAATAACACATAAGTAACTAATTTAAGCATTGGAAGCAAAAGGCCATAAGATGGCAATAAACAAAAGCCAATCGGTGTGCCTTTACCCACAAGGCAACCAACCGGACCGCCAAGCTAATGTCCCAAGCAGCGCGCAACACAACTCACAAAAGTGAGGCCCTTGGGGCTCACCTTCTTCCTCTGGAACAATTAATATTAAGCAAGCGGATGAGTACAAAACTTGTTTTTGTACTGCAAGAAACTGACGTGTGAGATAACAGAACTATATTTAACTACATGCAAGCTTTATTTAAGTGGATGAAGCTTTGGACTTATTTTCACATAAAGCAAGTTTTCATTTGCAATAAGGTAATAGATTCAAAGCAAGTTTGCAATTAACTTTTATTGTTCAAATAAAGAGAGACAATTATAACAATAGATAGAGAACAACACCAACCTAGAAGTGACTAACCCATAGTCACCACAACAATAGCATGAAGTACCCTTCATACCACCCATGTCAAGTTTAGGTTTTAAAGGTTGTAGTCTAGTTCTTGTGGGAAATAACCAAGCGTGTCCATAACCTAGGGCGAGGCTATTGAATAGTTTTAACCTGCAGGTGTACCAATGTACCCACACGATAGACCGCCTTTCCACCACCACGGTTAGCACACTTCCTTTGGTATGCGAGGCATGGCTAAGTCTAACAAGACGCTTTCCAATGGACGAAGCTAATTAAGAGCCGCAACCCACGGGAGAAAGACACATTAGACAGCCTAACCGGTCTGCTAATGCTCCCCTCCAAACACCACACACAAGAACACACCCACCAACCAGCTCATAATTAACACCTCCCAAAGTACTTAGTCAAGAGAGGTTCCATATCCCCCTCGTGTGGTTAGCACGCAACAATTGCTTGGATCAATGGCACAAGTAACTCGGTCCTTGGGGACTTAGGCACCATTCCATTCACACCCAACAGATCACCCAACATACCATTGTGCCCAAGCCAAGATATAATTTTTGTTTTCGATTTTGATTTGCAAAAATGGTAAAACACAAGGTTGGACATAATGGAATAATAATAGTATTTGTGTGATCAAGATCACCGACTAAGTCGATGATCGCCCAATACTACCGATACTAGGCATGGCTAAGCAATAAGTATTAAGTAATCTACTAAGTGACAAGAGCTCATCCAACGAACTCTAATCACAGCAAATAACCTAGGCTCAGGTAGTAGAGGATAATCATTTACCTACAGATTATGCAACTAGAGGTCTAACTAATCAATTTAACAACAAAATAGCAATGCATACATAGAAGTTAAACAAAATATTAGACTTTAAAAGTAATGGGATCAAATGGGAAATGATCAAACTGCTTGCCTGCTTGCTGTTGCTCAATTTGTTGCGGAGGGTCGTTCTCGGGGTTACCGCAAATGTCGAATCCTAAGCGAAAGAGCGAAAACAATCAATAAGACGAGCAACACTTAAATAAAAGAGCAAGCAAAAACTATCCAAATGCGATGAAATTTATACACAAGGTAAAATACGAATATACCTAGACATAGAAACTGGAAAACCCCAATTTGGATTTGTGGTGCATAAGATATGCTCTAAAAACCTATTTTTGGCCATAATTAGCACTGTAGCAAAAATATTTTCTGGAAAGATTTTGAAGCTGAAACTTTTATGGTAGCTACCTACTGGTATAGTGATAAGCCATATAAAATTTCAGGTCATTTGGAGTTATATTGAAAGAGTTATGATTTTTCTAAGTTATAAATCTAAGGCATGATTAATTTCAGTATTAAAGACTACTGTAAAACCTATACTAAGCTAAAGTACTTTAACAGATGCATTTATAGAACTTTAGTTTGTTAAATTTAGACTACAGAGAAAAAGATATGCAATTTTGAAGTTTAAAACAATTAATAAGTGCAAATAAAAGCTCTCGAAACTAATTACGAAAACCAATAAAAGCGGGAGGTCGTGGGCGATGATCAAGGATCGCACGGCTCACGAGCTCGATGCTAAACCCACACGAGCACACAGGCGCAAAGACCTCATCGCGCCTAGGGAGGTCTTAGCCGCGATATTGAGTCCAACGGCTCACGACTAGTGCACGCAACGCCTTACGGAGGAGGTCCTCGCGTCTAAAGGTGGTCGGGATCGTTAGATCAAGATCGATGGTCTGACCTCCTTAGGAGGTCCTAGGGTTAAATCTACGGAAGGAGGTGCGGGCGGTGAGATCGGAAGGAGGAGGTCTTTGGCGGCTAAGATCTCCGAGGAGGTCTTAATCGCCAATGACTCCACCGATGGATTTAGATCCAATGGCCCATGTGAGATGGGATGTTCGGCCATCCGGCGCCTCAGAGAATCGGGCCTTGGATCTTGAGATGGACGGCCTAGATTAAGATTGCATCCGAGAGGTCCGAATGTTCTCGGATCCGAGCCGTAGATCTAAAGGCGAGCGATAAAGAGAGAATCAAAGCGGTAGAGTTGCAAATAGTCGAAGAGGTCTGGCAGTTAGATCTAAATCTAACGGTCCGGAGTCGCGGGGAGGTCCTAGGCGGTCAAGATCTCCGGAGGAGGTCCCGAGCGGCTATGATGAAGCGAGGGAGGTCCTGCGGTTTCTTGATAAGGACCCGAGGTGGTCTTTTTGCAAAGAGGACCCCAAAGGTAGTTTTGAAGGTTCTCTTTACAAAATACCAGGGGTGGTCTTTTGCAAAGAGGACCTCGGTGGGGGTGGTCCGAGAGGGTGGTCTTGATAACACGACCAGGGGTGGTCTTTTCGCACAGAGGACCTCAAGGCGGTCTTTTGCAAAGAGGACCCCAAGGTGGAGGGTGATCCTATTGGCTGAGACCTAGCCTACGGAGGTCTTTAACGGCCAGGATACGATTAGGGGGAGGTCCAGAGACTTAGGATTTTTCGGAAAAGATCCTAAGGCTCAGATCTGAACTTGGAGAGGTCGGGGACAGCTAAGATTAGCCCGAGGAGGTCCTAGAGTGGTTTTAATGGTGCAGGACCTCCAGACAGCGGCGGCTAAGACAATTTAATGCATCTAATGATTGACAATAAATGAATCTAAAAGGAACACTTAATGACTTCTGGACTTTAATACTAAGGCCCTGGCCCGCACGTCAGTGACTCCACGGCACAAATTAGGACACAATTAATGCACCAATGATAAGCAATGATTTGAGCATTAATGTGGTCCGAAGAACATGACAAAACAGATTTGCGAATCGCAAAACCGAGCGAGTTCATCAGCTTGCATGCCGCGATGTGGACCTCGTCGGCGGAAACCAAAGGCACGGATGAGTTCCAAATAGGAGGAGAACCTAAAGGTGCCAACAGCTAGGGCTAAAGCGCACCTACCGCGCTAGTCGGAGATAACCGCCGAGACCCAATGCGGCCAAACGAAAACCGAAGAGGTCTAATGGGATCGGGTTTTGGAACCAAGTACTCACCCGGGATTGAAGGAGAACTAGGAGTGGTCGCGGTAGCTCTGGTGACGGTGGAGGTCGCCGGAGATGAAGAAGACGAAGCTCCCGGCCACGAACACCAAACTCCCACCTTGTCAACCTCTGTGAAGGTTTAAACAAAAACAAGTTAGGGAGGCTTGAGGTGACCAAGAGAACAAAAGGATAGCCAAAATTGCAATATTGAACCACTTTGGAGCTCAAGGGTCGTGGAGAGCTCCAAGGTCTAACAATGATGGCAGAGGCTTTGGGTGACTTGAGCACAAGAGCAGAAAGAAACTAGGGGTGCAAGAATGGATCCAAAGAAGCTTAGGAGAAGCAGGGATCCATATATAGCCGAGCGCCAAAATGAACCAGGGCCAAGCTTATGGGTGCAGAGCTATAGTACACATGAGGTGATGGGAGTAGGTTGTCGAGAGACTTTTGAGCAAAAGGTGCGGACATTTAATGTTGGCAAGACATAGCCGCTTGTCGACCCTAGAGTTGACAAGGCCTTTGCTCTCTCCGCCATGCACAAAAATTGATAATGCTCGAGCCCACCCGATGGTGAGAGGACCAGTCAAAGAGCTCAACGGCTAAAATCCGCACCGAGCTCCACTAGGAGGTCGTGAGTGTTGGATTGAAATCAAGGGCTCAGATTTTGGGCTAAGTATTAGAGGTCCTAACACTCGGGGAGGTCCAGGCCACGATCTCAAGATGGGCGCTCATGATCACCCAAGTACTAGGGGTGGTCGTGGAGGTCTGAGGAGGTCGCCCAGGGTGATCTTTGCAAAAGGTGCAAAGGAGGTCCTGGGGGAGGTCCTCGAGGTTTGTCTTTGTAAAAGAACAGGAGGAGGTCGTGGGGTGGGAGGTCATTTACAAAGACCCGAGGAGGTCTTTGAGCGTCGGATTTAAAATCCAACGGCCCAGACCACCTGTGCCCAAATGCCCGAGCCCGACACGGCTCGGTGCGACCAAGACCTGGAAGTCGGACCTGGGTTTGAGTCTAAGTTTGACTCGGACCAGGTTTTAAGGTTTTAATTTGAATTGAGATTTCGAAGTGATCTTTAAAGATAGCAAACTAGCTACAAATTTATGAAATTTTGACAGTAGCTTGCTGACATTGAGATGGACATTGCGTAAACTTTCCAGAGGTTTTTGCATGGTACATTTCCTCCAAAAATCACACAATGTACTAGGTTAGGGTTTGACTGTATGTCAAACAAGTTTGACTGCCCATAAAATATTCAAACAATTTCTAAAAATGGTGAAATTTTTCAGAGGGTCACATATCAACCCAAGAACTTAGGAAAAATATTTCCAGAAGGATCACAAGATTGGACAAGATTGCTTTGGATGATCCGATTTGGATCAACAGACTTGTGACTTTGTATTTCCATACTCTTGTACAATAATTGTTTAGTACACACAGAAATACATGATGTAAGAAAAAGCTTTAATTTCTACTCATTTTCTTACATTTGAAACACAAGTCTGAAATTTGGGATGTTACAAAACCTCCCCCCCTTACAAAAATCTCGTCCCGAGATTTGGTTCACTCGGAAAAGAAAGAGGGGTAGTCTGCACGGAGACGATCTTCTCGCTCCCAAGTAGCCTCGTCCTCGGAATGGTTTGACCACTGAACTGTAAGGAACTTGATGGTCTTGTTCCTTGTTCTTCGCTCAGCCTCCTCGAGTATGCGAACAGGGTGCTCGCGATAGGTCAAATCTCCCTGAACATCCAAGGTTTCCAACGGAGCTTCCTCTGTCGGAACACGAGGCACTTCTTTAGCCGGGACACATGGAACACATCATGTACCCCGCTTGATGCAGCAGCAACTCCAACTTGTAGGCAGCGGCTCCTTTCTTCTCGATAACACGGTATGGATCGACATGGCGAGGAGCTAACTTGCCCTTGACACCAAAGCGCGGTGGCCCTTTAGCGGAGAAACCTTGAGATAAACAAAATCATTGGGCTCAAAGCTCAACTCACGGCGGCGGCGATCCGCGCCAGCTCTTTGCGGGATTGAGCATGTGCGTGGCGATCACGAATGAGTGGACTTGACCTTCGGCCTCATTAATCGAGTCGGGCCAAAGAAAGGTCTTTCACCGGTCTCGGACCAGTTCAACGGGTCCTACACTTTCTCCGTATAAGGCCTCAAATGGTGTCATGCAGAGGCGGCTTGGAAGCTGTTGTTATAAGAAAACTCGCGAATGGCAAGCACTTCTCCCAATGCTTCCCATAGGAAAGGACACAAGCTCGAAGCATGTCCTCCAAAACTTGGTTGACCCTCTCGATGCGACCATCTGCTTTGGGGTGATATCTTTGTCTTGAAGAAAAACGAGTTCCCATAGCTTCTTGCAAGCTATGCGAGCTAGGAAGTGAAGATGGAACCACGATCGAAATGATCGTCTTGGTACCATGCAAGCTCACGATCTGGCGATATAGAGCTCGCAAGGTGGCCGTGCGAATCTTGGTCTTGGCGGAAGAAAGTGTGCGACTTTCGTCAACCGATCGATGATAACCCAAATGGCATCATTGCCCCTCGGTGATTTAGGTAGGCGGTGATAAAATCCATCCCGACGAATCCCACTTCCATACGGGAATAGGCAAGGGTGACGATCTGCCGGACGGCGATGCTCGGCCTTGACACGACGACATCGTCGCGCTCGGCAACGAACCTGCGATCTCCCTCTTCATTGGGTCCACCAAAATCTCTGGCGAAGATCTGGTACATCTTCGTGGCCGGGATGAATGGATAACGGAGAATCATGGGCTTCGGAGGATCAAATCCGCAACTCCATGTCCTTTGGAACCACGGCGTTGCTCGAACCTCAAGACACCAAGCTCATCTACGGAGAAGCACTTGGTGTTCCATTCTTGACATTTTCCTTGATGCGGTTTACTCCAATATCATTGCGAGCGGACTGATCCGATCCACCAGGTTGGTTTGTACAACCAAGGCAGCGAGGAACCATGCTCAACCAAACCCAAGTTGAGGCGCTGAAACTCCGCTAGAAGAGGGGTGATGCTCTGAAGCAACAATGCATTGCAATGCGCTTTGCGACTAAGCGCATCCGCAGCGACATTGGCCTTGCCGGATGGTAGTGAATACCCATGTCATAGTCCTTGATCAACTCCAACCATCTCCTTTGCGGAGGTTCGGTCGAGTTGGGTGAACAAATACTTCAAGCTTTTGTGATCGAATACACTTCACAGCGATTACCGATTAGGTAATGTCGCCAAATCTTAAGTGCATGGATCACGGCCAACTCAAGTCATGGGTAGGATAGTTAAGTTCATGAGGTCTCAATTGCCTTGATGCATAGGCCACTACCTTGCCTTCTTGCATAAGGACACAACGAGGCCTCGGCGAAGCGTCGCAAAAGACATCGAAGCTTGACGGACATCGGGAGAACAAGAGCGGGAGCGGTGGTCAATCGCTTCTTAAGTTCTTGAAACTTTCCTCGCAATCGGCGGACCACGAGAACTTCTTGTCCTTCTTGAGCAACTCCGTCGCCGGCCGCTATCTTGGAGAAGTTCTCGATAAGCGGCGATAGTATCCGCTAAACCAAGAAAACTCCGAACCTCGGTGGCCGAAGTAGGTGACTCGAGAAAGCACATCGCTGATCTTGCTAGGATCCACGCTCGCCTCTGCCAGAAAGAATATGGCCTAAGAAGGCTACTTCCTTCAACGAACGCGCACTTGCTGAACCGCGCATACGGCTTGTGCTCGCGAAGCTTGCCCAACACAAGCTTCAAATGCTCGGTGTGTTCCTCATCGCTCTTGGAGTAGATAAGGATATCATCGATGAAGACCACAACGAACCTATCCAAATACTCCATGAACACCGAATTCATGAGGTTCATGAACAAGGCCGGAGCATTGGTTAAGCCGAATGACATGACGGTATACTCGTACAAGCCATAACGAGTAGAAAAAGCCATCTTTGGAATATCCTCAGGTCGAATCCGAACTTGATGATATCCCACTCTCAAATCAATCTTAGAGAAGACTCGAGCTCCAGTTAATTGATCGAAGAGGTCATCGATACGGGGCAAAGGGTACTTGTTCTTCTGGTTACTTCATTAAGTGGGCGGTAATCAGCGCACATCTTGCACGTCTTGTCCTTTTTCGGGACAAAGATTGCTGAGCATCCCCAAGGAGATGAGCTAGGGCGGATGAAACCCTTCTCTTGAAGCTCACCCAGCTGCTTCTTCAACTCCACCAACTCAATTGGGTCCATCCGGTAAGGCCTCTTTGAAATCGGGCGATGCAGGAACCAACTCAATGACAAACTCGAGGTCTCGAATGGTGGCATCCACGGAAGGTCGTCGGGAAGACATCAACAAAGTCACATACCACCGGGACTTCACTAATATCTAGAGCGGCTTCGCAGGCGCGAAGAGATCGGATCCGCGGCCGGCAGCGAACTGCTCTGCCGCCGTAAGGATCGTGAGGTAGATGAGCCTCCTAGCGCAATCAATTTGTCCCATGTCTTTGAGACAACCAATCCATGCCTAGGATTACATCTAAGCTCGCCGATCGAAGGAGGATAAGGTTTGCCAAGAATCCTACCCCTTCTATCTCAACGGGGACATCCCTATACTCGGACTCGGCTCTCAACTCGAGCAGGAGAGCGAATGAGCAGCGGGACCAACAATAGAGTAAAAGAAGACCTCCCAGCAAAGAAAGACTGAAACAAGGGAATGAGATGCGCTGAATCAAACAAAGCAGAAGCGAGGAAAGAGTTAACAGAAAGGGTACCCAACACGACGTCGGTGCCTCTGTGCCTCCTCGCGGAGATGAGGTTGTGCGCCACTACCCACGCCTTGGGTAGCGGGGACAACCTTCCGATCACGGAAGAACCACCTCCTGCCGCGTCCTCCATTAGGGCGAGGGGCCTCGATCTGTTAGGGCAAGTATTTGCATAATGCCCTTCGGTTGCAAGAAAAGCAAGTGACCCGGCGGCCGGATTGCGGGGCCACCTGCTGGTTCGCAGCGCACGTGGCGGGCACGGCTGCGGAGGGCGAGGCTGAGTCTTTGGCGGCCTCGGTGGTAGCGAAGCCACGAGCGGGCCTGGAGTAGGCCCGAGCACGGGGCGGAGAGGCCGCTGTGCTGACCGCTGGGCCTCCCACTTGCGCTTGCGGGACTCGCCCAGCGCCTTCGCCTTGTGCTCAGCAACAATGGCCTTGTCCACCAAGGCCTGAAAGTCAGCAAAGTCCACAATGGAGAGCTTGTCTTGCAGCTCCTCAGACAAACCCTCCATGAACTTCTCCTGCTTGGCCTCATCAGTGGCCACCTCAGATGGAGCATAACGAGCCAAGTGGTTGAACTCGTACAGGTACTCCATCACTGACTTACGCCCTTGCTTGCGCGAAAACTCCTTCTTCTTGACTTCATCAAGCGGCGGGGATGTGAGCTCGGCGAACGCCGTCGGAACTCATCCCAAGAGGCGGTGTGGCGGCGGGCTGCATGGCCAAGTTCTCCCACCAGAGAGTCTTGCCCTGAAGGCGATGGGAGGCAAAGAGTGCCCTGTCCTGGTCCAGGCACTGAGCCACGTCGAGCTTACGCTCAACCTTACGCAGCCAGTCATCTGCATCCAATGGGTCCTTAGATCTGGAGAACGTGGGGGGCTGAGTGCGAAGAAACTCGGCCAAACCCCCACGAGGCGAGGTCGCTCCCTGCCGGATCACGAGGCACGGTCGAGGCGGAGGTGTTGCGCGCAATAACATCCAGCGAGACCCTCCGTCCTCTGAGCAGTTGCGCTCGATCGCGAAGGACCTCGGCCATGGTCGGAGGAGGCGAGCTCCTCGTCCAAACGAAAGCCGACCGACCGCTACGAGTACCTCCGGCCATCTGGTTCAAGAAATTTAGGTTAGCAACCAAAACACTAAGACTAGAAGTTGATAAAAGCGAAAAGCTAACGATTAGGGGAATGAGATATCACCCTAACCGAAAGCCAGAAACAGCAAGCAACAACTTTAAATGTTTCCAAACAAGCTCTAAAACAGCAAAGGAATCATTAAACCAAGCTCAACTTCTCAATGCCATTAACCCGTATTGAATGAGCGAGTAATAGTGTGAGAAGGTAAAAATTTCAGCACCTTACAACAAATCTAACACTACTCAAGAGCAAAGTTAAGCGGCAAAAATAGCGTTAGGTACTTAGCTAACTAGTATCACATCCTACCCTTTTATTCCCACAAGTTTTAGTTGATTATCCTCTCATTTTCTACCTAGTTAGAACCTTTGAGCTTGCTGTCCGAAATCGAATGCTCGCTGTCCAGTTTTCGCATCCAAGCCTCCTAATTGAAATCTTCAACTTCGAAGCTTCAAAACCTTGTAGAGGGCAGCTAACACTTCAATTTGCCAAACTCAATGGTTCCCAAGATCCAATTTAAGCGATACAACTATCTTTTGAGAGAAGGAAGGAGAACAAATTTTAAAACTCAAATTAGAGTAAGATGAGATAGAAAGCTAAGATAGGTAAGGAGTAAAATTTGAGAATTTACTTAAGCTTTCATAAATCATTTGATACTTTGAAAATAAGGTTTTCAAAATATCCTAAGGACGACCAAGCTTGGGTTACTCGGTCGGAATGGCTCGATACCAACTTTGTGAGGACCCGGTTTATTCGGCTTGTCTTGTTTAACCATCCACTTGGTCCTAACGATACAAATCAAATAGACCAAGCCTCGAGATATGTATACTTCCAAATGCAAGATATACACCCGTTACAAAATCATTGCATCAATTCCATTCATACACATAGAGCCAAGCAAAGCAACAATGAAAGACATAGATAATATAAAGAGAGTTATTACAAAGAGAGGCCGACTGGCCAAATAACACATAAGTAACTAATTTAAGCAGTGGAAGCAAAAGGCCATAAGATGGCAATAAACAAAAGTCAATCGGTGTGCCTTTACCCACAAGGCAACCAACCGGACCGCCAAGCTAATCGTCCCAAGCAGCGCATAACACAACTCACAAAAGTGAGGCCCTTGGGGCTCACCTTCTTCCTCTGGAACAATTAATATTAAGCAAGCGGATGAGTACAAAACTTGTTTTGTACTCATAAAACCGACGTGTGAGATAACGAAACTATATTTACTACATGCAAGCTTTATTTAAGTGGATGAAGCTTTGGACTTATTTTCAGCCATAAAGCAAGTTTTCATTTGCAATAAGGTAATAGATTCAAAGCAAGTTTGCAATTAACTTTTTTTGTTCAATAAAAGAGAGACAATTATAACAATAGATAGAGAACAACACCAACCTAGAAGTGACTAACCCATAGTCACCACAACAATAGCATGAAGTACCCCTTCATACCACCCATGTCAAGTTTAGGTTTTTAAAAGGTTGTAGTCTAGTTCTTGTGGGAAATAACCAAGCGTGTCCATAACCTGGGGCGAGGCTATTCGAATAGTTTTAACCTGCGGGGTGTACCAATGTACCCACACGATGGACCGCCTTTCCACCACCACGGTTAGCACACTTCCTTTGGTATGCGGGCATGGCTAAGTCTAACAAGGCGCTTTCCAATGGGCGATGCTAATTAAGAGCCGCAACCACGGAGAAAGACACATTAGACACCCTAACCGGTGCGCTAATGCTCCCCAACCAAACACCACACACAAGAACACACCCACCAACCAGCTCATAATTAACACCTCCCAAAGTACTTAGTCAAGAGAGGTTCCATATCCCCCTCGTGTGGTTAGCACGCAACAATTGCTTGGATCAATGGCACAAGTAACTCGGTCCTTAGGGACTTAGGCACCATTCCATTCACACCCAACAGATCACCCAACATACCATTGTGCCCAAGCCAAGATATAATTTTTGTTTTCAGTTTCTTGATTTGCAAAAATGGTAAAACACAAGGGTTGGACATAATGGAATAATAATAGTATTTGTGTGATCAAGATCACCGACTAAGTCGATGATCGCCCAATACTACCGATACTAGGCATGGCTAAGCAATAAGTATTCAGTAATCTACTAAGTGACAAGAGCTCATCCAACGAACTCTAATCACAAACAAATAACCTAGGCTCGGGTAGTAGAGGATAATCATTTACCTACAGTTATGCAACTAGAGGTCTAACTAATCAATTTAACAACAAAATAGCAATGCATACATAGAAGTTAAACAAAATATTAGACTTTAAAAGTAATGGGATCAAATGGGAAATGATCAAATCGCTTGCACGCTTGTTTGTTGCTCAATTTGTTGCGGAGGGTCGTTCTCGGGGTTACCGCAAATGTCGAATCCTAAGCGAAAGAGCGAAAACAACCAATAACACGAGCAACACTTAAATAAAAGAGCAAGCAAAAACTATCCAAATGCGATGAAATTTATACACAAGGTAAAATACGAATATACCTAGACATAGAAACTGGAAAACCCCAATTTGGATTTGTGGTGCATAAGATATGCTCTAAAAACCTATTTTTGGCCATAATTAGCACTGTAGCAAAAATATTTTCTGGAAAGATTTTGAAGCTGAAACTTTTATGGTAGCTACCTACTGGTATAGTGATAAGCCATATAAAATTTCAGGTCATTTGGAGTTATATTGAAAGAGTTATGATTTTTCTAAGTTATAAATCTAAGGCATGATTAATTTCAGTATTAAAGACTACTGTAAAACCTATACTAAGCTAAAGTACTTTAACATATGCATTTATAGAACTTTAGTTTGTTAAATTTGGAGCTACAGAGAAAAAGATATGCAATTTTGAAGTTTAAAACAATTAATAAGTGCAAATAAAAGCTCTCGGAAACTAATTCTGGAAAACCAATAAAACTGGGGAGGTCGTGGGCCGATGATCAAGGATCGCACGGCTCACGAGCTCTGATGCTAAACCCCGCACGAGCACCTGGGCGCAAAGACCTCATCGCGCCTAGGGGAGGTCTTAGCCGCTGATATTGAGTCCAACGGCTACGACTAGTGCACGCACAGCGCACACGGAGGAGGTCCTCGCGTCTAAAGGTGGTCGGGATCGTTAGATCAAGATCTGATGGTCCCGACCTCCTTAGGAGGTCCTAGGGTTAAATCTACGGAAGGAGGTGCAGGCGGTGAGATCGGAAGGAGGAGGTCTTTGGCGGCTAAGATCTCTGAGGAGGTCTTAGCGCCAATGACTCCACCGATGGATTTAGATCCAATGGCCCATGTGAGATGGGATGTTCGGGCCATCCGAGCGCCTCAACGAGTCTGGGCCTTGGATCTTGAGATGGACAGCCTAGATTAAGATTGCATCCGGAGGGGTCCGAATGTTCTCGGATCCGAGCCGTAGATCTAAAGACGAACGATAAAGAGAGAATCAAAACGGTAGAGTTGCAAATAGACTGAAGAGGTCTAGCCCGTTAGATCTAAATCTAACGGTCCAGAGCTGGCAGGGAGGTCCTAGACGGTCAAGATCTCCAGGAGGAGGTCCTGAACGGCTATGATGAAGCGAGGAGGTCCTGCGGTTTCTTGATAAGGACCGGGGTGGTCTTTTTGCAAAGAGGACCCCAAAGGTAGTTTTGAAGGTTCTCTTTACAAAATACTGTGGGTGGTCTTTTGCAAAGAGGACCTCGGGGGGTGGTCCGAGAGGGTGGTCTTGATAACACGACCGGGGTGGTCTTTTCGCACGAGAGGACCTCAAGGAGGTCTTTGCAAAGAGGACCCCAAGGTGGAGGGTGATCCTATTGGCTGAGACCTAGCCTACGGAGGTCTTTAACGGCCAGGATACGATTAGGGGGAGGTCCAGAGACTTAGGATTTTTTTGGAAAAGATCCTAAGGCTCAGATCTGAACTTGGAGAGGTCGGGGCGGCTAAGATTAGCCCGAGGAGGTCCTAGAGTGGTTTTAATGGTGCAGGACCTCCGGCGTGGCGGCTAAGACAATTTAATGCATCTAATGATTGACAATAAATGAATCTAAAAGGAACACTTAATGACTTACGGACTTTAATACTAAGGCCTGGCCCGCCGCGTCGCTGACTCCACGGCACAAATTAGGACACAATTAATGCACCAATGATAAGCAATGATTTGAGCATTAATGTGGTCCAAGAACATGACAAACGGGTTTGCGAATGGCAAAACCCGAACGAAGTTCATCGACTTGCCGCCGGCGATGTGGACCTCGTCGGCGGAAACCAAAGGCACGGATGAGTTCCAAATAGGGAGGAGAACCTAAAGGTGCCAACAGCTAGGGCTAAAGCGCACCCTACCGGCGGCTAGTCGGAGATAACCGCCGGAGACCCAATGCGGCCAAAACGAAAACCGAAGAGGTCTAATGGGATCGGGTTTTTGGAACTGAAGTACTCACCCGGGATTGAAGGAGAACTGGGAGTGGTCGCGGTAGCTCTGGTGACGGTGGAGGTCGCCGGAGATGAAGAAGACGAAGCTCCCGGCCACGAACAGCAAACTCCCACCTTGTCAACCTCTGTGAAGGTTTAAACAAAAACAAGTTAGGGAGGCTTGAGGTGACCAAGAGAACAAAAGGATAGCCAAAATTGCAATATTGAACCACTGGAGCTCAAGGGTCGCCGGAGAGCTCCAAGGTCTAGCAATGATGGCAGAGGCTTTCGGGTGACTTGAGCACAAGAGCAGAGAAAGAAACTAGGGGTGCAAGAATGGATCCAAAGAAGCTTAAGGGAGAAGCCCGGGATCCATATATAGCCGAGCGCCAAAATGAACCAGGGCCAAGCTTATGGGTGCACTGAGCTATAGTACACATGAGGTGATGGGAGTAGGTTGTCAGAGAGACTTTTGAGCAAAAGGGGCTGCCAGACATTTAATGTTGGCAGCACATAGCCGTTTGTCAGCCCTAGAGTTGACAAGGCACTTTGCTTCTCTCTTGCCATGCACAAAAATTGATAATGCCCAGGCCCACCCGACAGTGAGAGGACCAGGTCAAAGAGCTCAACGGCTAAAATCCGCACCGAGCTCCACTAGGGAGGTCGTGAGCTGTTGGATTGAAATCCAAGGGCTCAGATTTTGGGCTAAGTATTAGAGGTCCTAACACTCGGGAGGTCCGGGCCACGGTCTCAAGATGGGCGGCTCATGATCACCCAAGTACTAGGGGTGGTCGTGGAGGTGCGAGGAGGTCGCCAGGGTGATCTTTGCAAAGGTGCAAAGGAGGTCTTGGGGGAGGTCCTCGAGGTTTGTCTTTGTAAAAGAACAGGAGGAGGTCGTGGGGTGGGAGGTCATTTACAAAGACCCGAGGAGGTCTTTGAGCGTCGGATTTAAAATCCAACGGCCCAGACCACCTGTGCCCAAATGCCCGAGCCCGACACGGCTCAAGCGCGACTCGGTGACACCAAGTCGGACTGGTTTGAGTCTAAGTTTGACTGACCAGGTTTTAAGGTTTTAATTTGAATTGAGATTTCGAAGTGATCTTTAAAGATAGCAAACTAGCTACAAATTTATGAAATTTTGACAGTAGCTTGCTGACATTGAGATGGACATTGCGTAAACTTTCCGAGGTTTTGCATGGTACATTTCCTCCAAAAATCACACAATGTACTAGGTTAGGGTTTGACTGTATGTCAAACAAGTTTGACTGGCCCTTAAAAATATTCAAACAATTTCTAAAAATGGTGAAATTTTTCAGAGGGGTCACATATCAACCCAAGAACTTAGGAAAAATATTTCCCGAGAAGGATCACAAGATTGGACAAGATTGCTTTCTGATGATCCATTTGGATCAACAGACTTGTGACTTTGTATTTCCATACTCTTGTACAATAATTGTTTAGTACACACAGGAAATACATGACGTAAGAAAAAGCTTTAATTTCTACTCATTTTCTTACATTTGAAACACAAGTACAGAATTTGGGATGTTACAAAACCTCCCCCCCTTACAAAAATCTCGTCCCGAGATTTGGTTCACTCGGAAAAGAAAGAGGGTAGTGCACACGAGAGGCGATCTTCTCGCTCCCAAGTAGCCTCGTCCTCGGAATGGTTTGACCACTGAACTGTAAGGAACTTGATGGTCTTGTTCCTTGTTCTTCGCTCAGCCTCCTCGAGTATGCGAACAGGGTGCTCGCGATAGGTCAAATCTCCCTGAACATCCAAGGTTTCCAACGGAGCTTCCTCTGTCGGAACACGGAGGCACTTCTTTAGCTGGGACACATGGAACACATCATGTACCCCCGCCAGTGCAGCAGGCAACTCCAACTTGTAGGCAACAGCTCCCTTCTTCTCGATAACACGGTATGGACCGACATAGCGAGGAGCTAACTTGCCCTTGACACCAAAACGCTGGTGGCCCTTTAGCGGAGAAACCTTGAGATAAACAAAATCATTGGGCTCAAAGCTCAACTCACGACGACGGCGATCCGCATAGCTCTTTTGCCGGGATTGAGCTGTGCGTAAGCTATCACGAATGAGCTGGACTTGACCTTCGGCCTCATTAATCGAGTCCGGGCCAAAGAAAGGTCTTTCACCGGTCTCGGACCAGTTCAACGGGGTCCTACACTTTCTCCCGTATAAGGCCTCAAATGGTGTCATGCCGAGACTGGCTTGGAAGCTGTTGTTATAAGAAAACTCGGCGAATGGCAAGCACTTCTCCCAATGCTTCCCATAGGAAAGGACACAAGCTCAAGCATGTCCTCCAAAACTTGGTTGACCTCTCGGTCGACCATCCGCTTGGGGTGATATCTTTGTCTTTGAAGAAAGACGAGTTCCCATAGCTTCTTGCAAGCTATGCCAGAACTGGGAAGTGAAGATGGAACCACGATCAGAAATGATCGTCTTCGGTACCCCATGCAAGCTCACGATCCTGGCGATATAGAGCTCCGCAAGGTGACCGGTACGAATCTTGGTCTTGGCCCGGAAGAAAGTGTGCGACTTTCGTCAACCGATCAATGATAACCCAAATGGCATCATTGCCCCTCGGTGATTTAGGTAGGCCAGTGATAAAATCCATCCCGACCGAATCCCACTTCCATACGGGAATAGGCAAGGGCTGAAGCAGTCCTGCCGGACGCTGATGCTCGGCCTTGACACGACGACATACGTCGCACTCGACAACGAACCTTGCGATCTCCCTCTTCATTCGGGTCCACCAAAATCTCTGGCGAAGATCCTAGTACATCTTCGTGGCCCCGGGATGAATGGATAACGGAGAATCATGGGCTTCGCGGAGGATCAAATCCCGCAACTCCATGTCCTTTGGAACCACGAGGCGTTGCTCGAACCTCAAGACACCAAGCTCATCTACGGAGAAGCACTTGGCTGTTCCATTCTTGACATTTTCCTTGATGCGGTTTACTCCAATATCTGACTGCTGAGCAGACCTGATCCGATCCACCAAGGTTGGCTGTACAACCAAGGCAGCGAGGGAACCATGCTCAACCAAACCCAAGTTGAGACGCTGAAACTCCGCTAGAAGAGGGGGGTGATGCTCCTGAAGCAACAATGCATTGCAATGCGCTTTGCGACTAAAGCGCATCATACGACATTGGCCTTGCCGGATGGTAGTGAATACCCATGTCATAGTCCTTGATCAACTCCAACCATCTCCTTTGCGGAGGTTCAGTCGAGGTTGGGTGAACAAATACTTCAAGCTTTTGTGATCCGAATACACTTCACAACGATTACCGATTAGGTAATGTCGCCAAATCTTAAGTGCATGGATCACAGCGGCCAACTCCAAGTCATGGGTAGGATAGTTAAGTTCATGAGGTCTCAATTGCCTTGATGCATAGGCCACTACCTTGCCTTCTTGCATAAGGACACAACCGAGGCCTCGACGAGAAGCGTCGCAAAGACATCGAAGCCGGCGGACATCGGGAGAACAAGAGCGGAGCGGTGGTCAATCGCTTCTTAAGTTCTTGGAAACTTTCCTCGCAATCAGCGGACCACGAGAACTTCTTGTCCTTCTTGAGCAACTCCGTCATCGGCTTCGCTATCTTGGAGAAGTTCTCGATAAAGCGACGATAGTATCCCGCTAAACCAAGAAAACTCCGAACCTCGGTGACCGAAGTAGGCTGACTCCAGGAAAGCACATCGCTGATCTTGCTAGGATCCACGCTCGCCTCTGCCGAAAGAATATGGCCTAAGAAGGCTACTTCCTTCAACCGAACGCGCACTTGCTGAACTTCGCATACTGACTTGTGCTCGCGGCTTGCCCAACACAAGCTTCAAATGCTCGGTGTGTTCCTCATCGCTCTTGGAGTAGATAAGGATATCATCGATGAAGACCACAACGAACCTATCCAAATACTCCATGAACACCGAATTCATGAGGTTCATGAACAAGGCGGAGCATTGGTTAAGCGAATGACATGACGGTATACTCGCAAGCCATAACGAGTAGAAAAAGCCATCTTTGGAATATCCTCGTGTCGAATCCGAACTTGATGATATCCCACTCTCAAATCAATCTTAGAGAAGACTCGAGCTCAAGTTAATTGATCGAAGAGGTCATCGACACGGGCAAAGGGTACTTGTTCTTTACCGTTACTTCATTAAGTGGACGGTAATCAACGCACATGCTTGCGCGCCTTGTCCTTTTCGGGACAAAGATTGCTGAGCATCCCCAAGGAGATGAGCTAGGCGGATGAAACCCTTCTCTTGAAGCTCACCCACCGCTTCTTCAACTCCACCAACTCAATTGGGTCCATCCGTGAGGCCTCTTTGAAATCGGGCGTGCAGGAACCAACTCAATGACAAACTCGAGGTCTCGAACTGGTGGCATCCTCGGAAGGTCGCTGGGAAGACATCAACAAAGTCACATACCACCGACTTCACTAATATCTAGAGCGGCTTCGCTTGAAGCGCGAAGAGATGCGGATCCCGCACCTTCGGTAGCGAACTGCTCGCTTGGAAGGATCGTGAGGTAGATGAGCCTCCTAGCGCAATCAATTTGTCCCATGTCTGAGACAACCAATCCATGCCTAGGATTACATCTAAGCTCGCCGATCGAAGGAGGATAAGGTTTGCCAAGAATCCTACCCTTCTATCTCATGGGGACATCCCTATACTCGGACTCGGCTCTCAACTCAGACCGGAGAGCGAATGAGCAATGGGACCAACAATAGAGTAAAAGAAGACCTCCCACAAAGCAAAAAAGACTGAAACAAGGGAATGAGATGCGCTGAATCAAACAAAGCGTAGCAGGGGAAAGAGTTAACCGAAGGGTACCCAACACGACGTCCGGTGCCTCTGTGCCTCCTCCGCGGAGATGAGGTTGACGCGCCACTACCCACGCCTTGGGTAGCGGGACAACCTTCGATCTCGGGAAGAACCACCTCCCGCCCGCGTCCTCCATTAGGACGCGGGGCTGCTCGATCTGTTAGGGCAAGTATTTGCATAATGCCCCTTCGGTTGCAAGAAAAGCAAGTGACCGGCGGCCGGATTGGGGGCCACCTCGCTGGTTCGCAGCGCACGTGGCGGGGCACGCTCGCGGAGGCGAGGCTGAGTCTTTGGCGGCCTCGGTGGTAGCGGCCACGCAACGGGCCCTCGAGTAGGCCCGCACGAGGACGCGAGAGGCCGGCTGCATGCATTGGGCCTCCCACTTGCGCTTGCGGGACTCGCCAGCGCCTTGGCCTTGTGCTCGGCAACAATGGCCTTGTCCACCAAGGCCCGAAAGTCGCAAAGTCCACAATGGAGAGCTCGTCTTGCAGCTCTCGCACAAACCCTCCATGAACTTCTCTGCTTGGCCTCATCGGTGGCCACCTCGGATGGAGCATAACGAGCCAAGTGGTTGAACTTCGTGCATGTACTCCATCACCGACTTACGCCCTTGCTTGAGCGCGAAACTCCTTCTTCTTGACTTCATCAAGCGGCAGGATGTGAGCTCGGCGGAACGCCGTCCGGAACTCATCCCAAGAGACAGTGTGGCGGCGGCCGCATGGCCAAGAAGTTCTCCCACCAGAGAGTGCTGCCGCCCCAGGCCGATGGGAGGCAAAGAGTGCCCGTCTGGTCCAGAACCGAGCCACGTCGAGCTTACGCTCAACTTTGCAACAATATCATCTCGCATCCAATGGGTCCTTAGATCCGAGAACGTGGGGCCGAGTGCGAAGAAACTCGCCAAACCCCACGAGATCGAGGTCCGCTCCGCCGGATCACGAGGCACCGGCCGTATGCGGTGTTGCGCGCAATAACATCCAGCAGGACCCTCCTGTCCTCTGAACGGTTGCGCTCGATCTGCAGAAGGACCTCAGCCATGGTCGGAGGAGGCGGAAGCTCCTCGTCCAAACCAGTACGCGACCGACCGCCACGAGTACCTCCACCATCTGGTTCAAGAAATTTAGGTTAGCAACCAAAACACTAAGACTAGAAGTTGATAAAAGCGAAAAGCTAACGATTAGGGGAATGAGATATCACCCTAACCGAAAGCCAGAAACAGCAAGCAACAACTTTAAATGTTTCCAAACAAGCTCTAAAACAGCAAAGGAATCATTAAACCAAGCTCAACTTCTCAATGCCATTAACCCGTATTGAATGAACGAGTAATAGTGTGAGAAGGTAAAAATTTCAGCACCTTACAACAAATCTAACACTACTCAAGAGCAAAGTTAAGGCGGCAAAAATAGCGTTAGGTACTTAGCTAACTAGTATCACATCCTACCCTTTTATTCCCACAAGTTTTAGTTGATTATCCTCTCATTTTCTACCCTAGTTAGAACCTTTGAGCTTGCTGTCCGGAAATCGAATGCTCGCTGTCCAGATTTCGCATCCAAGCCTCCTAATTGAAATCTTCAACTTCGGAAGCTTCAAAACCTTGTAGAGGGCAGCTAACACTTCAATTTGCCAAACTCAATGGTTCCCAAGATCCAATTTAAACGATACAACTATCTTTTGAGAGAAGGAAAGGAGAACAAATTTTTAAAACTCAAATTAGAGTAAGATGAGATAGAAAGCTAAGATAGGTAAGGAGTAAAATTTGAGAATTTACTTAAGCTTTCATAAATCATTTGATACTTTGAAAATAAGGTTTTCAAAATATCCTAAGGACGACCAAGCTTGGGTTACTACGGTCGGAATGGCTCTGATACCAACTTTGTGAGGACCCAGTTTATTCGACATCTTGTTTAACCATCCACTTGGTCCTAACAGTACAAATCAAATAGACCAAGCCTCGAGATATGTATACTTCCCAGAAATGCAGTATACACACCCCGTTACAAAATCATTGCATCAATTCCATTCATACACATAGAGCCGAAGCAAAAGCACAACTGAAAGACATAGATAATATAAAGAGAGTTATTACAAAAGAGAGGCCGACCGGCCAAATAACACATAAGTAACTAATTTAAACAGCGGAAGCAAAAAGGCCATAAGATGGCAATAAACAAAAGCCAATCGGTGTGCCTTTACCCACAAGGCAACCAACCGGACCGCCAAGCTAATCGTCCCAGACAGCGCCGCAACACAACTCACAAAAGTGAGGCCCTTGGGGCTCACCTTCTTCCTCTGGAACAATTAATATTAAGCAAAGCAGATGAGTACAAAACTTGTTTTTGTACTCAAGACTGACGTGTGAGATAACGAAACTATATTTAACTACATGCAAGCTTTATTTAAGTGGATGAAGCTTTGGACTTATTTTCAGCATAAAGCAAGTTTTCATTTGCAATAAGGTAATAGATTCAAAGCAAGTTTGCAATTAACTTTTATTGTTCAAATAAAAGAGAGACAATTATAACAATAGATAGAGAACAACACCAACCTAGAAGTGACTAACCCATAGTCACCACAACAATAGCATGAAGTACCCCTTCATACCACCCATGTCAAGTTTAGGTTTTTAAAAGGTTGTAGTCTAGTTCTTGTGGGAAATAACCAAGCGTGTCCATAACCTAGGACGAGGCTATTCGAATAGTTTTAACCTGCAGGTGTACCAATGTACCCACACGATAGACCGCCTTTCCACCACCACGGTTAGCACACTTCCTTTGGTATGCGTGCATGGCTAAGTCTAACAAGACGCTTTCCAATGGACGGCTAATTAAGAGCCGCAACCCACGGAGAAAGACACATTAGACAACCTAACCGGTGCGCTAATGCTCCCCTCCAAACACCACACACAAGAACACACCCACCAACCAGCTCATAATTAACACCTCCCAAAGTACTTAGTCAAGAGAGGTTCCATATCCCCCTCGTGTGGTTAGCACGCAACAATTGCTTGGATCAATGGCACAAGTAACTCGGTCCTTAGGGACTTAGGCACCATTCCATTCACACCCAACAGATCACCCAACATACCATTGTGCCCAAGCCAAGATATAATTTTTGTTTTCAGTTTTTGATTTGCAAAAATGGTAAAACACAAGGGTTGGACATAATGGAATAATAATAGTATTTGTGTGATCAAGATCACCGACTAAGTCGATGATCGCCCAATACTACCGATACTAGGCATGGCTAAGCAATAAGTATTCGTAATCTACTAAGTGACAAGAGCTCATCCAACGAACTCTAATCACAGCAATTAACCTAAGCTCAGGTGGTAGAGGATAATCATTTACCTACAGATTATGCAACTAGAGGTCTAACTAATCAATTTAACAACAAAATAGCAATGCATACATAGAAGTTAAACAAAATATTAGACTTTAAAAGTAATGGGATCAAATGGGAAATGATCAAACTGCTGCTTCTGCTTGTTGTTGCTCAATTTGTTGCGGAGGGTCGTTCTCGGGGTTACCGCAAATGTCGAATCCTAAGCGAAAGAGCGAAAACAACCAATAAGACGAGCAACACTTAAATAAAAGAGCAAGCAAAAACTATCCAAATGCGACGAAATTTATACACAAGGTAAACTACGAATATACCTAGACATAGAAACTGGAAAAACCCAATTTGGATTTGTGGTGCAAAAGATATGCTCTAAAAACCTATTTTCGGCCATAATTAGCGCTGTAGCAAAAATATTTTCTGGAAAGATTTTGAAGCTGAAACTTTTATGGTAGCTACCTACTGGTATAGTGATAAGCCATATAAAATTTCAGGTCATTTGGAGTTATATTGAAAGAGTTATGATTTTTCTAAGTTATAAATCTAAGGCATGATTAATTTCAGTATTAAAGACTACTGTAAAACCTATACTAAGCTAAAGTACTTTAACAGATGTATTTATAGAACTTTAGTTTGTTAAATTTGGAGCTACAGAGAAAAAGATATGCAATTTTGAAGTTTAAAACAATTAATAAGTGCAAATAAAAGCTCTCGGAAACTAAATCTGGAAAACCAATAAAACTGGGGAGGTCGTGGGCCGATGATCAAGGATCGCACGGCTCACGAGCTCTGATGCTAAACCCCGCACGAGCACCTGGGCGCAAAGACCTCATCGCGCCTAGGGGAGGTCTTAGCCGCTGATATTGAGTCCAACGGCTACGACTAGTGCACGCACAACGCACACGGAGGAGGTCCTCGCGTCTAAAGGTGGTCGGGATCGTTAGATCAAGATCTGATGGTCCTGACCTCCTTAGGAGGTCCTAGGGTTAAATCTATGGAAGGAGGTCTGGGCGGTGAGATCGGAAGGAGGGAGGTCTTTGACGGCTAAGATCTCCTGAGGAGGTCTTAACTGCCAATGACTCCACCGATGGATTTAGATCCAATGGCCCACGTGAGATGGGATGTTCGGGCCATCCGAGCGCCTCAACGAGTCTGGGCCTTGGATCTTGAGATGGACGGCCTAGATTAAGATTGCATCCGGAGGGGTCCGAATGTTCTCCAGATCCGAGCCGTAGATCTAAAGACGAACGATAAAGAGAGAATCAAAACGGTAGAGTTGCAAATAGACTGAAGAGGTCTAGCCCGTTAGATCTAAATCTAACGGTCCAGAGCTGGCAGGGAGGTCCTAGACGGTCAAGATCTCCAGGAGGAGGTCCTGAACGGCTATGATGAAGCGAGGGAGGTCCTGCGGTTTCTTGATAAGGACCCGGGGTGGTCTTTTGCAAAGAGGACCCCAAAGGTAGTTTTGAAGGTTCTCTTTACAAAATACCAGGTGGTCTTTTGCAAAGAGGACCTCGGTGGGGTGGTCCGAGAGGGTGGTCTTGATAACACGACTGTGGGTGGTCTTTTCGCATGCAGGACCTCAAGGAGGTCTTTTGCAAAGAGGACCCCAAGGTGTAGGGTGATCCTATCGGTGAGACCTAGCCTACGGAGGTCTTTAACGGCCAGATACGATTAGGGGGAGGTCCAGAGACTTAGGATTTTTTTGGAAAAGATCCTAAGGCTCAGATCTGAACTTGAGAGGTCGGGACAGCTAAGATTAGCCCGAGGAGGTCCTAGAGTGGTTTTAATGGTGCAGGACCTCCAGACAATGCATGGCTAAGACAATTTAATGCATCTAATGATTGACAATAAATGAATCTAAAAGGAACACTTAATGACTTCGGACTTTAATACTAAGGCCCCGCACGTCGCTGACTCCACGGCACAAATTAGGACACAATTAATGCACCAATGATAAGCAATGATTTGAGCATTAATGTGGTCCAAGAACATGACGCGGGATTTGCGAATCGGCAAAACTCGAACGAGTTCATCACCTTGCATGACGATGTGGACCTCGTCGGAAACCAAAGGCACGGATGAGTTCCAAATAGGGAGGAGAACCTAAAGGTGCCAACAGCCTAGGGCTAAAGCGCACCCTACCGCGACTAGTCGGAGATAACCGCGAGACCCAGTGCGGCCAAACGAAACCGAAGAGGTCTAATGGGATCGGGTTTTGAACCAAGTACTCACCCGGGATTGAAGGAGAACTGGGAGTGGTCGCGGTAGCTCTGGTGACGGTGGAGGTCGCCGGAGATGAAGAAGACGAAGCTCCCGGCCACGAACAGCAAACTCCCACCTTGTCAACCTCTGTGAAGGTTTAAACAAAAACAAGTTAGGGAGGCTTGAGGTGACCAAGAGAACAAAAGGATAGCCAAAATTGCAATATTGAACCACTGGAGCTCAAGGGTGTGCGGAGAGCTCCAAGGTCTAGCAATGATGGCAGAGGCTTTCAGGTGACTTGAGCACAAGAGCAGAGAAAGAAACTAGGGGTGCAAGAATGGATCCAAAGAAGCTTAAGGGAGAAGCCCGGGATCCATATATAGCCGAGCGCCAAAATGAACCAGGGCCAAGCTTATGGGTGCACTGAGCTATAGTACACATGAGGTGATGGGAGTAGGTTGTCAGAGAGACTTTTGAGCAAAAGGGGGCTGCCAGACATTTAATGTTGGCAGCACATAGCCGTTTGTCAGCCCTAGAGTTGACAAGGCACTGCTCTCTACTGCCATGCACAAAAATTGATAATGCTCAGGCCCACCCGACAGTGAGAGGACCAGGTCAAAGAGCTCAACGGCTAAAATCCGCACCGAGCTCCACTAGGGAGGTCGTGAGCTGTTGGATTGAAATCCAAGGGCTCAGATTTTGGGCTAAGTATTAGAGGTCCTAACACTCAGGGGAGGTCTGGGCCACAGATCTGAAGATGGGCGGCTCATGATCACCCAAGTACTAGGGGTGGTCGTGGAGGTCTGAGGAGGTCGCCCAGGGTGATCTTTGCAAAAGGTGCAAAGGAGGTCCTGGGGGAGGTCCTCGAGGTTTGTCTTTGTAAAAGAACAGGAGGAGGTCGTGGGGTGGGAGGTCCTTTACAAAGACCCGAGGAGGTCTTTGAGCGTCGGATTTAAAATCCAACGGCCCAGACCACCTGTGCCCAAATGCCCGAGGCCCGACACGGCTCGGTCGACCAAGACTGAAGTCGGACACAGGTTTGAGTCTAAGTTTGACTCGGACCAGGTTTTAAAGTTTTAATTTGAATTGAGATTTCGAAGTGATCTTTAAAGATAGCAAACTAGCTACAAATTTATGAAATTTTGACAGTAGCTTGCTGACATTGAGATGGACATTGCGTAAACTTTCCAGAGGTTTTTGCATGGTACATTTCCTCCAAAAATCACACAATGTACTAGGTTAGGGTTTGACTGTATGTCAAACAAGTTTGACTGACCCTTAAAAATATTCAAACAATTTCTAAAAATGGTGAAATTTTTCAGAGGGGTCACATATCAACCCAAGAACTTAGGAAAAATATTTCCCGAGAAGGATCACAAGATTGGACAAGATTTCTTTCGGATGATCCAGATTTGGATCAACAGACTTGTGACTTTGTATTTCCATACTCTTGTACAATAATTGTTTAGTACACACAGGAAATACATGACGTAAGAAAAAGTTTTAATTTCTACTCATTTTCTTACATTTGAAACACAAGTACAGAATTTGGGATGTTACAGTAGAGAAAGAAGAGACCACCCAGTTGAAACTTACTCAAGAATGGCACAGGGGAGAGCTTCCCTCTCCTCGGTCAAACAAAGGAGAAGTGAAGAAGAACTAGGGTTTGGAGGGGTTTTAACTCGGAGAAGATGACGGCAAAGGAGGCGGCGTGAAGTAACGAAGCTCCAGAGTGGTCAATTGGTGCGGTGGCTCGCAACGTTGACGGAGCTGTGCAGCATGCGGCGGCGACGTGGCGAAGGAGCTCTGCGTGAGTGCCAACAGGAGGTAAGAGACGAAGCTGACAAGTGGGCCTGAGATGGCAGCGACACACACGCGGTGCGGTCAGAGCCTGGCTAGGTCAGTGCAGCTAGTTGGTTGAGCCAAGCCAACTTGCCCGGTTCGCAACATTTTGGGTGGTCTGATCGAGAAAGGACGGTCTTGATCGAGTGGGACGTTCGGACGGTCCGAACGTTCCCAATCGTTTCGGTCGGTCCGATTGGATTTTAACGGTCCAAATCGCGAGGGCTGTTTGACGGTTCGAACGTTCCCGCTCAATCCTAACGGTTGATTTCAAATCGGACGGTTCGTGTGCATTGGGTTCGACACGGTGCAGCTAGAGGGTTTAGCCAAGTCAAGTGGCTTGGGTCGGGGTTAGGTTTGAGTTTGATGAACAGTGTAAGGTTTGACTGGTTTTGAATCAAACTGATTCTACTTTGACTGGGGTCTTAAAAATAGAAATAAATTCCCTAAAAATATTAAATAAATCAGAAGGGTTCCTGGGAGGGTGTAGTGTTCATAAAAATTATTAAACCTTATTGTTCATGTTATATTTGGTACAGTTTAAATTCAAACTTAAAATAGGTTATTGGATTGCGTTTGAATTTTCTGAGGTTTGAATTCAGTCCCAAAATTTTGGAAAAAATTATATTAATTCATGATAATTATTCTAGTACTTGAATAAATTATTTCCAAAAGATATTCACAAGTTTTTGTTATTGTTTTTAGTTAGAGTTCAAATTTGAAGTTTAAGTTTAATATTTGTTTGAGATCTTTCACGTGCAATGATTTATGCAAATGCTTCAAAACATGATGCATACTGATGAGATGCATAATAATCCTCTTTATTAATTTAGGGATGTGTGAGTGGCGAGAAGTCCTCGGAGGAGGCATAGAGGTGGAAATGGCGATGGCGGCCGTGGTTGGAGAAGATGGCGTTAACCTTGAATTGGCCGAGGGGTCTTGCTTTTTGGGGTGTTCGGCGCGCCGTGATGCGGTTGTGGAAGTTCGGGGATCGCCGGAGCGGCGACGAGCGAGTTGGCCATGGCCAAGCGGCAATTGGGAGCTTTGCCCGAATGGAACTCGGGGAGAGGAAAGAAAGGCCAGGGCAGGAAAGAAAGTGATGCGGCACTTGGATGGGATAGGGGATAGCGTGGCGACCATGCGAGTTCAATCGGCCGAGTGCGCTGGCGCGTGTCTCATGCAAGAGCGGCGAAACACCTGCGTGGCATGGCGCCGGCGCCATGAGGGAGAAGGTGACCAGGGAGAGGAGGCCCGCCGATCGGTGGGGTTGAGGGAAGGTGGTGTGGTGTGGTCGCCAAGTTGGTTTGGGTCCGATCGAGTTGGTCCGTCGGACCTAAGTTGGAGTTGGTTTTGATTTTGACCAAAATGCATTGAATTTGACCAAGCAATTTATAATAGTAAACAAGTTTATAAAAATCTAAAAATTTTCATAGAGGTTCATGGGACAACATAAAACCCATATAAATTTTCTAAAACTACTGTTCATGATTTAATTGCTCATTTTAAATTCTTTAATAGAAGATGTTTACAATTTAGTTTGAGTTTTCTCATGGTTAAATTGGATTCCAAAATTTTGATAAAATTCATTTTTATTCATGATAATTATTCTAGTATTTAAATAAATTATTTTCAGAAATCTTCATGAGCATTTATTTTAAGTTTTTTTGTGGCTTTAGTTTGAGTTAGATGTTTACATTTGATTTGAAAAATTCAAATGTATAATTTATGCACATGCTACGAAATAACATAAAATGTTTATGAGGTGCATCTAAATCCCATTTAATAAAAATAGGGCTGTGACAAAGAATTAAAGAAAAGGCTCACAACAATCCCAAAGGCTTACTCATCCGACATACACAAAAACTACGTTTTGTATTGTGATGCATCCCACCACGCCTTGATTGTGTGCTGATGCAAGAAAGCAAAGTGGTGTCCTATGCCTCACGATAGTTACGGCCTCATAAAGCTAATTATCCAACTCACGACAACTGCTAGGCCAACACCTGGGTTGTTAGTGCTAGCAATGGAAATTTGGACATCAAAGCTCTTAATCATAAGCATGCGAGTGACAAGTTGGCACAGTGCTGGGTGTACTGCTTGTTGCACTACTGCGGTGCTGCCTGACTGCCAATGCAGCAGTTAGGCCAACTGCCAACTTGTCAAGTGTTAAAATGTGTGACCCAAAAGTCACGACTTGCGCGTCATTCGTAATTCACGTTAACTTTGGTAAATATGGTATTTACCGATACTATACCGAAAAAGATTGGTATTTGCCGACACCGAACTGTGTTTTTTAAAATACCATATTTACCAAACTAACAATACCGTATTTACTGAGTACACCATATTTATCGAACCGTATATACCAAAAATACCAAGCGAACAACCCTATTCTGTACATATTTGTAGATTGACAGTAATACATTACTCGCTCTAGTCACAAAAGGGTGATGTTTTAGGTACATTTAGGCAAACTTTTTAAATTTTGGCTATCAATACCTTTCTAAGTATTTAGATTGGACACATGAAAACGACACATTTAGTTTTTTCTTAAAGAGTATTTTTATAATATTATAATTTTATCATGCTTTAGAAATATACCACAATATAAATTATTGGTCAAAGTTGACTTTTGTGGACCATGTCGATGTCACTCTTTTATGATAGGGGTACTTGTAACACGCTGCATTGTGCTGTCACAGAGAGCCAAATATTATTCTTAAAAATGCACTGCAACAAAGCCTCGCAGCAAGGCGTGTACGTATATATTCTTCACTAAATTAAGCAGTCATAAGCTAGTCTTATCGATCCGGCTTCCAAATTAAGTCGTTATTCATGTTGTAGGCTACCTTGGAAGCACTCATTCACCGCAGCATGGCTATCATTTAACTTGTCCACCGTCGTCGCATTCGGGCCGTTGAGCTCCAATTAATTTGTGCGGGTCCAGTTTGGACCAACTCCAGTTTTAATGCATTGGAGCGAGGTATCGTGGCTTCGCTTCAGATTTTGTGGTAAATTTTATCAACCTATCTCGAAGCTACCTTGTATTGGAGTGGAAAGTCGACGCGTTACATGGTACACTAGAGAGTGTGTCATATCAGCTGAGCTACTGTTCGAGATGTTCCACTCCAATGCATAGTAGTTTCAAAATTAGTCCACTAAATTTGAAGCGAAGCTACACCTCACTCCAATGCATAGTAGCTTTAGAAAAGTCCAAAAAACTGAAGCAAAAGGTACAATACCTCTCTCCAATGCTTTCAGAAAGGAGTTTGTGAGACCATGTCCAGGTCACCCATAGTGTATGATGAGTATTTGACTTTGTTGTGCATGTTTTGTGGAAGTTTGAGTTCGGTTTTGGAAGTTCACAATTTTAGAGCTACTGATAGGTGACCGGCAGTCTAACCGGCCCTGGTGGGTGATATGGCCGACCGAGGCCAAACAATCTGACCGGCAAGGGGTAGCGGTCTGACCAGCGGTGGGAGCTCTAGTGAGCTTTTCAGGATTCCGCCCCAAAAACTTGTGTGGGAGTGTTTTGAAGCTGCTATGGAAGTGAGAGTGATGTCATTGTTCTATTCCGTTTTACAAATGCTGTGCTCTCGGTTTTATTTCACTGGGATGTTTTGAGCTTGGTTTAGCTATTAGTAAAGCGTCGTTTCCATGTTTTTAGCTTGGTATAGCTATTCGTTTTATTTTACCCAGGTTGCGTTTGATCTTCCAGCAGCAGAGCGCGTGCTGCTTACGAGTATAACTCCACAGAAATATTAATCATTAAATTGTTAACAAATAACAAAACATCACAAAAAAATATCTATAATGTTCGAATGAAAATGCCAAGAAATTCACATTTTCTCATTATTATATTTTTCCGAGAAATATGGTCAGTCTCAGAGGCCTTCCGGATAATTGACAACTAATTCAACTGATCGATTGAAGAGATGAAACATCCTGGAAATATTACATCTTGAAAACCAATCTAACCGTAGAACGAAAAACTAACAGACACAAGAAATTTCTGATGGAAAATGCATTGCGAAGGAAAAGAAGAAAATGTAAAAGATTGACACAAGAAATAACGACAATTTCGAAGACACAAGAAATAGCGACAATTTCGAAGACCCGCACATTGATCACTCATATTTCACTACAACTTTGAACCGAGCTGATTCCTGGCGACTCTCGCTCTCGGTCTTCAGCTGGTGCACTGCCTTATGCAGTGCCCCATTGTCTTTCATACCACCGAGCTGCACCTCCTTAAGGCTTGTCAAGTTGTCGACGCAGGCAATGCTCCTCTGCTCGTTATAGAACAGCACGGTGAGTCTCTCGACCTTTGCCATGGCTCCTTCCTCAAATCGGACAACTTTCGGTGTACCGCCGTCAGGGACAAAGGACAGCTCCTTGAGCTTGTGGAACTTGAAGATGCTGCGCGCCACCAGCTCATCATCCTTGCAGCACCTTCTACCCAAGGTGATCTTCAACAGGTTAGGCAGCTTGTACAGGACACCGTATATTTGGTTGCCGTGAATGTTTATCCACCAAAAGTGTACTTCGACGAGGTGTGTGAGTGACTCCACCCAGCCTGGCAATTTGTCGATGGTGCCACCGATCTTTAGGCGACGGAGGAGCTGTGGTGGCGAGGGGAGGTGGTGGAGAAAGGTCATGTTGTCGGAATCAAGTGCCATGTCTTCAACGACGAACTCACGGAGGGAGCATAGGAGGCCTATGGAGCTGGCAAGATCTTTGAGAACCTGCCCATTGGAGCAGTTGGAGCAGTTGAGGACGATACTGCATCGTCGTAATTGCACCAGGTCGCCGATCTCCTTGGCAAGTTCAGCATCGTCCTCACGGAGTTCTAGCCTTGCCAGCCCGTCCAGGGCCTTCATTTTCCGGAGCCCCCGGGGCAGCCTCAGGAGTTTCCACCCGTGTAGCCTGTTGCGGAAGTGCAGGTGCTCAAGTTTCTCGAGATTGACCACGGATTCTGGGACCCCGTCGAGGAGCGTGTAAGTTAACCAAAGCGTCTGCAAATGCTGCAGCTCGCCAATCTGGCTAGGCATCACTGTGATATCTGTCTCATTCAAGTTCAAGAACCTGAGTAGGAACAGCCGGCAAACATGCTTCATATGATGGTCTTGCACGTCTTTACAGCCTTCTAGGTCTAGCACCCTTAGCAGGGTGAACTCGGCTAGTCGACCGAGCAGCTTGTCTTGACCTTTAGGGCGGAACGAGCTCAGCGACCGGACGTGCCGCATGCTCATCATCTCGACACCGGAGCCCAGGTCGTCGCCGTGGATGGAGAGGCGGCGGACAGTGTCGTACGATCTCCCTCCACACAGGGCTCCTCCTACCAAACTGGCAAAGTTCGCCTCTAGGGACTTGGACACCATGACCTCAAGCATCATATCATGCACACGGCAGCACTCCGTCACCGACGTCGTCGTATAGTAGATAACCTCGCCCGGTTCGATCATGTTCCTGCTCAGCAGCTCGTCGAAGTAGTCTTCCGCGACCTCCTGTGATGTCAACCTCTCTTCTCAGGAACCAAGCCCTCGGCGATCCATCTGTTGAGCAGCCGGTCCTTGCGTAGCATGTAATCCTCCGGGAAAATGCTGAGGTACATCATGCAAGCCTTGAGGTGATGAGGCAGGTGGTTGTAGCTGAGCGTGAGCACCTGCCTCATCCCCTCCAGGGTAGGGTTGCTCTCCATCTGAGAACCGATCGACTTGCAGACTCTCTCCCACATCTCTACGCTCCCGGGCGATTTGTAGCTCGCCAGGAGGCTGGCAATGCTAACAACCGCCAACGGCATCCCACCGCATTTCTTCAAAATGTTATCCATTGCTGCTTGCAGCTCCGTGGGGCAGACACCGTCGGGGCCAAATACTCTATTCATAAACAGTTTCTTGGAGTCTTCAGACTCGAGGGGCTTCACTCGATAGATGCAGTAGTCTTCCCATGCACTAGGTGGGCTGCACGCTTTGGCCACGGTCTCTATCCGAGTGGTCACCATGATTCTGCTGTTGTTGTTGTTCTCTGGCAGTTTGGATCGGATTTTGTCCCATGCTGATATGGTCCATACATCATCAATCACAATGAGGTACCTGATTCCATTAGACCAAACGGTTTATACAGTGAGCTATTAGGCATATTTTATCAATATAAATAATGATTTTTGTAGTCTAAGGGATTAATTCTTAAACTTTTGAGTTCAAATATTGTCTATAGAAAACTTGAGTTTGAAAGTATACTAACTTATATAATTTATTTATATTCAACTTGTTGTTATGTAAAATTTCAAATTATTTTAGTGTTACTTAATCATGAAACTTTGGGTTTCATGGTTTGAATTTTGAAACTTTGGGTTTACAATTTTAAATTTTAGTTTAAAGTAATTCGATCATTGGGTTTTTATTATAAATTTGAAAAGGTAACATAAAAGTTTAATATTTTTAAAATACTTTTCTTGGAAAATTTACTTATGTTGTCTTCACAATTCCGATCTTCGTATTTGCTACTAGGAACGTATACAATTATAAAACTAAAGAGTGTACATAATGAAAAAGAAAGATATAAACTTATCGGCTAAAACATCAATTCAATTATATACTATGGGATTAGTGATCAAACGAAAGAACATTCATAAAAATGCAGGTACCATTAGGGCTGCAAATGAGTTGAGTTTGAACGAGCTAGAAGACTAAGCTCAGCTCAGCTCGTCTTAAAACTGGAGCGAGCTTAATTTGAGTCAAGTTGAAGATCGAGCAAGAGTGTACTGATACAGGGTAATTAAGGCACCAGTGTGACTAATGGTGTTAGTTCAAACTTCAAAGTGATAAGTATGGAGTACGGACAGATTAAAAAACTAAAATTTCACATGTAAAACTAGAGAACCTAATCTAGTTTCTATCTATTAGAACTCGATATAGAAGACACATGAGAATTCTATCTGTACCGAGTTAATATCGAGCGAGTTAGCCTTCAGCTCAAACTCAGCTCGTTTTCCATCCGAGCTCCAGGAGATTACTACCATCGTTGGAAGAAGAAGAAGAAGAAAGGACAAGTGAAAGAACTCTAGCTACCACCTTGAGCGAAAACAACAAGTACAGAGCTGACACTAATACCTCTTGCCCGCGAGACGCTTACTGAGCTCCGTGGCCAGCGCGTGCTCGTCGTCACCGCTGTTATCCAAGGGCTCCTCTTCTTGCATGCCTTTGTGTTGATCCCTCTTCACCTTCACGACCTGCTGGAGCACGCGCTTCAGCAGTCCACTCATGTCCTTGCTGGCATCGAACGCCTGCGACACCGACACGATTGCCTGGCAGTCGAACTCCTCCTCCAGCTTCCGGCACACCTCCATAGCGAGCGTCGTCTTCCCGAGCCCCCCGAACCCAACTATGGAGACCACCTTGAGCTTCTTGTCGGGCTGGTTGTCACTCATCAACTTCACCTTCTCCGACAAACGCTCAACCTGGTCCTCGATGCCGACGAATTGGTTAGGGTCATTGGCAGCGCCAAGCACTTGCGTGGAGGACGCCGTGGCGTGGATGGCGCCTGGGCCGAAAGATAAGGAGGGTCGCAGCGCCTGGCCGTCGACGCCGTACCGCGCGCGGCGCTCGCTGATGGCGAGGGCGCGGGCACGGAAGGCCTGGATGTCGGCGGCGAGGCGGTGCCGCGCGTGAAGTGTGGCAAACAGGTGCCAGGCACCGCCGAGCGCCCTGCCGCCCGCCGGGACGCAGCTGACGCGGCGCACGAAGAGGTCGATGCAGTCCTCGGCATCGTAGGCGAGCTCGCGCACCTGCTTCATCCACTCCCGGACGAAGTGGTCCACGGCGCCGTCGTCTGCCTCGGAGAGCATGCGGAGGAGGGCGTTCATGATGGCCAGCTCGTCCCTCAGGTGGACGACCTCGCCGCGTACGCCGCTGAGCAGCCGGTACTCCTCGCTCAGCAGCTGCCCGAGCTTGCCAACGAGGGCCTGCGCCACGCCCTCCGCATAGCTCGCCACCAAGCCCTCCATTCTCTCTCTCTCTTTTGCTTTGCCGGCCGGCGGGTCAACGCAAGTTTGGCTCGCGCTGGCCGTTTGCAGAAACACTTTCGGCGATTGTGTAAATGGCTGTGCACATGACAATAGGGGTAACAGCATCTATAATGAGGTACAACTTTCTAATGGATTATTTCTTGAGCTTGTGTCTAAGACTTTAATTGCTACACGTGTACATGATTCTTGATGATCAATAATGAGGTACAACTTTGTGGCCTACATATTTTAGCTCATTATCATATCAATAATAAAGTCGGACTGCACAAATAATCGGGTGGATATTTTGTTTTAAGATAGTGGGACCTATAAAATACGTTTTTAGGTAACAAATAAGTCTCCAATATAGTATTTGGTTGTTTCTTGTGCCTTGGTATTAACAATTTGATAGTTTCTTCATCTAGAAACAGCCTCACCTTCTGTAACGTCCTCAAAATCTCTAAGTTGGATTAGTTAAGCATCTAATGTGCATTTGTGAAATTTTGGACTTTTTAAAACTTTTTGTTACAAAACAATTAGGTTGAAACTTGGTTTTCCAAATCCTATAAATAAATTTTCTAAAGCAAAATAAAATTTTGACAAGATATTGAAACTTGGTGTAAACCCTATGTTGGAAATCCTTGATTTTTAAAAGACTAGAATTTAAACCTAGAAATCCAATACTCCTTCTTCAATTCAAAAGCTCAAATTGAGGTTGGGGCAAAAATTAAAAAGGTTTCAAGTGTGAGAATATTTTAGTTGCATTCTATCTTCTCTGATATGCTGGTTTGAAATTGTTCTGAAAATTTTGGAGGTTATTTGGTTCTCTATGTAATTTGCATGTTCAATTTTGAAATTGAATTTAAAGCACAAACCTAATAGGTAAATAAAACAAATAGAAAAAAATTGATAATTAAAAATCTAAACTCAGCATAATTATTCTAAATATAAATTGAGAAATTAATTAATGCATGTTTTGCAATTTTCTCACTTCAAGTAATAATAATCAAATATTAAATTGAATAGTTTGAAAGACTACATTTTAATTTAATTATTTTGATTTCTTGTTTTGCATGTATCACAAAAATCATGTCATTATGCACGCATTAGTATCATTATTTTTATTTTCCGATTCGACCGACCGCAGGGGAAACGCCTGCGTGACCCTGCCAACTCCTTTCACTTCTCTCCTTCAAATCTCATCTAAAGACTCAAAACCAAGCCATGCATGTCATACCACCGCGATCGTCATCGCACAACCAACCCATTTCTGCAATCTGTTTTCGCATGCATGGCAGTTTGAGCGATTACGCGAGAGGAGAAAAGAAGTAGCACATGAAATGTCCGCGTATCTATTCTTTTCCCTACTATTTCTCTAACACATTTCTCTTTCAAACAACAACTCTTGTAAACAGTGCCTAGAAATATTTTTCCTAGGTTCTGGAACAACTAAGTAACCCACCTTCAAAATTTCACAATTTTTTGAATTCATTTTCTATTTTAAACAAACAAATCAAATATCAGTCAAAACCATACATCTACACTGTCATGTGCAGCCATCCCCTGCCATTTCTTGTCCCCAAGCCGTACACTACCCAATGCATTTCCTGTCCACCAACAGAGCCCTCACACAACCACCCCATGCCATCTTTTGTTTATGTATTCACTTATTGCACTGCTTTTCCTCCCACAACCCACTGCTTTTTGGTTCCTTGCCCCAACCGAACACAGCACAGCCATACCTACTGCCATTTTTCCTAATCAAACACAATGCTGCACTGACATTTCTTCTTCTCCCTACTGTCCATTTCCCAATTGGTCTCATGCCCAGCCGAACCCTATCTTCCCCATTTCTTTAACTCCCAGCCGAAGCACCCTTCTCCCCACTGCCATTTTCCGCTATTTCATTTAGTTCCCTGTCACTTTCTTTCTTCTTCCTCCTGCACAACAAAGCCCCTCCATTCTTTCATGAACACAAACTCAAGCTCCCCATTCTCTCCTCTAAATCACCACCAAGGACCAAGAATCAACCAGTGCATGTCATACCACTGCCACCATGGTCACAAAAGCAACCCATTTCTCCGATTAGATTTCGCATGCATGAGCATTTGTGTGGTTTGTAGGCGAGGAAGGGGGAGAATAGAGGTGCTGCCATGCATGCGCGAGCTTGGAGTGAGTGAGGCGAGGTCGAGCGCCGTTGCATGCGGCGTCCGAGTGAGGCAAGGTGGTGTCGAGTACATAGCGACGTCGAGGAGGCCGAAGCCATGCATGCAGCGGCCAAGGCAGAGGTGGCCGAGCTCCAGCGCAGCGGCGGTGGCGGCGTGTCTTGGTGTAAACACTCCTCATATAGTGATCATCTTGTAAGCCGCACGGGAAAAGAGATGCCTCATTGTAATCCCTTGGTGTTTTGTAAACACTCCTCATATAGTGATCATCGTCGATTGGCGTCTGTGGCTTTTTTCGCAAGGGTTTTCCACGTAAAAATTCATGTCTCTCGTCTCTATTGATCTGTGCATTATTTCTAACACCAGAGGAGAGAAAATAAGGGGGCAAAGGGGAGCCATTAGCCTGTCATGTAGGACAAGAGGAGCAAGGACTGGTGGCCGCAGGCCAGGACGATCGAGCCACTGAAGCACCGAGGGGCATGGGGCCGAGCCTAGGAGGCGCTCGGGCGTGGCGGCCAGTGGCGGCAAGCCACGGGCCAACAGTTGGGGACGAGACGGCGCTGGCCACTAGGCTGTGCTGAGGAGCCGGGTGGAGCGGAGGTGGAGCAGGGCGTGGGACCAAGGAGACGCGGGCCGCGCTAGGCGGCAGCGGAGCTGGGTTGGGCTGAGCTAGAGGGGGGCTTATCGTGGGAGGAGGAGCAAGTGAAGCCGAACCAGGGATGCAGGAGGGGGCACGCATGGGCAGCGGCGCTAGGCGCCAGGGAGGAGCTGCCGAACTGAGAGGGAGCTGCTGGAGGGAGAGATTGGCCGGAGGAGGAAGAGAGCCAGGGGATTTTTCAGTGATGGGGAGATAAGAGAGATGAGGGAGGAGGGACGAGGAGGCAGGCGGTGCCAGAGGAGGGAGGAGGCAGGCGGCGCTCGGTAGGAGGGAGTCGGGGGAGGAGGCGGCACGGGAGCGGAAGGAGGACGGAAATAGGTGCGGGCGCGGAGGAGGATTGGGGATTGGGGATGTAGGGTTAGCGGTGGGAAAAAAAGGGCGCGGCACACTCTCCTGAGTGTTTATGTTTTAAAACACTCGGGATTATATTTCATCCCGTTACGACTGCTGCCTCCCGTCTTGATTTCCGAGTGTTATGGAAAACACTCGAAAAAGTTATTTCTACTGAGTGCTAACGTCCCATTCCGAGTGTCTTGTAAATTTCTGTCCAAACACTTGGTAAAAATTTAGACACTCGGAAAATAAGCAGTTTCTGGTAGTGATAGTCAGTCTCAGAGGCCTTCCGGATAATTGACAACTAATTCAACTGATCGATTGAAGAGATGAAACATCCTGGAAATATTACATCTTGAAAACCAATCTAACCGTAGTAGAACGAAAAACTAACAGACACAAGAAGAAAATGTAAAAGAATGACACAAGAAATAACGACAATTTCGAAGACCAGAAGCAAACCCGCACATTGATCACCCATATTGCACTACAACTTTGAACCGATCTGATTCCTGGCGACTCCCGCTCTCGGTCTTCAGCTGCTGCATTGCCTCATGCAGTGCCCCATTGTCTTTTCTACCACAGAGCTGCACCTCTTTAAGGCTTGTCAAGTTGTCGACGCAGGCAATGCTACTCTGCGCGTCAGCGAACCACACGGTGAGTCTCTCGACCTTAGCCATGGCTCCTTCCTCAAATCGGGCAACTTTCGGTGTACCGTCTTGAGCGGCAAAGGTCAGCTCCTTGAGCTTCTGGAACTTGAAGGTACTGCGCGCCACCAGCTCCTCATCTTTGCAGCACTTCCTAGCCAAGACGATCTTCAACAGGTTTGGCAGCTTGTACAGGACACCGTATATTTCGTCGCCGTGAATGTTTATCCAAACAAAGTATACTTCGACGAGGTGTGTGAGTGACTCCACCCAGCCTGGCAATATGTCGATGGTGCCAGTGATGTGTAGGTGCTTGAGGAGCAGTGGTGGCGAGGGGAGGCCGTGGAGAAAGGTCATGTTGTTGGAGCCAAATTCCATGTCTCGAACGCCGAAGTCACGGAGGGAGCATAGGTGGCCTATGGAGCAGGCAAGATATTCGAGAACCTGCCTATTGGAGCAGTTGAGGACGATATGGCATCGTCGTAATTGCACCAGGTCGCCGATCTCCTTGGCAAGATCAGCATCGTTCTCACGGAGTTCTAGCCTTGTCAGCCCGTCCAGGGCCTTCATTTTCCGGAGCCCCCGGGGCAGCCTCACGAGTATATCCCAGTACAGCCTGTTGCGGAAGTGCAGGTGCTCAAGTTTCTCCAGATTGACCACGGATTCTGGGACCCCGTCGAGGAGGGTTTCTGTTAACCAAAGCGTCTGCAAATGCTGCAGCTCGCCGATCTGGCTAGGCATCACTGTGATATCTGTATCATTCAAGTTCAAGAACCTGAGTAGGAACAGCCGGCAAATATGCTTCATATGATGGTCTTGCACGTCTTTGCAGCCTTCTAGGTCGAGCACCCTGAGCAGGGTGAACTCGGCTAGTCGACCAAGCAGCTTGTCTTGACCTTTAGGGCGGAACGTGCTCAGCGACCGGACGTGCCGCATGCTCATCTTCTCGACACCGGAGCTCAGGTCGTCGCCGTGGATGGAGAGGCGGCGGACAGTGTCGTACGATCTCCCTCCATACAGGGCTCCTCCTAGTCCTACCAAGCTGGCAAAGTTCGCCTCTAGGGACTTGGACACCATGACCTCAAGCATCATATCATGCACACGGCAGGACTCCACCATAACATTGTCATAGTCTTCCACGACCACAAGCTGGCAAAGTTCGATCATGTTCCTGCTCAGCAGCTCGCCGAAGTAGTCTTCCGCGACCTCCTGTGATGTCAACCCTCTCTTCTCGGGAACCAAGCCTTCGGCGATCCATCTGTTGAGCAGCCGATCCTTGCGTAGCACGTAATCCTCCGGGAAAATGCTGAGGTACATCATGCAAGCCTTGAGGTGATGAGGCAGGTGGTTGTAGCTGAGCGTGAGCACCTGCCTCATCCCCTCCAGGGTAGGGTTGCTCTCCATCTGAGAACCGATCGAGTTGCAGACTCTTTCCCACATCTCTACGCTCCCGGGCGATTTGTAGCTCGCCAGGAGGCTGGCAATGCTAACAACCGCCAACGGCAGCCCACCACATTTCTTCAAAATCTTACCCATTGCTTCTTGCAGCTCCCTGGGGCAGACATTGTCGGGGCTAAATACTCTATTCACGAACAGTTTCTTGGAGTCTTCAGGCTCGAGGGGCTTCACTCGATAGATGTAGTCTCCCCAGGCACTAGGTGGGCTGCACGCTTTGGCCACGGTCTCTATCCGGGTGGTCACCATGATTCTGCTGCTGTTGTTGTTCTCTTGCAGTTTGGATCGGATTTTGTCCCATGCTGATATGGTCCATACATCATCAATCACAATGAGGTACCTGATTCCATTAGACCAAACGGTTTATACACTGAGCTATTAGGCATATCATATCAATATAAATAATGATTTTGGTAGTCTAAGGGATTAATTCTTGAAACTTTTGAGTTCAAATATTGTCTATAGAAAACTTGAGTTTGAAAGTATACTTATATAATTTATTTATATTCTGTGTTGGTTCTAAACTCTTATAGTGTTGTTTCCTTGATGGAAATTGGTCGCAAACCTTCGATCAAAAAAAAAATATATATATATATAATTTGTTTATATTCAACTTGTTGTTATGTAAAATTTCAAATTATTTTAGTGTTACTTAATCATGAAGCTTTGGGTTTTATGGTTTGAACTTTGGAACTTTGGGTTTACAATTTTAAAATTTAGTTTAAAGTAATTCGATCATTGGGTTTTTATTATAAATTTGAAAAGGTGACATAAAAGTTTAATATTTTTAAAATAATTTTCATGGAAAATTCGCTTATGTTGTCTTCACAATTCCAATCTTCGTATTTGCTACTAGGAACGTATACAATTATAAAACTAAAGTGTAATGAAAAAAAAATGCAGGTACCATGGAATTAGTGATCAAACGAAAGAACATTCATAAAATGCAGGTATGCCATTAGGGCTGCAAATGAGTAGAGTTTGAGCGAGCTAGAAGACTAAGCTCAGCTCAGCTCGTCTTAAAACTGGAGCGAGCTTAATTTGAAACAAGTTGAAGATCGAGCAAGAGAGTGTACTCATACTCGACTCGGAAAGATCTCGAGCTAGTCTCGAGCCAATTATAAATTATAAATCTACAGGATAATTAAGGCACCAGTGTGACTAATGGAGTATGGACATGTAAAAAACTAAAATTTCACATGTAAAACACACAGGTAACTAGAGAACCTAATGTAGTTTCTATCTTTTAGAACTAGATATAGAAGACATATATATGAGAATTCTATCTGTACGAGTTAATATCGAGCGAGTTAGCCTAAGCTCAAACTCAGCTCGTTTTCCATCCGAGCTCCAGGAGATGCTTGAACTCGGCTCATTTCTTTTCGAGTCGAGCCAAAAAAAAAAAAAAACGATTGTGGAGAGTGCCATAATTTCTGGAGAGCCAAAAAAACTTGATCAACTCACGAGCCTCAAGCTTTTCTTACAACCCTAGTTCGTATTTTGTATAACAATTGTGCATACTTCGTAAATTCACCCTATAAACGAGTTAACAACTATAAATTATAGTTAGTTCATATTTTGTGTAACAATTGTGCAGAGTGCCATAATTGTTTTTTGAAAAAAAAAACAAAAACAAAAGTAGTAGTGGATGTTGTGTAATTAGCACATCCAAGCAGTAGTGGTAGGTCAATAGTGGCAACTCTATATTTCTTTTTGTTAACTCTCTATTACTTTATGGCAATTACTAATGATTTGTGCATCCAAAATACCAGTGGTAACTCTATATTGCTTCCTAGCTAGTAATTCTACATGTTAATTGCTAGCAACTCTACATGTTACATGCTAGTAAACTATATGTTACTGCCTACCAACCCTCTATTACTTAATACTAGTGTAATAAAAAGATCGAGACGGCTGATTAATCGTGGTTAAATTCTGATTAATGGCCGTATCACGATTAATCTCTTAGCGGTACCCATCCATCCGACAAGTGCCTTCTGTTTTTCATAGCACTGCTTAATAGCAACCATCAATGATTTATGCCGGCAATTACCAGTGATTTGTGCGTGCAAGCATTGTTGTTGGCTCGGCATTATTTGCTAGCAGCTCTACGTGTTATTCACTAGCAACTCTACATGTTACTGTCAACTCTCTATTACTTGATGTCAACTACAACTTGTTGTCTGGAAAGCAAATGTTCTTAATCAGGGTGGCATGTAAATTTTTTACTTATTATCATGTCTCTAAGAAATGCAATATGGATCTAGTTTTGTTTGTATGCTCATATAAAACATAACATTCAATCGAGGAGATACCATCGTTGGTAGAAGAAGAAAGGACAAGTGAAAGAACTCTAGTTGCTAAAACAACAAGTACCGAGCTGACTTATCATTAAATATTTTGTGGGTAGTACTAATACCTCTTGTCCGCGAGACGCTTGCTGAGCTCCGTGGCCAGCGCGTGCTCGTCGTCACCGATGTTATCCAAGGGCTCCTCTTCTTGCATGCCTTTGTGTTGATCCCTCTTCACCTTCACGACCTGCTGGAGCACGCGCTTCAGCAGTCCACTCATGTCCTTGCTGGCATCGAACGCCTGCGACACCGACACGGTTGCCTGGCAGTCGAACTCCTCCTCCAGCCTCCGGCACACCTCCATAGCGAGCGTCGTCTTCCCGAGCCCCCCGAACCCAACGATGGAGACCACCTTGAGCTTCTTGTCGGGCTGGTTGTCACTCGTCAACTTCACCGACTTCACCTTCTCCGACAAACGCTCAACCTGGTCCTTGATGCCGACGAACTGGTTAGGGTCATTGGCAGCGCCAAGCACTTGCGCGGAGGACGCCGCGGCGCCGGGGCCGAAAGATAAGGAGGGTCGCAGCGCCTGGCCATCGACGCCGTACCGCGCGCGGCGCTCGCTGATTGCGAGGGCGCGGGCACGGAAGGCCTGGATGTCGGCGGCGAGCCTGTGCCGCGCCCCAAGTGTGGCAAACAGGTGCCAGGCACCGCCGAGCGCCCTGCCGCCCGCCGGGACGCAGCTGACGCGGCGCACGAAGAGGTCGATGCAGTCCTCGGCATCGTAGGCGAGCTCGCGCACCTGCTTCTTCCACTCCCGGACGAAGTGGTCCACGGCGCCGTCGTCGGCCTCGGAGAGCATGCGGAGGAGGGCGTTCATGATGGCCACCTCGTCCCTCAGGTGGACGACCTCGCCGCGTACGCCGCGGAGCTGCCGGTACTCCTCGCTCAGCAGCTGCCCGAGCTTGCCAACGAGGACCTGCGCCACGCCGTCCGCGTAGCTCACCACCGCGCCCTCCATTCTCTCTCTTTTGCTTCGCCGGCCGGCGGGTCAACGCAAGGTTGGCTCGCGGTGGCCGTTGCCGAAACACTTTCGGCGATTGTGTAAATGGCCGTGCACATGACAAGAGGGGTAAGGGTTCTATTTATGACGACGATGTTAGAATTAATTTTGTCATTAATTAGTATCTTTGTATTTTGTTTTGGCATGCATTTAGTTGCATGTGTATGATGCCGAGCTTAGGTGACAGAGATGCTGCGCACATGTAGTTGGCCAACTACTTGGGAGTCTTTGCCGGTGGGAGTCTTGCATGCAAGCATGCAGATTGCAGAGTGTGTGTATGTATAGCCAGAGTATGCGTGAGTGCCGCATTTATTGCTGCATGCAACCATCAGTCAGTTAATGCTTTGAATAAGAGAAACAGAAGCAAAGAAAAGATGTGCGGCAGTCGAGCACCAAAACTGAGAGTTATTCCATCTTCGTTCTGTGTTCTTGGTGTTGTGACTTGTGACCCGAGGCTCGGGAAAATAATTATATAGGATATCGTCTATAATTCCATCAGTGTAGATTCATTTCACCACGTGGTACGTGTCTTTTCACGAATCTCAAAGCATGACATGCTAATCTTCAGTATTTAATTCGTGAAAATTTACATCAATGATTTATTGAGCTGTGCGCTTTGAGATTCGTGAAAAGACACGTGTCATGTGGTGGAATGGGTTTACACTGATGGAATTGTGGATCAGGTCCTATAGGATTATTTACTAGTCTACTTTTTTTTTTCTTTGCTCCAAAACTACAAGTCTAAGATCCATTCTGCGTTGCACTAGACGATGATAATCTTATTTCGTAGAACAATTTTTAGATATTTTAGTATTTTTCTCAACAAAACTTTTAGAGGGAACACTATCTTGCTCAGTTAGGGTTAGGGGTGTCAATCGAATACGAATTATCCATTTTATCCGGCTTTCGGATTCGGTCGATGGCTGTCGGACCCTGGGCTTTTAATACCCGAAGCCTTCATGTGTGTACCGTACTAGTCCCATAATCAGTGGCTATAGTACATACATTCACAACATTGGTATTCATATCCATACAGTCATATGAACTAATTAAATAAAACAAGTTATGGTACAAAGCTTATGTGATTATAATATTTACAATAGATGGGCCGACCGACCAAATAAAAGCTAAAGTACCAAAGTAGCAAAAGTAACAAAGTGCAGCGAAAACTATGGTAAATAAACTAAAAGGGACCAGCGGTATGCCCCCATCCAATCCCACAGGCAACGATGGCCGGAGCGACCACAACGACGGCAGCGACGCGATAAGCGGTGGAGCGGCGCAGCTCAACGCGGCGACGGCGAACTTGGGCTCCTCCAGGAAAAAGAGTGTGCACATCAGGTAGCCCGTGACGCGGAGAACTCGAGGGTGCACTCAATGACGGCCGGAGCTCACCTACGGCGGTGGAATCCGACGAAGAAGACCTCGGCGGCGCTAGGGCAAAAGCTTCAATTCCGGTGAAGATGCGGCGATCTAGGGTTTCTTGCTTTGGGGAAAAAGGTGGCGGAGGTTGAGGCAAATCTCGTGACGCGGGTGCGGCTCTTAAATTGGGTCGGGGAGATAGAGTCCGTGTCGAGGACAACAACGGTGCGCGCATGGGAAAATCAGAATGGAGTCCAGGTTGAAGACGATAAACAGTGATCCCGTGGGGCCCACTTGTTCGCGTCGCTGGCTCAGGTGAAAACGAGTGGCAAAAGGCGCATGTGCGACTAACTAGTGGGGCCTAGGCGGCGCGGAGAGAGAGGGAGTTGGGCTGAGCGTGCGGGCGGGATTGGGCCGGGATTAGAATAGGATTGGGCTGAGGTTTAGGGTTTCAGGCCAAAAGGTTTTCCGAGATTTTAAATAGGGTTTCTATTTTAGAAATACCAAAAAATGCAAATAGCAATTAGAAAATAACAAATGAACTTGAAAAAATTCTAGAAAAATCTAAAAAACTATATCTAAGCACATAGAGTCCCAATAAAATAGTTTTGACAATAATTGATGTTGGGATTAACCATATTAAATTGTTTTCCTATTGATAGTACATATTAAGCTTTATTTAAATTTAAATAAAATCTTAGTGAATTTTCCAAAGGGCTAAACTATTTAAAAAGGTTTTTAAAACTTCAGAAAATTGGGATGTTACACATATAGTGTAGGGATACCTTGCATTTAATGAAAAGAGAATTTGATGATTGAGTATGAGAATAAAGAAAAGAAAACGATTGATGTTGATGATGGTATCGTTTACAGTTGATTAACCATTGTTCATTATTTATTATTGTGCTTGCTGAGTCATTGACTCACTCTTGCTCTATTTTTTTTTCTTTTAGGTGACTGTTGACAACATTGCACATAGGAAGGGCTAGCTCACTTGGAACCATATCATTCATTCAAATACTTGAAACATGGGCCATGAGACACTTTATTAGCACAGTGATTTATAATTAGGACTTAATAGAATTACTTTGCCTTAGTTGATAGATTGGAGTTGACCATTCATTCAATAGTCTTGATTCGATTGGTTTGCGTTGATCTTAGTTTATTATCTTGCTATGCTTTTTAGAATTAATTATCTATAATTGCTTTATCGTTATACTTGTGTTAATGTGACCCATGGACGGATTTTATCAATTACATGCTTGCTGTAATTTTTTGTTAATTGATGTTGAGATTGATAGTTATGTAGTTTAGTGATATTTTAGGCTCTATATTGGATCATGGTGTTACAATCTCACAACGTGTCACTAAACAATATTTTTCTTGTAGTTAACTATTGGGTAGGTTGTCAGATGGGGACGTGTGGATATTATATATGCTATTTGTTCTTTTGTCATGGTCTATAATGACATTGCCTCCTGTAAGCCAAAACATTGATAGTTTGATACCGACGCTAAGCAGTTACCCTCTTATCATTTTTATAAGAAAAACACATGGTAGTCAATTTAATGTATTTTCACTAATTAATCGTTACATGTTTCTTTAAAAACAAGCGCCAATTAGTGTGAGGAACCCTGGGATCGGATTTATTTTCAAGTCAAGAGATTATATCAAAGATAAAACTCTTAACAGAAAACAAATCCAATTCTAAGTTCCCGGATATGTGTCTCACATTAGTTCTCAGGATCAAAGACTAATGTACACATATCCTAACAACATTGTACACAGTCATACACAAGTCATACATTATAATTGAACATATTTTACAAGACTAGAATGTACAACATAACAAGTGGCTAGCAGCCACTAAACAGAAGTTTTTCAGCGGAAACAATTATCTGCAGCGGAAATAAAACAACAAAAGAGCCACCAAGTGTGCCCCATCACCCGCAGGCAACTGAGTGATGGTAGAAATAGCATACATATAACCGTCCTCACCTGCAACAAGTGGTTAAAGCACCTGAGTACAAAAGGTACTCGCAAGATTTACACAAAACTACTAAAAGAAAGTGTATGGGAGGTGCTATACAAAGGATATGAGATTATACATGATAAGTCTGTCCAAAGAATGGTTATAATGGCATAAGTTTTGCATAAAGCAACCAGTTTGTTCCTACACATTCTAGTTTTCAAAATCCATTAAGTAAACCAAAATTTTGGACTATAACAGTTTTGAGTGATAAACAGATAGACATATATCAAACAATACCAAAGTGGCAAACCCACTTTGATAAACTATCAATGCATGACAAACCGGTCATGCTGATACCAAATTGTTCCCATATCAAGTTTTAAATTTCCAGTCTACAATGGTGACAATTAAAACCAAGTCATCCGTAACCGTGGATACAGCTATTCGAATAGTTTTAACCTTGTAGGGGTATACATCTTTACCCATACGACTTGACTAGCTCGTAGCCTTATGAATAACGACACACTTCCTTTGGTATGCTGACCGGGGAAATCAAGATTTGGTATTTTTCAACAATTTGACATTATTGAGTTGAATCACCCATGTGGACCTGATCCCGCTTAAAACAAGTTTCTAATAGAACCTGCTAACCGGGGGTACACACGTTACGTCGGGAATGCCGATTCAATCATAAATAAAAGTTGTGCTCACCTGCACATATAAAATTGAAATCGGAGCCCTACGAACACGTAAAAACTACAAATGCCCTCGCCCTTAAGAATATATGATATAGATATGAGATCCAACACATATGTCCTTATCCTCCTGTTTCCCAACTCAATAACAACATCCCCTTACTTAACCAAGCGACGCCCATAATACCGCATGTGGAAGTACGACTGATACTTGAAGTAACCGCCCAAAAGCTTCGGTCTTTAATGATCTGGACAAGATGACCACATACCCAGTTTTCGTGCACGAAGGCACCCACACTATCCACCACTTGTCCAGATCTAAATCATGTTTCAAAGATCAAAATTTATACTAACACATCAGATTCAAGATCTGAACAACATTTAGAAACATAAAATGTTCAGTGTTTCCCTTGATTGACGAGATAAGCCCGTCAACCAAACTAACGTATCTAATGACTTGTAGGGCTAAGCATTCATACAAAGCATAAGTACGATCACAATATATCCAACTTAAGCTCAACTGTATGGAATAATTAAGGATAAACCACAAGTATTAGGATATAACTAATCTAAACTCATAAATTAAAATATATGGCAAAATAGCATACAAGCAATTATTATTGCAATTTAAAATAGTAAAGTACAAACACTGGGATCAAGATGATGCAAGAGGATGCTTGCCTTAATTGATAAACCACTTGTTCACTCTCTGGTTGCTCAGCAATATAATCACTCACGTCGGGCAAATCAGAATCTAAAAAGAGTGATAACAAATGAACACTGAGAAAATATCAAAATGCCAAAATGCTGAAAAATGTATGACATTTACATATTAGTGAGATTATGATTCTAGATGCATTTAGGTATAGATTTTAGTTTAATTGGAGTTCAATTTCTTATGGACTTTTGAAGTTAATTCAATTTCTAGTGTGATAATAACGACAGACGATACCTAGAGCCTAGGTGATATTGTTTTCCTTAACAGGACACCTAGTACTCACAAGTACTCTCTCTCTAGGCATTCTATGTATACATCCACGATGATAATACAGTCAAAATCAATCCTCTTATATGAGCAAGATTTCAACTAACAAATTTGCTAATACACTTGAATGGCCTAGCTGACATCCACAATACTTGATAGATAGGATAATTGGTTTAGCAATTGGGTTCCCCTGACAAATCAGATTTCCTCCAAATCAGCATCTCTTCTCTGTCCAAAACACTTATAATAGAACATTTTTCTTAACTGAAAAGCTATTAACTAATTTCCTACAAATTTAACCCTCAAACCTGTTCATCTACTGGAGTAACCTAATCGACAGTCAACAGATTTGATAGCAGCAGCTGAAATGCTTTACTAATGAGCCCTATTGACAGACAGATTGCTAAAGACTAATTGAACCAAGAACAACTCTAACTACAGGAGTTAGACAAACTATTAATCCACTGACAAAAAAAACTAGTCATCTATCTCCTTCTCTGATCAAGATTCTTTTAATTGGATTTGTCTGAAATGAATAGTTGTTCACTAAACTTCTTTACAAGTTCAAGTTAAATTTTAAATTTTGCTAACTCCATTGAGTGATTCATTAGACATTCACAAAATTAGTTAGCATGAGGAATATGGTTATATTAACATTCCGATTTTCTTCTTCTCGGTTAAAACATCCTTTACAGGAACTGTCCTAAGATGAAAAGATGTGAACTCAATTCCTCACAAAATCAAAATTTCAATTTTTGTTAACTCACTAAGTGATTCTACAAACATGTGCAAGTTCTATTAGCAATTGCATGAGGACTTAAACACAGTAGAGAAAAGAACTCAACCTAATTAACAGGAATGCAGAACAGGGCAGAGCTCGGTGGCCAGGGCATGGCATCGTCGCCGACGATGGAGACGGCGGTGGCGGTGGCGGCCTTTGAAGGGAAAAATGGGATGACGCGGGCGAGACGGCCACGAGGGTGGTAGCAGCGCAGCTCGGGCGGCACTGTGGCATGCTGGCGGTGGCGTGTGGTGGCCGGGCGTGGAGGAGCTAATGACGCGACGACGCAAAGTAGTCGGTCGGGGATGAGGAAGCCGGAGGCGAGCTGGCGCCGTGGGCCACCGGCGGCGCGGCGGGTTCACCGCGGGGGCGCCGCTACGATGGGTGGGAGCGCGAATGGATGGTCGGGGAGGGACAGGGCTGGTGTGGGGGTGCTCCCACGCCGAGGAAATGCGTGGGGATGCTTCGGGCCGACGATGGTGAGGGCAGCGGCGCTTCGGCTGGAAATGGAGAAGATGGAGCTGACGGTGCGCTCCTGTGCATAGAACCAAGATTGAGTGAGGGCTTACACCGAGGGAACTTAGGGACATGGAATGATGCGAGGAGTTTGAGAATAAACGCCTTGGGTTGGCCGGAATCGGTGAGAACGGCAAGGGCGGCATGGCGGGTTGAACTCTGCGCACCCGGGTTTCTTCGTGGCTGAGTGTGATGGAGAGGGGAGGAGGAGAGAACAACAGCAGGGGGCAAGGGAGGCTGCGGCACGGCCCTTATAGGCGTGGAGGGTGGAGCGACCGAAGGAGGCCGGCGGCATGGGCTAAGGGGACCCATGGCGGGCATGCAAGGCGCCGGGCTATGCACGCGTGGAGGGAAAGATCTGGACCGAGGGCCTTGCCGATCAAAGGCAGTGGAAGGGAAAGCTCGGCAAATCCAGGGGCGGCTTCGGCGGCGTGGCGTCCATGCATGCCCGCTCGGTAGAGAAGCACGACACGTGTCCCAGACGCTGGCACGGCGAAGGGCTACGTGGCGTGGCGAGCGGAGAAGACGAGGACGAGAGGCTGATGAGTGGGTCCGGGATGTCAGCGAAAGGACGGAGCGACGCGGCAATTGGCTCGAGCTCGAGTCCGAATGGCACAAATAGATATGAGCCGTACGATCAAAATTGAATGCTCCAGATGAGTGGCAATCTCGGATGGTCCGAACAGCACCAGAACGTGAGCCATGCGATCAGAAATGGATGGTCCAGATTCTTTAGGATGTTCGGACGGTCCGAACGTTCCAAACAAAATCGAACCGTTGATTTTCGATCTGACGGCTAGAAAGGGTTGGCGTGAAACTGCGCAGGTGAGTGGAGTCCAAACACATGGGTCGCTACAGTGCAAGGCGCGGTTTGAACCCAGGAGTTGACCAGGTTGAAATTCAAAACGAGCTAGTTTGACTGGGGTGCTAAATATAGCAATAATTTTTTTAAAAAAAAACTAAAAATTTTCAGAGATGCTTCTGGGATTATGTAGTTCCATAAAAATTTTGGAAACACCACTGTTCATGTTTTAAAATACTAAAATAAATACTTTAAACAATTAGGTTTAAAAATGGAAGTTAGGTTTTTCTTGAGGTCAAACAGATCTCTAAAAATTTGATAAAAAATCATATTAATTCGTGATAGATAATCTAGTATTTGATTAAATTGTTTCCCAGAGTTCTTTACTTGCAAAACTTTGAAGTTTCTTCTTGGAGTTTCAATTCAAGTTTTAGGTTTCAATTCAAGTTTTAGGTTTTATTTAAATTTGAGGTTTTTAATTTGTAACAAATTATGCACATGCTTAAAAATGAAAAATATGATATGAAATGCATATAATTACTGGTTATTAAAATTGGGGCTATTACAATTAGGGATCTTGTCAGACAATAGTATGTTTCTTTCAACTTGTGTCACCGGGATCTCGCACATAAATAATCCTGCAAGTTGCAACTACTTCTGTTGGCAAGGTCCAAAGACTCCCATTTCATATTGCATAATCGAAGAACACGATAAGAGAGAGTAGTCCATTATAGCCGGGTCACATGCACTTGTTTTTCTTCGAGGAAAATAATGCTACCTCCTGTCACACTAATTAATTGTTACATGTTTCTTTCAAAAACAAGCGTCAATTAGGGGATCTTATCAGACCCTGTATGTTTCTTCCACCTTGTCACCATAATCTCACACATAAATAATCTTGCAAGTTGCAACTACTTCTGTTGGAGGTTCAAGACAGATATGCATAGGTTCATTGATTGTGTGAACAATATTTTTCGAGTATATGAACAGTATCCTGCAGCGGCATTGTACTAAATACTATAGTAGCAGAGAAATATTTACTGTAGTGAAAGCACAATCACAAAACCATTGTAGCTATTGATTTCTACCTTTAATTTTTGATTGAACGATATAGATCGCTTCCTAATATTATACACTATAGATCATCTGTATTGAATCCTTTCGATACAGAGCATCCATTTTCCCGGACTCCCGTTGCATACAACATATTCTCTCTGACAGCCGAGCACACAGGGTGGTCTCGTCACTGCCAACCAGAGCCCATAGCAAGTCCCTCGAGTCTCTGGTCAAGAACCCCGCCTGTCATCCAATCAATTTCATAAATAACATCTAGAAAAGAACAGAGGGGTACAATAGAAATACCATATTATTCTTTTGTGAGGGAGTATTATTTTCCTCAAAGAAAAATAAGTGCATGTGTCGACCCTCCTATAATGGAATAACATCTGTTGCCGTGTTCTTCAATTATGCTGTATGCAACGGGAGACATGGAGAAATGGATGCTATTCAATACAGATGATTTACGGTGCATAACATTAGAAAGCGGTTTGTATTGTCCGATCAAAAATCAAAGGTAGAGATCAATAGCTACAACGATTGCAACAGTGCTTTCACTATAGTAAATATTTCTATGTTACTATAGTATTTACTACAGTACCACTGAAAGGTACTGTTCATATACTCATAAAATATTATTCACACAGTAAACCTATATAGTAATGCAGAGGATTCGGATCCTATCTTGGACTTGCCAACAGAAATAGTTGCAACTTGCAATATTATGCGTGAGATTATGGTGACAACGTGGAAGAAACATACAGGGTCTGACTAGATCCCTAGGTGGCGGCAGTGGCAATACTGAAGATGGTGGCGAGTGGCGACGGCGGACGGTGACCCAGGAGGCTCGGACGACAATGGAAATGGATCTTGGGTTTCCTATTGGTCCTAAGAGTATTATATTTCTTTTCTGGATATTTATTTGTGTACGGGAGAAAATATGTGTATATGGCAGATGGGACCACCGGGATTTGATTTTTCTTTTCGGAAATGATTATGAACTGGGAATTGATGTGAGTATAACCATCGGGGTCCACTGTACAGAGACAAAGAATGGCACATGGGCCAAGCCTGTCAGCGAGACAAAAGCACACTTGCACTGTGCTATGCTCCAACCGGCGACGGCGTACTGGACAAGCGCCAACGGCGGTAGGCGACTTGGGTGGCAGTGGTGATGACAAAAACAGAACCGTGACTGCCCGGCGGTGCCCTAGGTGACGTCCGCGAATCGGAAATGAGTTGGTGGCGCTCGGTTTACCTTTAATGGTGACCCAAAGGTGCTCTGTGAGATGACGGTGTGAAGGAAGGTGGACGATGGCGAGCTTGTGATAAACAGTAGCGGTCGGCATTAGCACGACCAACGTGGACACGGCGATGTAGGCTTGCCCTAGCCAAAAGAGCGTGCGCACAAGAAAGGCCATGGCTTCCTGAACCTATACATGTGGTCGGATGTGTTGGGGACGGCAACCGGCGCCGGATAAGAAGGCCAACGGCGGGGAGGACCTTGCAGTGGAGGATAGCCGAAATCGGTTGAGGGGGAAAACTCAGAAATGACGTGGAATACATTTTGACGCGAACAAAATTGTTAAATGCTCACCGAAGCGAGAGATCGTGGGCGGCCGGCACGGAGGAAGACAATGGCAGCGGTGACGTTCCAGTGAATTGTGGTACGGATCGAAGGGGCTATTGTGTGGAAAATAAAGAGGTGAAGGTGGCGGTCTCGGTGCTCCAATTTATAGGCGGAGGGGAAGGCGAGAAGGTGATCTTGGACAGCGACGGTTCCGTTTGGAGCCGGCGGCGTCAATTCAATTCTGCGACGGCATGGCTTCGATAAGGGCATCTCCAATAGTTAGAGACAACTTTGTCTCTAACATATGTTACATCATTCTTAGAGACAACATCTCTAATAGACAATTTTTAGTACACTCTTCAACACTTATATTTTATAATTTTTCTTTAAAATGGGCCTACATGTCAACTAGAGTAAATTAATGTATCATACCTTGTTTCGTGTGCACGATCGTCTCTTCAGGAAGAGACGATCTGTTCTCTCTTCTCCCCCTCTCTCCTCCACGTAGAATTTTGTTGACGTGACATAACTAAAAGACGACAATAAATATACTATTAGAGATGCCTTCGAAGGCAAAACGGACAGCTGCCGACGGTGAAACACCGTCGAACGAAGCGGTTGCGAAGATTCTGTTGATGCGCTGCTGGACTAGGCCGGTTCGGCTGCTGTTTGACTAGCCCAAGAAAGAAGACAGGCCTGCTCGGGTTGGGCCCAAAGAAAAGGAAGGAAAACAGATAGATGTTTGGACTGAGCAGATGCAGTCCAAAAGTGATTTGAGAAAAGAAATTGACTTTTGAATTAACTGGAATTCGAATAGGGATTCCAATTCAAACTCCAATTGGGGAATTGAACTGAATTTGGTTTGGATGAAAGGAATAGAAAAAGGAATTGAGATTTGAGATATCAAATTTGAATTTGAACTTGATATAAGAATTCAATAGTTGACTGAGATTTTGGATTCGAAATCAACTGAAGTTTGAATAGGGATTTGAATGGAAGCGAAAGAAATGAAAAGGAATTGGGAAAAGAGGAATTCAAATTGCAAATCAAATTTGAGTTTGAATTTGAAATAAGAATATGATATTTGAATTTTGAGATTTGGTGAGGGAATTTAGAATTGGAGATCTGGGCTTTGATTGAGATTTGGATTTGAAAATAATTGGATTTCCAGAACTAATTGATAATTAATATTGAATTATTTTGGATATTAATAAAATAATTCCCTCTAACAAATAAATTCCCATTTTCCCCATAAAAATAAAATTTGTTTTGCTGAAGAAGGAAAACCTTTTTGAAAAACCAGAAAATGCAACCAAAATTTTTTATTTAAATAATTTTTAACAAAATGCAAAATTTGGTATGTTACACGGCTCGGTCGCGCTTGCATTTGACTTGGCTGAGTCGAGCCATTACAGTGATGAAACCAAGGCACAGTGCCTCGTTTCCTTCGACCCTTGGCGACACTGGACAGGGCAGAGCGATGGCGGCGCATGCGACGGCGAGCTTGGGTAGCGGAACTCCGGCGACGATGTGAGCACGGCGTGTCCCCAGTCACATGGAAGTCATTTGAGGCGGCGCGGGACGAGGAGAATGACGACGGAGGCCGGAACGGGCGGCAACAGTAGCGACGTCCACGGAAAGGAATAGCTCACCGGCGGCGAATTCCGGTGGGATATGGCCCGGGCTGCTAGTGCACGCGCGCACGGCGCGACTGCTGCAAACCTATCAGTGGCGGCAGCTCGGTCCGGGGAGTACCGAGGGAAGCTGATGCGGTATGCTGGTATGAACTATGAACTCATGCATTTCCGGAAGCTGTTCATGCCGGCGTGAATAACATTCAACATGAATTATATATTTATCTATAGTAACTATTTCCTATATCTATCTTCTCTATTATATGTTGCCTTATTTGGAAGATAACAATATCCTCTTGCAACATGGTTTAAAAGAGAGAAAATAGATAGCGAAAGAAAATATTTGAATTAGATTTTCACCTAACAAATAAGATTACCATGATCCACTGCAATGACAAATGTAGCTGGTTGGAAAGTTCGAGTGAAAAAAAGGAGCACGCAAGAAATTTAAGCAATGGAGTGGAGTGCAATGTGCCGTATACATTTTGGGCCTTCGGTTTTGAGTTTTGCTAGAAAACTTGAAAACAGTCACATTTTGAACCGTTTGATATGCGTTGAGATGTGTGTTGAGTTTTTTTTTTAAACATGTTTCTAAGATGAATGATATCTGATCTCATCCTACGGTTCAAAATGTGACTGTTTTCAACTGAAGAAAACAGTCGCAAATTTTCTAGACACTCCCGTTTTACTTTTACGGCCTCAAGACATCACCAGCGCGTGAGGCTCCGCCGGCCCAGCTCTGCCGATGTATTTGGTGTCCTAAGCTCTCAGACTTGCACACAATACACGGTAGTTTGGGCCACCACCTACCGCTTCGCCCTCCGATCGCTCCGTCACTGGGGACGGAGACAGGGATCAGCGGAGCCTCTACGGTTGATGGAAGTTTTTTATATGGTTTTTAGTTTTCTCGTATAGAATAATAAAATATTTATACTTAGCATTCCTCGATATTTAGTTATCATCATATGACATCTAGATAAAAAATTTCTGGTCCCGTTCTTGTCCGTCATCGACCTTGCTGTCGCTTGTCTCCTCTGGGTACATGTGTACTTTTGGTCTTGAAAATTAGATGTGTCGTCGATACGAGATCGGACAGTATCTTGTGGTTTCCCCAGTCAGATGCGTCGACCGTTGAGGATGCAAAGGAGACCTCAACGAGAATCAAGCACAACAAGCCGTACCGATATATTACCTATGTGTGCTAGAAGTTACAAATGGCCTCTCCCTCCCCATTTACAAGAGGGTCTATTTATAGAGTGGGAGGGAGAGACCTGTGAAATTACATCGTTGCCTACGGGGTTTAGCTTCCTCCGAGGTACTGTCATTCATCGCGTCAAGCGGGTCACGCCACCTCTGAGATACATGACATTGCTAGCCTTCTGTCTACATGGGTGTCAACACGACCTCGGTGTGAGGCTACCCCAGACCGGGTCCGGAGTGGATTCACACGCCACCTCTGAGATACATGACATTGCTAGCCTTCTGTCTACGTGGGTGTCAACACGACCTCGGTGTGAGGCTACCCCAGACCGGGTCCGGAGTGGATTCACACGCCACCTCTGAGATACATGACATTGCTAGCCTTCTGTCTACGTGGGTGTCAACA
>JAYEVH010000043.1:0-152075 GCA_036346255.1 Ampelocalamus luodianensis | reverse complement strand
TCGTTTTAAACTTAAAGCGCTTTTATCCGGCCGTTAGATTCAAATCCTACGGCTTTTCCTTTTTACCGCGTGTTATAAAGCCCGCACTCCTCTGGGCCGTTGGATCTTCATCGTGTGGTCCAGATTAGTGTATGCATTCGGACGACTCCGGATCCCCTCATGATCGCAGCCATTCATTCTTGATCTAACGACGTCGCTTATTTCAATTTGAAATCAGAGGCGCGCGATTATATGGACCCTTGGATTTAAATCCTACGGCGCTCCTTTTTGACCGTGGGCCTTTAAAGCCCAAAATCGGTGGATCGTTGGATTTCAATCGTAAGGTCCATATGAGTGTATGCAATCGGACCATCCGGTTCAATTTTCCATCCTGACCGTAGAAATCAAATCCAACGGTGTTGTGCCATCGCATCTAAACGGGGCGACGTGTATTCTTTTAGCTGATCGTTGGATTTTAATCCAACGTCTCTCTTTGAAAGCGGAGCCCCTCAGCCCTTTGGGATTTCGATTAGATCTCGATCAACCGATCTAGATCGTGCGGTCCATATTAATCGATGCGATTCAAATCATTTAATCTCTCTATTTATCACACCGCCCATTTCCAATCGGACGGTGACATTCGTTGAGCCTTTGTGAGACGCAGCATGTGTGGATCACAATGGACCCACATGTCAGCTGACTCTTATCTTCTTCCCTCTCTCTCAGCGCGCAGATTTCTCTGTAAACAGAGGAGAGGATTTATCCCAAAGTTTTTGCAACTAATTTTTGGGATAATTAGCCCTAAATGGACACCTCATCAACTCTAGATCTTTCCCTCTTGCCCTGTAGCTCAACATCTATATATAAACCCTAGTTTCTTTGAGCTGCAGCCATTGTTGACCACTGAAGCTCACTTTCTTCCTTAACATCCCGGTGGGATTTTGCTCCTATCCTTTGCTTATCCATCCTTAAGCCTTGGTTTTACCTTGCATTAAAGATTTGATATCTTTTGCAGGTTAAATCAGAATTTATCTCTTTGTCGATCAACTTTGAGTTTTCAGAATCTTGGTATCTTTCCTATACTGGTAAGCCAAAAACCCTAGTTATGATATCTTGAGCATCTTAAGGACTTAAGAAGTTCTGTGAATCATTCTTTTAAGCATCGTAGCTTCAACTTGCTTCAAACCAAAAGTTGATATTATACCTTTCGGTTTTCCATGTCATTTTCAAAACCTAGGTTTCTTCTTGTCAACTTACCATCTTATTTAGGTTTTGACTAAACCCTAGCAGCATGACAAGTTGGTCTTTCAATTCTTGTCATCATCTATTTTGACTTCTAGTTGAGATCTGTCTCTGATTCTTTTTGTCGGCTTAACCGACAAAAATGAATTTCTTCTTAGTTGATGTAATCTAACTAGTTAGGGTTAGACTAAGGTTGGTTTGGGATATTAATTACCCTAAAAGATCATGCTAAGTTTCATTTATGAACTTTTGCATGTTCTATGTTCCTTTTTCCGAAACTTGCAATCTGTCCTATTTTCAGCTCTTTTCAAATGTGAAACTGGGACTTTGCACTAAACTCTAGTTTCTGTCTTTTGAAAACAGTAAGCTATATTATGGGTTATTATCACTAATATGGGTAGTTATGGCTTAAGCATGCTGTAATCATCCATTTCCAAATTGATCATGCCAGTTTCCTTCATTTTGAGCTTACTGTCAGATTTGGCATTTATTGGATTTATTTGCTTTCTATAGAATCTGGTTCATTTGAAGTTTTGAATCTACTTGAGCATCAGACACCTGTGTAAGTATACTACTACCAAGGCAAGCATCCTCTTTGCACCATATTGATCCCAAATTTTGTACAATAGCTTTTACAAATCCAGTGATATCTGTGCATGCTATTTTTACGAAAATACAAAATGTGATCTGTTAGTAGTTAGCTATGACCAAACATGATGGATTACCTCAATTGTCATCATACACTTAACCTAGCATAGTCTCTGTATATCATAAGCTATATTTTTAGTTTTAGCTTAGACATGCGATCTAGAGATTTAGAGTTTGACAAGCATATCTTGTCAAACATGGGAATCTAATGAACTATTGTTATTTTAAACTCTTTGTCCAGTTTCTTTAAATCAGTCTTGTATTTGAAATTCAAATTGATCTGGACAAGAGGAAGCTAGTGATGGTGCTTTTGTGCACAAGATTGGGTTTTGTGGTGGACTTGTCCGGTTAATTAAGGACCGAACTCGACTATTCGGTTCAAGTCCCCACGTACTTCCACATGCAAGTGTATGAGCGCTTTGTTTGGTTAAGTAAAATGTTAAGACTATTGAGTTGGAAACAGGAGAGTAAGGATATCTGTATTGACCTTGTATGGCATAGATGCTCAGTGCGAGGACTGCGTTTTATGCCATGTGAGCTTGTATGTCGAGATCGGATGTTCTTAGGAGGGTGAGGGCGTATATGTGCCTCGTCGCATATCGATACCTTAATGGTGCCGATAGCATTCTACTATGGGTAGGGAACCCAATTCGCATTAAATTGTTTGGATCGGCATTCGACGCAACATGTGTGCCCGGTTAGCGGATGCTATCGATCGTTGTTTAAGCGGGATCACCACACATGGGGTCCAACTCAATAGTGTTGGCTTGTTGAAAATACCAAATCTTAGTTTCCCGGTCGGCATACCAAAGGAAGTATGTCATCATTCGGAGGCATCCGAAGGCAACGGGCTAGCTAAGTCATGTGGGTAAAGATGTACACCCCTGCAGGGTATAAACTGTTCGAATAGCCGTGTCCACGGTCATGGACGATAACTTGAATTGATGTCACCTGTATAGAAGTTTTGATTTTCAAAAATCTGGTTTGAGTTTATTTTCGGTTTGCATGAGGAATCATGCATTTATCTTTGTTTATATTTAATGTCTTTACTTACAGTTCGACTTTAACTTTGATTTATTAAATTGCTTTATCAAAAGTTAGCCTTTGTAGGTTAAGATGTATCGCTTTATGCAAATATGAACCTTTATACCTTCCTGTTGTAACCTTATGCATGTAAAAACTCTACTCCTTTGAATAGGTTCTAATAACCACTTTCTTTAATTAGTTTGTGTAAGACTTGCTGAGTACCTTCCGTACTCAAGGTGCTATCACCTATTGTTGCAGTGAGGACGGTTTCCTTTATGAAGTACCAGTTAGCGCCCGATCGGGGTGGCGCTAACGAGTAACGCTACTTCTTTCCTCCACGCAATTGCTGCGGTGGATGAGGCCATTGGTGGATTCTTTTTCAGTTTATTTTGCTTCCGCTGTTGAATATGTTGTAGTGACCAAGTCACTCTATATTGTAGTACTAAACCCGAATGTTGTAAACCTATGTTTAATTATGCAAATGTACGACTTGTATGTGTATGATGCAATGTTGTTAAAGGATCTATATATGCAATGGTCATTGATCCTGGGAACCATTGTGAGATATATATATATCCGGGGATCCTGTTTATTGGAATTGTTACTTGTTGAATTTATACCTTTAGCATGATCTTTAATTGAGGGACAGCACCGTTCCTTCATTAATAATCATGTTACTGTATGAATTTAATTAAGTACATTTCCAATAACCCGGGGAGCCCACACCAACTATTAGATGCTAACAATTTTCTAATTAAGGTTGGGCTTTAATAAAATTTAGCTACTACACACCTAAGTATCACACCAATCATATAGGAAAGTTAACAATTACAGCATGCTATCACTACAAGGCCTTACTACACTGGTAAAAGCAGGAAAAACAAGAACAGAGACAAACCACTAGATCCAAAAACAACTTCTTAAGATCACTCATGCCAACAAGGGTTTTTAAAATCTAGAATCACTAACTACATAATTCCTTACCAAACACTATTTCCTAAGGAATTCATCAAGTCTAACAAAACCTAAACAGCATAAGCATAATACCAATTTTCAGTTTATTGACAACAGAAAAACGACACATAGAGACATACAGAGAACTTAGAACTATAATACTTTTAACCTCCAATACCAATTTTGATCATGCATGAGAGGAAACTAAAGAACATTCCTAATCAAGATTAGCAGCTAAAGAATTGGTTTTGAAGGAGTGGGCCCCACTGTCAGACAGACAGAGAGGAGCACAACCGAAGAATAGAGAGGCTCGGGCGGCGCTGGACCTGGAAGTCGTCGCCGGCGAAGGAGTGGCGGCGCGGGCTGCGCGACGGCCAAAATGGGTTGTGGAAGAACTGCTGAAGCTGAAGGTGGTCTCGAGGCAGCCGGAGATGCACCGAGGCGGCGCGCGAGCTCGGCCGGCGGCGGTGGGGTGACAAGGTGCGGCGCACTGAGAGGAAGACGATGAAAACTAGTGCGCGCATGACCATCGGTGAGGCTCCGAGAACTCACCGGAAATTGCCGATGACGGAGGGTAGTCGGAGTGGCCGGCGGCGAGCCGCGGCGGCGCAAGGTGGTCAACGGCGACAGAGCCCGAGGTGAGCGAGAGGACGAGTGAGTGAGCGGAGAAGGAAGGTGGAGTCGAGCGATGCTCACCGAGCGAAGAATCGAGCCGAGCTCACCGGAGAAGACGCGCGGCGGAAAGCGGTTTCGGCGGACTTGGAGAAGAAGGGAGCGCGCGGCTCCACGATGGACGAGACTCGAATTCCTTGAGGGTTAGCTTCCACGGGATGCTAGGCACACCGTGGCGCTTCTCGGCGATGACCGAGATCACCGAGCGGCGAACGCTTCGGGCGCGCGCGGCGCTCTCGGCTCGAGCTCGGTGGAGAAGAAAGGCAGTCGAGAAGAAAACGAGGTAGGGAAGGCCCTCGGTGGCTTTTGTAGGAGCAGGCAGAGGCAGCGAGGTGAGGCGGTGGGTGGTGAAAAGACCGGTGAGCCGCGCAAAGCGGCGACGCATCTTTGAGAAGCGGCGAGCGCGCGCGGCGGCGGTGCGCGAGAGCGCTCAACGACGTGGCGGGGAAGACCTGCAGGTGGGACCGCTCTGTCAGCGAGAAAGAAGGGGGCGGCTCGAGTCGGAGTCTGGTGCGGTGCGACGAGTGGGTTTAACTCGATCAAGATCATATCGACCGTTGGATCTTACACGGACGATCGAGATCTGATAGAGCAATAGGACAGTCCGATTGTATACGCAAACGTGGACCGTGCGATCTGCATCGGACGGTCACGAGCGAAAAGACTCGGGCGACGCAGCGAGTTGGCGCGATCAAGCCGAGTGACGCGGTCGGAACTTAAGTCGGACTCGGGTTCGAGCCCGATGAACAGTGAATACCGATTTGGAGTTTTAAAAGGCTGAGAGAGTTTGGAGAATTGTTAGAGGTAGTTCCCGAGCTCCAAAATTTCTGAAATTTTTATGGTAGCTACTAGGGACAGAGAACAACATTGCATAAATTTTCCAGAACTTTTTATGCAACGCATTGTTCTGCAGAAAATTCACAAGCCCCTGCTCTAGGGGTTTGACCAGATTTTGGAATGGTTTGACTTGGTTATTTGAAATAGCAAACAAAATCTAAAAATTGTGAAATAATTCAGGGAGGTAGATAGGATGATCAAGATGATAGGAAAATTATTTGCAGAGGATGATCACAAGTTTGAAAGCTAAGAATTTGTTGACAACAATTTCCAATCACAAGAATTAACTTCTAAAAATTGGAAATTGCTAGGGAAAATTTGGAAAACTTCCAAATGATTTGATGAGACAGCAAGAGTTTTTATTTCTCCTCAAAATTTTACATTTGAAACATAAACCCTAACTTAGGGCTGTTACATCCATATCACATGAAGAAACTCCATCCAAAAGATGGTCTTCTTCACCATTTACTTTTTCATTTGGATTGACTATAGAAGATGCACCATCCACCAGATCGCCATCTACTAAAATATATAATTATTTAGGCAAGAACATATTAGGATTTTCATCAGCAAAATTATCAATTCTTCCTTCTTCTATTCTTTTAATACTTTCTATATTTTATATGCTTTCTTGCAAATCATTCCCTAGAGAAATACCAACAGCATTGGTCTTCTCTAGTAATTTTTCATTCTCTAAAGTAGCAAAAGAATTAAAATAGTTAGGATTTGTACCTTTGACTCTGGTCCCTTCTAGATTTTTCAACTGTTGTAATTCTTGAGCTTTCTGTATAATTGTTTTCCCATCCTCTTTAAATATATTGCTTTTTCTTATGGCTTGTACTGGTCCCCATTTGATCTTTTCAACTGGGTTATCTATCTCCATCATTAAAGTTGTTCCAAGAGCTTGTTGTCCATTTGAATTGGAAGGGCGGGGAACTAAGCTAAAATCTTGTACATGATTAACAATGTCTTTCCCTTTATCTATCCCCATCATTTTAGACATAGCTATTGTTACTTCTTGAACCATTTCCTCCTCACCTATTTCTTCGTCTTGGTCAGAGTCCATCATTTCTATTTCTCTTAAAAATCTAACACATTCCTTGTCTCCTTACTGAGAGGATCCATTTTTTAGCTCCTTGATGGCTTGTGAAAAAAGGTAACACAGGTTCTTGGTTTTGAGAGGAGTTGAGAAGCATCTATGTATTTCCTTCGAAAACCCTATCATCCTGAAAAAGTAGTCCAACCCAGGTCTTGGTCCCCTAGCTCCCTCGTTTTGTCCTATTATATTCTACAATTTTCATTGCTTTGTCATTATCACAATCTACCCCTGGTCTGTCTGTGTTCATATTATTAGAGCCACCTAGTTTTGACATATCCTTATCTTCTCAATCGAGGTCATCCACATCATCATCACCTCCTTCTGGTTTGCCACCATCTTCTACCTCTATTTGGCTCATCTTCTACTATTATATATAGGAGATATAGTTTCTTCATCATTCCAAACAATCTTTCCTCGGGAATTTTAGAAATGTCCTTCACTGCCAACTTAATCCTGATGACTTCATAGAAGCTCTTGAAGATTTCTACCCAGTCCACCTCTTCTAGATTGCCAAAACACTTTGCAATTTGATCAATGACTAACCATGTGGACCATTTGAATGGAATCCTGACCCACACGTCTTCCAGATCTTGGGTGTATCAATGGCCCCTTCCAAGCATATATCTTGATTGCAACATCTTCTTTGTTCATGTTGATAGATGGAAGTTCCAACTGTAATACCCAACCCCAACACTGAGCCTAGAAATGTCACATAAATCATTCTCACTAACAATTTAAACCATATTTAAACAATAATTCCAGCAAGCAATGCATGGAATAAAACCCCACGACGGGTCATCTCTATCAACAACATAATAATATAAGGGCATAAAGAATTAACTTTCATAGCTTAGTCACACGTGCCTGAGAAACGCCATAACCATGCTCCCGAGGACATAGGAAGACAACAAGTAATAAAATCAAATTAATATTAAATCAACCAAAGTTCCAATCATTGAGCTAATAATAACCAAGTCTAATAATGACTTCTAAATGGAAGTATCATGTCTCTAGATTTAGTGAAAGCAAACCAAAATAAAGAATGTATGTGTAGTGATTGCATGTGATGCACATGTGCTACTCCATCCCATGCATGCCTTCAACGATCACCTAAAAATAACAATAAAACAAGAGTGAGTCCAAGACTCAGCAAGAACATAATAGAACAATAAGCAAACAACTTATCATTCAATTAAATCATTATCATACTCATTTTCATACTCAAATAACTATATCATCTTCCATGTACTTAACTAACACAATTAAGTTTTCATGTATGCAATGCTCAAGTATGCTCCATGCTCATATGCAACTTAATCAGCTGATACCGGTATAGCGAAGTGATCACCCGTCACTGAACCACTCTATCCTTCACTCCCGTGAAGTCCCTAACGAAATAGGATTTTATCTAGAGCGTCCCAGACTAGTCATGTAACATTACTCAATGATATCACCGGAATAGTTACATAACTTGCTCACTGACCTAGCTCGTGCAACTCCTATCATGATGCATGCAAATAGTGCAACATCTTTTCCATTATCCATTATCATCATTACCATACCATCTTCATATCATGTCATCAACATATCATGCCATCAAAATATCATATCATCATCATTATATCATGGAATTTAATTAAGCATAAATAAATGTAATGGCAAGTTAATTGTAAAGACAAGGGCAAACAAACTGATGTCTACCGCTCTACCATGCACTTACCTTTTACCCACGAAAGTCGGAATGATGCAAAGGTGGCATCGAACTCGAAGCAATACTCCTAGGACAAAAATCAATAATCCACCTCAAAAACATACAACAAAAGTACACGAACATCAAATAACTCAATATCGCTCCTATGCACAAACTAACACAATTAACCTATCTTCACCGGACAACCTACCCATTGTCCCAGTGGTCAAACATCTATAACTTTTACTCCCAAAATCCAAATATAGCTGTAACATCCCAAATCTTGGCTTGTGTTTCAAATGTAAGAAAATGTGTAGAAATAAAAACTTTTCTTGCATTTTTTTGTTGTTTGAATGTTCTGAAAATTCTTGTAAAGGAATTATGGAAAATCAAAATCACAAGCCTCTTTTAACCAAGTCTTGTGTGAGGACCCCGGTTTATTCGGCTTGTACTGTTTAACCATCCACTTGGTCCTAACAGTACAAATCAAATAAACCAAGCCTCGAATATGTATACTTCCTAAATGCAGATACACACCCCGCTACAAAATCATGCATCAATTCCATTCATACACATAGAGCGAAGCAAAAGCAATAATCTGAAAGACATAGATAATATAAAGAGAGTTATTACAAAGAGAGGCCGACTGGCCAAAATTCATAAAGACAAGTAAATACACAATGGAAGCAAAATGGCCATAAGATGGCGATGAACAAAGCCAATCGGTGTGCCTTTACCCACAAGGCAACCAACCGGACCGCCAAGCTAATCGTCCCAAGCAGCGCATAACACACTCACAAAAGTGAGGCCCTTGGGGCTCACCTTCTTCCTCTGCAACAATTAATATTAAGCAAAGCGGATGAGTACAAAACTTGTTTTTGTACTCATAAGACTCGACGTGTGAGATAACGTAACTATAATTAACTACATGCAAGCTTTATTTAAGTGGATGAGGCTTTGGACTTATTTTCAGCATAAAGCAAGTTTTCATTTACAATAAGGTAATAGATTCAAAGCAAGTTTGCAATTAACTTTTATTGTTCAAATAAAGAGAGACAAATATAACATAGATAGAGACAACACCAACCTAGAAGTGACTAACCCATAGTCACCACAACAATAGCATGAAGTACCCCTTCATACCATCCATGTCAAGTTTAAGTTTTTAAAAGGTTGTAGTCTAGTTCTTGTGGAAATAACCAAGCGTGTCCATAACCTAGGGCGAGGCTATTCGAATAGTTTTAACCTGCGCAGGTGTACCAATGTACCCACACGATAGACCGCCTTTCCACCAGCCACGGTTAGCACACTTCCTTTGGTATGCGAGCACGGCTAAGTCTACAAGACGCTTTCCAATGGGCGATGCTAATTAAGAGCCGCAACCCACGGAGAAGGATACATTAGACAGCCTAACCGGACAGCTAATGCTCCCCTCGCACACCACAAACACACACACGCACACACCCACCGACCAGCTCATAATTAGCACCTCCCAAAGTACTTAGTCAAGAGAGGTCCCATATCCCCCTCGTGTGGTTAGCACGCACAATTGCTTGGATCAATGGCACAAGTAACTCGGTCCTTAGGGACTTAGGCACCATTCCATTCACACCCAACCGATCACATCAACATACCATTGTGCCCAAGTCAAGATATAGTTTTGTTTTCAGTTTTTGATTTGTAAATCAATAAAACACAAGGGTTGGACATAATGGAGTAGTATAAGTAGTTGTGTGATCAAGATCACCGACTAAGTCGGTGATCGCCCAATACTACCGATACTAGGCATGGCTAAGCAATATTTATTCGAAATCTACTAAGTGACAAAAGCTCATCCAACGAACTCTAATCACAGCAAATAACCTAGGCTCGGTAGTAGAGGATAATTATTTACCTCAGATTATGCAACTAGAGGATTAACTAATCAATTTAACAACAAAATAGCAATGCATACATAGAAGTTAAACAAAATATTAGACTTTAAAAGTAATGGGATTAATGGAAATGATCAAACTGCTTGCACGCTGTCGTTGCTCAATTTGTTGCGGAGGGTCGTTCTCAGGGTTACCGCAAATGTCGAATCCTAAGCGAAAAGCAAAAAGAAGCGAGAACAACCAATAAGACGAGCAACACTTAAACAAAAGAGCAAGCAAAACTTATCCAAATGTGACGAAATTTATACACAAGGTAAAATACGAACATACCTAGACATAGAAACTGGAAAAACTTAATTTGGATTTGTGGTGCAAAAGATATTCTCTAAAAACCTAATTTCGGCCATAATTAGCACTGTAGCAAAAATATTTTCTAGAAAGATTTTGAAGCTGAAATTTTTATGGTAGCTACCCACTGGTATAGTGGTAACCCATATAAAATTTCAGGTCATTTGGAGTTAAAATGATTTAGTTATGATTTTTCTAAGTTTTAAATCTAAGACATGATTATTTCCAGTATTAAAGACTACTGTAAAACCTATACTAAGCTAAAGTATTTTAACAGATGCATTTATAGAACTTTAGTTTGTTAAATTTGGAGCTACAGAGAAAAAGATATGCAATTTTGAAGTTTAAAACAATTAATATGTTCAAATAAAAGCTCTCGACTAAATCGGAAAACCCATAAAAGCGGGAGGTCGTGGGCGTTGATCAAAGATCGCACGGCTCACGATCTCGCATGCTAAAACCCAGTCGAGCACCGGGCGCAAAGACCTCATCGCGCCAAGGGAAGGTCTTAGCCGTTGGATCTAGACTTGATGGTCTGAATCTAACGAGGAGGTCCTAGACGGCAAGATCTAGCGAGGAGGTCTAAGCCGTAGATCTTGAATCCAATGGCTACGACCGGTGCACGCCAAAGCGCACGCAAAGGAGGTCCTCGCGCCTTATCAGAGGTCGTGGCCGTCGGATCAAGATCCGCGGTCCCGAGCACTAGGGAGGTCCTAAGGGTAAACCTACGGAGGAGGTGCAGACGGCTAAGATCTCACGGAGGAGGTCTTCAACGGTCTAGATCTCCAGAGGGAGGTCTTTAACTGACACGATCAAGTGAGGAGGTCCCGGGCGATCAAGATTGAGCGAGGAGGTCTTGATCGGTGGGATTGACACGAGGAGGTCTTGGATGGCCAAGATCTTCTCGGGAGGTCCTAAGCGATAGGGTTTTATCGGAGGAGATGCGGACGGTTCGATTAGACCTAGGGAGGTCTTGAACGGTCCAGATCGACGCGGAGGGAGGTCTGAGCACTAAGGATTTGACAAAAAGAGATCTAACGCTCAGATCTAATCCGGGGAGGTCGTGAACGGCTAGGATCGAGCCTAAGAGGTCCTGAGCGGGGGTTTTCTTTGTAAAAGGCCACGGGTGGCTTTTACAAAGACGACCCCGAGGGTGGTCCTGAGGTGGTCTTTGCATAATGACCAAGGGGAGGTCTTTTGCAAAGAGGACCTCGGTGGAGGCCCCAAGGTGGTTTTACAAAAATGACCTCGAGGAGGTCTTTTGCAAGAGTGGTCCTAGCGGCTAGATTTAACCAAGGTGGTCCTAGGCGGCTAGGATCAACTCAAGGAGGTCCTAGACATCGAGGTTTTGCGGAAAAGAACCTAAGGCCCATATCTAATCTTGGAGAGGTCGTGAACGGCCAAGATTAGTCCGAGGAGGTCCAAGAGTGGATTTAAAGGCGCAGGACCTCCGGACAACGACAAAAGGTGGCAGCTAAGACAAATTAAAAGCATCTAATGATTGACAATAAATGAATCCAATCAGAGCACTAAAGATTTCGGACTTTAGTTCTAAACCCACGGCCCACACGTCGGTGACTCCACGGCACATATTAAGACACCATTAACGCACCAAATGATAAGCAATGATGAGCATTAAAGCTGTCAGAAGAACATGACGACAACGGAGGTCTTGGTCGACAAAACCCGAAGCGTGTTCCACGACTTGCCGCCGCGATGTGGACCTCGTCGGCGAAACCAAGAACACGGATGAGTCCCAAATAGGAGGAGAACCTAAAGGTGCCAACAAATAGGGCTAAAGCGCACCCTACCGGCGGCTGCCGGAGATGACCGAAGGAGGCTAAATACTGACAAGGCAAAAGCTACCGAGGTTCAAAACACCGGGCTTCCACACTAAGGTACTTACCGAGGAACGAAGGAGGCCCAAGAATGGTCGCAGGAGTTCGGTGGCACGGTGGAGGTCGCGGAGGTGAAGAAGACGGCTCCGACCACGAACAACGGCTCCTACTTTGTCAACCTCTGAAGGTTTAAACAAAGCAAATTAGGAGATTTGGAGGTGACCAAGAGAACAAAAGACAGCCAACAATCGCAATATTGAACCACTTTGGAGCTCGGAGGTCGTGGAGAGCTCCAAAGTTCAGCAATGGTGGCGAGGCTTTGGGTGTTTTGAGCACAAGAGCGAGAAAGGAGTCAGGGTTGAAAAGGAGTGTCTAAAGAAGCTTAGATAGAAAGCTTGGGCTTCTAATATAGCTGGTGGGAAAAATGGCAAAGTCACCGGTGCACCGAGCCAAAGTACACATGAAATGATGGGAGTAGGTTGTCGAGAGACTTTTGAGCAAAGGTGCTTGCGGACATTTAATGTTGGCGCACATAGCCGCTTGTCGACCTTAGAGTTGACAAGGCACCGCTCTCTCGCCATGCACAAAATTGATAATGCCTGTGCCCACCGACGGTGAGAGGACCAGGGGAGGACCGGTCATAGAGCTCAACGGCTAAAATCAGCACGAGCTCCCACTAGGGAGGTCGTGAGTCGTTGGATTGAAATCTAAGGGCTCGATTTAGAATTATGTGTTAGAGGTCCTAACACTTAGGGAGAGTCCGAGCCACAGATCTCAAGATGGACGCCCACGATCACCCAAGTGCTAGGGGTGGTCGTGGGGTGAGGAGGTCGCCCCAGGGTGGTCTTTGCAAAAGGTGCAAAGGAGGTCCTAGGGGAGGTCCTCGAGGGTTGTCTTTGCAAATAGAACAGGAGGAGGTCGTGCGGGTGGGAGGTCTTTTACAAAGACCCGAGGAGGTCTTTGCGGTTGGACTGAGATCCAAGGGCTGCGGGGCTGGCGAGGTTGCACGGGCTCGGGTTGGTGCTATTAGTTGGTTTGACCGAGCCAGTTGGCACGAGCGCACTGTGCGGACCCGAGGAACAGTGAATCCAACTTGACTTTGAAATTAAAAGCTGAGATTTGAGGATTTATTTGAGGTAGCAATCTAACTCCAAATCTTATGAAATTTTGACAGTAGCTTGCTAACCTTGAGCTGGACCTTGTATAAAATTTCCAGAGGTTTTTATGCTGAGCACTTTTCTCCAGAAATTATACAATGCTTTGAGATAGGGTTTGACTACAAGTCAAACAAGTTTGACTGACCCTTAAAACTATTCAAATAATTTACGAAAATTGTGAAATTTTTCAGAGGGTCACATATCAACCCAAGAACTTAGGAAAAGATTTCAGAGATGATCAACGGACTTGTGACTTTGTATTTCCATACTCTTGTACAATAATTGTTTAGTACACGCAGGAAATACATGATGTAAGAAAAAGTTTTAATTTCTACTCATTTTCTTACACTTACACCACAAGTTGAAATTGGGGATGTTACAAACCTCCCCCCCTTACAAAAATCTCGTCCCGAGATTTGGTTCACTCGGAAAAGAAAGAGGGGTAGTCTGCACGGAGGCGATCTTCTCGCTCCCAAGTAGCTTCATCCTCGGAATGGTTTGACCACTGAACCTTAAGGAACTTGATGGTCTTATTCCTCGTTCTTCGTTCAGCTTCCTCGAGTATGCGAACAGGACGCTCGCGGTAGGTCAAATCTTCCTGGACATCAAGAGTTTCCAACGGAGCTTCCTCTGTTGGAACACGAGAGCACTTCTTTAGCTGGGACACATGGAACACATCATGTACTCCCGCAAGTGCAGCAGGCAACTCCAACTTGTAGGCAACAGCTCCTTTCTTCTCGATAATACGGTAGGGGCCAACATATCGAGGAGCTAACTTTCCCTTGACACCAAAACGCTGGTGACCTTTCAGAGGAGAAACCTTGAGATAAACAAAGTCATTGGGCTCAAAGCTCAACTCACGACGACGGCGATCCGCATAGCTCTTTTGCCTGGATTGAGCTGTGCGTAAGCGATCACGAATGAGCTGGACTTGACTCTCGGCCTCATTAATCGAGTCCGGGCCAAAGAAAGGTCTTTCACCGGTCTCAGACCAGTTCAACGGGGTCCTACACTTCCGCCCGTATAAGGCCTCAAATGGTGCCATGCCGAGACTGGCTTGGAAACTGTTGTTGTAAGAAAACTCGGCGAATGGCAAGCACTTCTCCCAATGCTTCCCATAGGAAAGGACACAAGCTCGCAGCATGTCCTCCAAAACTTGGTTGACCCTCTCGGTCTGACCATCTGTTTGGGGGTGAAATGCTGAGCTGAAAGAAAGGCGAGTTCCCATAGCCTCTTGCAAGCTATGCCAGAACTGGGAAGTGAAGATGGATCCACGATCAGAAATGATCGTCTTCGGTACCCCATGCAAGCTCACGATCCTGGCGATATAGAGCTCCGCAAGGTGACCGGTACGAATCTTGGTTCTGACCTGGTAGAAAATGTGCCACTTTAGTTGACACGAGAAACTTACCAAGTCGGATAAAATAAGGATTAGCGGTGAGAGGTCTTTCTAGATCCTAAGGTTGATGGAACAAGGTTGTTGTTAGTGGTGGAGCGATTTGTGCGGTCAATTCGGAACAATTTGTCTGGTTAATTCCGGAGCGATATGTTTGGTTAACTCCACTAACAATGGAATCTCAGCCTGCTAACTAGCTACACGGAGTCATCCCTCCGCAGCCAGCTTCTTAGATGGACTATGGCCATTTAGGCCACAGAAGTAAACTTAACTTGTGACGACAACGATCCGCATAGCCCTTCTCATGCGGTTGAGAGTGCGAAATCGATCTCGACTTAACGAAGTTGGTTGTTCCGATCTTGACATTTTGCTTGATTTGGTTCACTCCAAAGATCCGATCACTGAGCAAACTTGATCTAATCCACTAAGGTTGGTTGCACAACCAAAGTAGCAATAGACCCGTGCTCAACCACACCCGAGTTGAGACAATAAAAGTCTTCAAGGAGGGTAGGCTGCAGTTCCTGGAGCAACAATGCATTGCAAAACACCTTTTGACTAATTGTATCTGCGACAACACTAGCCTTACCCGGATGGTAATGAATTCCCATGCCAAAGTCTTTGACGGTCAAGATGGAATCAACAAGGGGTCTGAACGGCTTAGATTAAACCAAGGAGGTCTCATATGGTATAAAGAGGTCCAAACACTGGTCTTCGCGAGTTTGCAGGACTCGGTACCATCACACCTCTGGTAGCACCGGTGTTACATGGCGGTAAGGATTCCCGAACCTATGTTCTTAAGAGTTTGTTTCTCTCATGAAGCGGTGTGACCACGAATTGATCGAAGGTAATGCCGCATAGTGGTAATACCTAGTTGACGCGTATGGGTATTCGAGAGAAAGGGGCATCGAAAGAGAGTTCTAGAGAAGACAAAATGTATGGGAGGCTGGTAGTTCAGAACCCACTCAACACAAAGAAATTCCAAATTTGATCTTGAAGTTTGTTTTAGTCATTTAGGACTCTTTCTAAACTTAGGTTAAGTTTTGAACTCTCATCAAAACCAAATGGTTCTATTTTATTTTAAATGCCTTGAAAAGGTTTAGAAAACAAGGGTGTTACTAATAACTTTGGTTAGCAACACCGCCTGAATCGGGAAGTTGATGAAAGCGAAAAGTTAACGACTAGGGGAATGAGATATCACCCTAACCGAAAGCCAAAAACAGCAAGCATACAAACTTTAAATGTTTCCAAAGAAGCTCCAAATCAGCAAGGAAACTCCAAAACAAGCTCAACTTCTCAATGCCATTAACCCGTATCGAATGAACGAGTAATAGGGTGAGAAGATAAAAATTTCAGCACACTACGACAAGTCTAACACTACTAAAGATCAAGGTTAAGGCGACAAAATTAGCGTTAGGTACTTAGCTAACTAGTATCACATCTTACCCTCTTATTCCCACAAGTTTTAGTTGATTATCCTCTCATTTTCTACCCTATTTAGAACCTTTGAGCTTGCTGTCCGGAAACTGAATGATCGCTGTCCAGATTTCGCATCCAAGCCTCCTAATTGAAATCTTCAACTTCGGAAGCTTCAAAACCTTGTAGAGGGCGGCTAACATTTCAATTTGCCAAGCTCATTGGTCCCAAAACCCAATTAATCGATAATGACTATCTTTTGAGAGAAGGAAAGGGGAAAACACTTTTAAAACTTAAATTAGAGCAAGATGAGATAGAAAGCTAAGATAGGTAAGGAGTAAAATCTGAGAACTTACTTAAGCTTTTCAAATCATTTGACCCTTTGAAAATAAGGTTTTCAAAATATCCTAAGGACGACTCAAGCTTGGGTTACTACGGTCGAATGGCTCGATACCAACTTTGTGAGGACCCGGTTTATTAAACTTGTCTTGTTTAACCATCCACTTGGTCCTAACAAGTACAAATCAAATAAACTAAGCCTCGAGATATGTATACTTCCAAATGCGAGATACACACCCTACAAAATCATGCATCAATTCCATTCATACACATAGAGCAAGCAAAAGCAATAAGCGAAAGACATAGATAATATAAAGAGAGTTATTACAAAGAGAGGCCGACCGCCAAAATTCATAAAGACAAGTAAATACACAATGAAGCAAAATGGCCATAAGATGGCGATGAACAAAAGCCAATCGGTGTGCCTTTACCCACAAGGCAACCAACCGGACCGCCAAGCTAATCGTCCCAAACAGCGCAAGAACACTCACAAAAGTGAGGCCCTTGGGGCTCACCTTCTTCCTCTGCAACAATTAATATTAAGCAAAGCGATGAGTACAAAACTTGTTTTTGTACTCGCAAGACCGACGTGTGAGATAACGTAACTATAATTAACTACATGCAAGCTTTATTTAAGTGGATGAGGCTTTGGACTTATTTTCAGCATAAAGCAAGTTTTCATTTACAATAAGGTAATAGATTCAAAGCAAGTTTGCAATTAACTTTTATTGTTCAAATAAAAGAGAGACAAATATAACATAGATAGAGACAACACCAACCTAGAAGTGACTAACCCATAGTCACCACAACAATAGCATGAAGTACCCCTTCATACCATCCATGTCAAGTTTAAGTTTTTAAAAGGTTGTAGTCTAGTTCTTGCGGGAAATAACCAAGCGTGTCCATAACCTAGGACGAGGCTATTCGAATAGTTTTAACCCTGCAGGGGTGTACCAATGTACCCACACGATAGACCGCCTTTCCACCAGCCACGGTTAGCACACTTCCTTTGGTATGCAGGCACGGCTAAGTCTACAAGACGCTTTCCAATGGACGATGCTAATTAAGAGCCGCAACCCACGGGAGAAGGATACATTAGACAGCCTAACCGGACAGCTAATGCTCCCCTCGCACACCACAAACACACACACGCACACACCCACCGACCAGCTCATAATTAGCACCTCCCAAAGTACTTAGTCAAGAGAGGTCCCATATCCCCCCTCGTGTGGTTAGCACGCAATAATTGCTTGGATCAATGGCACAAGTAACTCGGTCCTTAGGGACTTAGGCACCATTCCATTCACACCCAACCGATCACATCAACATACCATTGTGCCCAAGTCAAGATATAGTTTTGTTTTCAGTTTTTGATTTGTAAATCAATAAAACACAAGGGTTGGACATAATGGAGTAGTATAAGTAGTTGTGTGATCAAGATCACCGACTAAGTCGGTGATCGCCCAATACTACCGATACTAGGCATGGCTAAGCAATATTTATTCGAAATCTACTAAGTGACAAAAGCTCATCCAACGAACTCTAATCACAGCAAATAACCTAGGCTCAGGTAGTAGAGGATAATTATTTACCTACAGATTATGCAACTAGAGGATTAACTAATCAATTTAACAACAAAATAGCAATGCATACATAGAAGTTAAACAAAATATTAGACTTTAAAAGTAATGGGATTAATGGGAAATGATCAAACTGCTTGCCTGCTTGCTGTTGCTCAATTTGTTGCGGAGGGTCGTTGTCGTGGTTACTGCAAATGTCGAATCCTAAGCGAAAAGCAAAAGAAGCGAGAACAACCAATAAGACGAGCAACACTTAAACAAAAGAGCAAGCAAAACTTATCCAAATGTGACGAAATTTATACACAAGGTAAAATACGAACATACCTAGACATAGAAACTGGAAAAACTTAATTTGGATTTGTGGTGCAAAAGATATTCTCTAAAAACCTAATTTCGGCCATAATTAGCACTGTAGCAAAAATATTTTCTAGAAAGATTTTGAAGCTGAAATTTTTATGGTAGCTACCCACTGGTATAGTGGTAACCCATATAAAATTTCAGGTCATTTGGAGTTAAAATGATTTAGTTATGATTTTTCTAAGTTTTAAATCTAAGACATGATTATTTCCAGTATTAAAGACTACTGTAAAACCTATACTAAGCTAAAGTATTTTAACAGATGCATTTATAGAACTTTAGTTTGTTAAATTTGGAGCTACAGAGAAAAAGATATGCAATTTTGAAGTTTAAAACAATTAATATGTTCAAATAAAAGCTCTCGGACTAAATCGAAAACCCATAAAAAGCGGGAGGTCGTGGGCGTTGATCAAAGATCGCACGGCTCACGATCTCGAATGCTAAAACCGTCACGAGCACACGGGCGCAAAGACCTCATCGCGCCAAGGGGAGGTCTTAGCCGTTGGATCTAGACTTGATGGTCTGAATCTAACGAGGAGGTCCTAGACGGCAAGATCTAGCGAGGAGGTCTAAGCCGTAGATCTTGAATCCAATGGCTACGACCAGTGCACGCACAGCGCACGCAAAGGAGGTCCTCGCGCTATCAGGAGGTCGTGGACCGCCGGATCAAGATCCGGCGGTCCCGAGCACTAGGGGAGGTCCTAAGGGTAAACCTACGGAGGAGGTGCGGGCGGCTAAGATCTCACGGAGGAGGTCTTCAACGGTCTAGATCTCCGAGAGGAGGTCTTTAACGGACACGATCAAGTGAGGAGGTCCCGGCGATCAAGATTGAACGAGGGAGGTCTTGATCGGTCGGGATTGACACGAGGAGGTCTTGGATGGCCAAGATCTTCTCGGGAGGTCCTAGCGATAGGGTTTTATCGGAGGAGATCCGGGCGGTTCAGATTAGACCTAGGAGGTCTTGAACGGTCCGCATCGACGCGAGGGAGGTCCGAGCACTAAGGATTTGACAAAAAGAGATCTAACGCCGAGATCTAATCCGGAGGTCGTGAGCGGCCAGGATCGAGCCTAAGAGGTCTGGCGGGGGTTTCTTTGTAAAGGCCACGGTGGCTTTACAAAGACGACCCCGAGGGTGGTCTGAGGTGGTCTTTGCATAATGACCAAGGGAGGTCTTTGCAAAGAGGACCTCGGTGGAGGCCCCAAGGTGGTTTTACAAAATGACCTCGAGGAGGTCTTTTTGCAAGAAGTGGTCCTAGCGGCTAGGATTTAACCAAGGTGGTCCTAGACGGCTAGGATCAACTCAAGGGGAGGTCCTAGACACTGAGGTTTTTGCGGAAAAGAACCTAAGGCCCATATCTAATCTTGGAGAGGTCGTGAACGGCCAAGATTAGTCCGAGGAGGTCCAAGAGTGGATTTAAAGGCGCAGGACCTCCGGACAACGACAAAAGGTGGCAGCTAAGACAAATTAAAAGCATCTAATGATTGACAATAAATGAATCCAATCAGGAGCACTAAAAGATTTCGGACTTTAGTTCTAAACCCACGGCCCCACGTCGCTGACTCCACGGCACATATTAAGACACCATTAACGCACCAAATGATAAGCAATGATGAGCATTAAAGCTGTCCGAAGAACATGACGACAACGGGAGGTCTTGACTGACAAAACCCGAGCGTGTTCCACAGCTTGCCGCCGGCGATGTGGACCTCGTCGGCGGAAACCAAGAACACGGATGAGTCCCAAATAGGGAGGAGAACCTAAAGGTGCCAACAGCTAGGGCTAAAGCGCACCCTACCGCGCTAGCCGGAGATGACCGAAGGAGGCTAAATACAGCAAGACGAAAAGCTACTGAGGTTCAAAACGACCGGGCTTCCACACTAAGGTACTTACCAGGGAACGAAGGAGGCCCAAGAATGGTCGCAGGAGTTCCGGTGACGGTGGAGGTCGCCGGAGGTGAAGAAGACGAAGCTCCCGGCCACGAACAACCGGCTCCTACTTTGTCAACCTCTGTGAAGGTTTAAACAAAGCAAATTAGGGAGATTTGGAGGTGACCAAGAGAACAAAAGACAGCCAACAACTGCAATATTGAACCACTGAGCTCGGAGGTCGCGGAGAGCTCCAAAGTTCAAGAATGGTGGCAGAGGCTTTGGTGTTTTGAGCACAAGAGCGAGAGAAAGGAGTCAGGTTGAAAAGGAGTGTCTAAAGAAGCTTAGATAGAAAGCTTGGGCTTCTAATATAGCTGGTGGGAAAATGGCAAAGTCAGTAGGTGAGCCAAAGTACACATGAAATGATGGGAGTAGGTTGTCGAGAGACTTTTGAGCAAAAGGTGCCGCGGACATTTAATGTTGGCGGCACATAGCCGTTTGTCAGCCTTAGAGTTGACAAGGCACTGCTCTCTACTGCCATGCACGAAAATTGATAATGCCCAGGCCCACCCGACAGTGAGAGGACCAGGGAGGACCGGTCATAGAGCTCAACGGCTAAAATCAGCACAGAGCTCCCACTAGGGAGGTCGTGAGCTGTTGGATTGAAATCTAAGGGCTCAGATTTAGAATTATGTGTTAGAGGTCCTAACACTTAGGGGAGGTCTGAGCCACAGATCTCAAGATGGACGGCCCACGATCACCCAAGTGCTAGGGGTGGTCGTGGGGGGCTGAGGAGGTCGCCCAGGTGGTCTTTGCAAAGGTGCAAAGGAGGTCCTAGGGAGGTCCTCGAGGGTTGTCTTTGCAAATAGAACAGAGGAGGTCGTGCGGGTGGGAGGTCTTTACAAAGACCCGAGGAGGTCTTCTTGGTTGACCGAGATCCAAGGGCATGCAGTGGCGAGGTTGCACGGCTCGGGTTGGTGCTATTAGTTGGTTTGACCAGAGCCAGCTGGCACGAGCTGCACTGAGTGCGGACCCGAGGAACAGTGAATCCAACTTGACTTTGAAATTAAAAGTGAGATTTGAGGATTTATTTGAGGTAGCAATCTAACTCCAAATCTTATGAAATTTTGACAAAGAGCTTGCTAACCTTGAGTGGACCTTGTATAAAATTTCCAGAGGTTTTATGCTGAGCACTTTTCTCCAGAAATTATACAATGCTTTGAGATAGGGTTTGACTACAAGTCAAACAAGTTTGATCGACTTAAAACTATCCAAACAATTTCTCAAAATTGTGAAATTTTTCAGAGGGTCACATATCAACCCAAGAACTTAGGAAAAGATTTCCCAGAGATGATCAACAGACTTGTGACTTTGTATTTCCATACTCTTGTACAATAATTGTTTAGTACACGCAGAAATACATGATGTAAGAAAAAGTTTTAATTTCTACTCATTTTCTTACACTTACACCACAAGTTGAAATTGGGGATGTTACATCTTGACCGTTTGAAAAAATTTCTGGAGAATCTTGTGATCATCCCCTAGAAATAATTTTCCTTGGTTCTAGGGATGTTGTGTGACTCCTCTGAATAATTGCACAATTTTTAGAAATTGTTTGAATATTTTAAGAGGCTGGTCAAAACAGTTTGACTCTTGGTCAAACCCTAGATCAAGATCAAGAAATTTTGGAGAAAAATTCTGCATAAAAACCTCTGGAAATTTTATACAAGGTGTAAGACTGTGGAGGTGTTTGGTCATGTTATTTGATGATGAACACATTGACAATAATGAAGACTTAGTTCGATGTTTAAATGTTGAGTAAATTGTCTCGAACTTGCGTGTGATCTTAGTTGTGACTTGCTTTTGAGTTCTCGTTGAGTTCACGAAAGTCGCATTTCACAAGTTTTGCGGTAGTACTGGCTCTGTGTCCGCGGAACTATCACTAAGAGGAACAACCGCACAATTGTTGGCGGTAGTACCGGCTCTTGTGTTTTGGTTTTGAATTTCTTGAGAACGGTAGTTCTAGCTTTATATGTGCGGAACTGTCGGACGCTTGTGAAAGCGGAAGTACCACGTTGTTCGGTAGTACCGTTGGTTTGCCGGCGGTAGTACCACGCTTGGTTTTTGTTTCTGACAAGCACTGTTTGTCTCTGACAAGCACTGTTAAGTGAAAAACGGTAGTACCGTAGCTGAGGAACGGTACGACTACAGGATGGTAATACTGTAGTTTGAACGACGGTAGTTTCGCACAAAGGTATGACCGTAAGGTTGCGGTATGGATTTTCCAGAGAGCATGTTTTCGGAAGTTTTTGAGATTACCCGAGGAGCAGTAGTTCCGCAGTGCTTTAAGCGGTAGTACCACTTGTGTGGTAGTACTAGGGATATAATGGCGGTAGTTCCGATTATACACTGTAAAGTTGTCATTTTGAGGATTTGACTGAGAACAAGTTAAATCTATTAGTTTTGGTTGTTGCATGATGCATGATAGTGTTTATGGGTGTGAGTGAGCTAATGAATGGTCAAGTCGGAGAACTTGTGCCATGATTTGGTTTCTTTGGTCTTTGCATGTGCAGGTTGAGCGTGAGGACGAATCAAAGTCGGTGATGAGGTGGACTCGGACTAGGATGGGGAGAATTTGAGGTCTTGGAGGCCGTGGATGTCACGAGGTGGTTTGGATCACGCTAGAGCACGTGGAGATCAAAGGTGGATCACGTTGGAGCTACGGGAGGTGGTTTCCTGGAGGCTTACGACGTGGAAGTTATGGAAGGAGATCTATATCTGGGGAGTTTTTTTGACGAGTTTTAGGGTTATGGGATTTTGGGTGTTGTTTTGACCGTAGCTTTGTTACTGTTATGCTGCGGATTTCGAGGTCCTTCGATTGGAGGCTTTGAGGGGTGCTTGTTGAGCGCTTTGTAGACACAAATCAAGTTTGATATATAAAGTTCAGATTCATTCAACTTTGATTCTTGATTTGGTGTTCTTGTTGTGCGCCTGAGGGTGTTCTTGGTGTGAAGTTCTTCAAGAAGTCAACCGAGTGGTTCTGGTGTTCTTGCACACAAGAAGAAGTTGGAATTCAGGGGTCAATTCGCTGCAATCATTCAACCCCCCCTTTTGATTATCATTACGATCCTACAAGTGGTATCAGAGCGAGGTTGCAATGGCAGATCAAGATCGATTCTCAGGTAAGCCACCATATTTCGATGGATCAGACTACATCTATTGGTAGACACACATGGAGGTCTTTTCGCAAGCACAAGGTAATGTCATCTGGCAACAAGTTGAAAATCCTTATGAGGTGCCTGCTGTGATTACCAACAACAACACTGCTGATGTTGAAGCTAATGCTAAGGCTAGAAATATTTTGTTGCAAGGTTTGAGTAGAAACGAGTTCGTTCGGATTGTTAATATTAAATCGCTAATAAGATTTGGACTACACTTGCTGATTATCATGAAGGTTCTAAATCATAAAGGTGTTCATCAGAATTAATTTAAAAAGGAGTATTCTAAATTTGAGATGAAACCGGGAGAGTCTGTAGATGCTCTTTTTGATCGGTTCAATAAAATCATTGGTGATTTGCAATCTGTTGATTTGATCTACTCTCGTTCTGACAATGCACGTCAAATTTTGAATGCTTTGGATATGAATGTTTGGGAAGTGTTAGTTATTACTATAAATCAGTCTGTTAACATGGAAACACTCACCTTGGATGGTCTTTATTTCAAGATGAAAACACATGAGATTGATATTTTGGCCAGGAAAAACAAGTCAAATTTTTTGGGTTTAGTGACTAACCAACCTGACAGTTCATCAAGTTCTTCTAGCTTCTCTTTGTCTGCCTTGAGTGCTATTTCAGATGAACAATTGGAGGAGATCCCAGAAGAACAGCTTGTACTCTTCTCCAACAGGATGACTAAAGCAATCAATAATATCAGATCAAGGAGAAGAGGAGGTCCAATTAGATGCTTTGAATGTGGTGAGCTAAACCACATAAAGGTGAATTGTCTCAAGTTGAGAAGTAATGAAACCAAAGAGGGCAAAGCACCAGCTCGGCGTTCAAAATACAAGTTTGATCCAAGCAAGAAGCAAAATTATCGTAAGGCGGTCAACAAGGTGCTCTCAGCACTTGAGGAGATAGGATTAAGTGATGTTGACTCTGAAAGCGACAATGAGGTTGATAAAAAGAAGGCAAAAGAGGTGGACTTCACAGGGATGTGTTTTATGGCAAGCAGTGAAGAAATTAATGATGATGATGATCTTTATAGTGACCCTGATGAGGTAAAACCCTCTTATGCTGATTTATCTCGTGTTGTGCTTAAATTGACAAATGAGCTTAAAAAGTACAAGAAGAAAGTAAAGAAACATGACCTTGTTGTTGATAGCTTGAACTCTGAAATTGATAGGCTTAAGGCTGCTATTCCTGATGATGAATCATGTGAATCATGTCAAGTTTTGCATTCTGAACTGAAAATTGCTAGGTCAATACATGCTGAATTTGAAGAGCTAAAACTGGCTCATAACTGTTGTAATGACACGCTGAAACTTGCACATGATGAAATTGAAAAACTGAAGTCTAGTTCTATTTGCATAGAGTCAAGTACTATGAATGCTCAAATTAAAACTTGCTCAAATTGTGAACTGCTAGAAGCTAGACTTAAATCATCTCAGGAGTCTATACAAGAAATGCTTTATCATGAGACACTTTCTTGCACTAATTGTCCCAAACTCACAACTGATATAGAAGCCTTGACTAGACAATTAAATGAGTTTGCTGAAAAAGAAAAAATGGCTCAGTCTAGTGCTTCTAAGAAAATCTTGAATGGATTTGTTAAGTGCACAATCTTTCCTAAACTAACTAAAGAAAATGAATATCTTAAGGACACTTTGGAGAGGTTCTCTTTTGGCAAGAAAAATTTGAACATGATTCTAAACAAATCAAAACTGAGTACTTGTTGTAGGGACGCCCTACCGGCCCCCATGACCCGGCGAAGCACGGCATCACCGAAAAGGCCTTCCAAGGACATACTTGGAGGGTGCCCCGAAGACCCCTCAGAGGCATCCCGAAGACCCCTCGGAGGCATCCCGAAGCCCCTGCGGAGGATCCCGAAGACCCCTCGGAGGCATCCCGAAGCCCCCGCGGAGGATCCCGAAGATCCCTCGGAGTCATCCCGAAGACCCTTCGGCGGGCCCGAAGAGACTTCCCAGGGAAGATAGCAGAGGACCATCGAAGGGTACGAGGTCCACAAGAACGGTGGACCAGGCTCACCCCTAGAAGATAGATCATGTCCACAAGGGTGCATCGTGCACCAGAGGCTACGCATAGGGCGTGTAAAAGACCCTGCTGCCCCTAGGGCTAATGTATTTTGTTAGGGGTATGTATGTATTTTCATGTATCATATCGGGAGGCTATAAATAGCCCTCTACCCGTAGAACTTAGGGGGGGATAATAAATACAAACCGAGCCCCTGTTCAGCCCCCTCATCTTTCCTGCACGAGGGGTCTCCACTTCTTACTGTCTAGTCTTCTCACTACGATAGTTGGTGCCGTCCGTGGGGTTCGGCAAGAAAGTCACCCAGAAAAGCTCATGGCCCCCCGAAGGGCAGCACCCAAAGTCTTCGCAACCGAGGCAGCAGCGGCGGCCGCGGCCCCAAACACTCCTAAAGCAAAGCGGGGTCGGCTCGCATCGGCCGCTGCCACCGCCCGAGCCGCAGAAGAAGAAGCCAATAATTCCACCCATGGGGGCATCGTAGGAGGCGATGCTCCGCCCACCGAAGCATCTTTGCCGAACACTGTAGGCATCACTTGAGAATCATACGAGGCACTTCAACGGGAATTGGCGGACCTCTGGCGAGAGATGCTCAACCTCCGACAGGCGGCGGGAGGCACCCTCGCGACCACCCGGCAAAACGACACTCAACACCCCAAAGCCAAGCCCAAATGTAATGTAGCCCCAATTTTATGAACAAGTAACAAAATGCTTTATGAAATGTGAATGAGGTGTCGTTCATAGCATCACTGCTCATTTTACGCTTGGACAATATGTTACAAATGAAAACCTTCCTTTTCTAGCCAAACATCCAAAGCCTTTTCAAAATTTAAAGGGAATGCAAGCTAATACTTGTATTGTGACTGGGAAGTATTTTTATTAAAGCCTAAATAAATTATCTTGGCTAAAAATAATTTTGTTGAATTTTTAGAAATTATTTTGCCTTGAAGAAAAATATTTGTTTTTTTAAATAAACCTATTCGCTAAGGTAATTATTTATGTATTTTACAAAGTGAAACAGTGGTTTTTGAAATTTATTTGGGAAATATATCATCCCAGTAGCTTCCTGGAAAAGTTTCATGATTTTACAAATCTATTTACTATTTTTAAAAGCCTAGTCAAACTCTTGAGTATTTGAATAGGGCTTGGTCAACTAATCCGGCCTAAACCCAAACCCTAGCATCAGAGCGACTCGAACCCATGAGTTTGGGTCCAACCAGTTCATCTTGGTCCACTCGGTCCGCCGGGCACGAGCCCGAACTCTTCGCGTGCTGTGAGCCGTTGATCTCCTATCGAACGGGCATGGTTGCGATGCGGCGTGAGTTGTCCACGTATGCGCCCTAATCCCCACTGTTGGATCTAAATCGACGGTCAAAGGAGGTGTATGCATTCGGACGACTCCGATCACCTCTCGATCCCCACCGTCCATCCCCAATCCAACAATACGCCCTTTTCATTTTTGAAATTAAAGCGCGCTTCCTTTAACCGTCGGATTCAAATCCTACGACACCCTTTACCGTCTTCGTTAGGAACCGCTTTCCTTTGGGCCGTCGGATGTTAATCGTAGGGTCCATATCGTGTATGCATTCGGACCATCTGGTTCCTCTGTTGATCCTGACCGTAGAAAGTCCATCTAACGGTGCCACGTCATCTCATCTAAAGGGTGATGTGTATCCTTTTTGATTGACCGTTGGATTTCAATCCAACGCCCCTCTTTGAACGTGGACCCCTGAAATCCCGTAGAGCTCTCTTAAATCTCCACTGTTCATTTCAGATCGCACGACCCATATTAAACGATATCGATTAAAACCTTTTAACCCTTCTATTTATCGCAACCGCCCATTTCTAATCGGACGGTTGTTGTTCTTTCGCGATTTAGGAGGCGCGCACGACTGCGGCTGCCAACGGGACCTGCATGTCAGAGAGTTCTTATCTTCTTCTTTGCCTCTGTGCGCCGCCGCCATTTTTGTAAACAGAGGAGAGGAATTATCCAAAGATTATGCAACTAATTTTTGGATATTTAGCCCTAAATGGACACCTCATCAACTCTAGACCCTTCTCCTTTGCCCTGTAGCTCAACCTCTATATATAACCCTAGTTTTTTGAGCTGCTGCCATTGTTGACCACTGGAGCTTATTGTAACAGCCCTAAGTTAGGGTTTGTATTTCAAATGTAAAATTCTGAGGAGAAATAAAAACTTTTGATGTCTCAGGAAGTCATTTGAATGTTTTCCAAATTTTCCCTAAACAATTTCCAATTCCAAGATTTAATTCTTGTGAATGGAAATTGTTGTCAACCAATTCTTAGCCTTAAAACTTGTGAACATCCTCTGGGAATATTTTTCCTATCATCTTTGTCATCCTATCTACCTCTCTGAAAAATCTCACAATTTTTGGATTTTGTTTGCTATTTCAAATGGCCAAGTCAAACAAGTTCAAAAGTCTGGTCAAACCTCTGGACAGCAGCTTGTGAATTTTCTTGGGAGAAATCTATTGCATCAAAATTCCTGGAAAAATTACACAAGGTTGTCCTCTGTCCCAGTAAGCTCCCATAAAAATTTCAGAATTTTTGGAGCTCGGGAGCTACCTCTAAAAATTCCCCAAACCTGCTCAGCCTTTTAATTCAAATCTGGAATCACTGTTCCTCGGGCCCAAACCCAACTCCGACTCGAGTCCGACCGCGCCACTTGGTTCAGCCGCACCGCCTAGCTGCACCGCGCGCGCCCGATCGTTGCCAACCGTCCGATGCAAATCGAACGGTCCACATTGCTTGTCTCGTCGACCTGTCCGAATGCATACACTGATCTCGACCGTCCATTCTAGATCGAACGGTCGACATCTTCTTGATCGAGTCAGACCAAATCGTTGAACCACACTTGGTCCGACTCGCGCCGCTTTGTCACCGTCACTGACGAGTGGGTCCCCCTTGTCAGTATCGCCCTCGTCTTCTCCGCGCCTCACCGGAGCTCGCTGGCGATCGCATGCGCGCCACGTACCTCGTCGCTGCCACCTTTTTGCCATCGTGTCCGGCTGGGAGGCATCGCCGCGACTTCTTAAAGCCCCTGAGCTCACCCACTTTTTCTCCCTTACTTCCTCGTGCTTTCTCCGCCCGTTTCTTTGTCTCGGCCGGAGTTGAAGCCGAAGGCAACGCCGCCGTGTTTGTGCCTCTCTCGAGCCCGCGACCGTACCATCGTGATCCACTCTCCTCGCCGCACCAATTTTGCCCATCCCGGGTCCTTGTCATCCTGTGAATCGCCAGGGGCGGTGTCGTCGTCTCCGCTTCCGGTGATCTCGGCCCCGCGAGCTTGCTAGCGTTCTGGTGAGTCTTTAACCTCGACACTTGGTCCCTCGTGATCGCAATCCTCCACTGAGTCTGACGGTGGGCTCATTTCTGTCTTTGGTGCATCTTTGAGAGCGTGCGGCCGATTCTTCTCCGAGCACGGTGTTCCGCCGCCGTGGCAATTCCGGCCGCCTCGGACCTTCTTCTTCGGTGTTATCGTGTGCTTATTGCTCCTGGGATCAAGACGGAGCTGAGGCGCACTTTCCAGAGTCTTCTAGAAGCCTGTAGCGTCCTCGTCGTGGGAGCCGCATCTTCTTCTCCGCCTCCGTTCGCCGCCAGCTCGCCGCCGGCATCCTCGAGGGTCCGCTGTCGTGTGGGCCCATGCTGTCAGTTAGTGGTTGTGTAACTCTGGTGATACATTTCCTTTGTTAGAAAACGTATTTCTCTGTGCATGTATGTTAGGATTACGTTTTTGCTAAGCCGAAGACGTATTCTTAGAATACGCCTTCGACGTCACCTTCGGCGGAGCTGTGTCGGGGCTGACTCAGTCAGCGTTTTCACTCGGGTCCACCTGTCTGTGGCTGTGGCTAGCTGGCTGTCAGTAGAAAAAGGAATTAATGCTTTAGTTTTTCTGAAATGCTTTTCTGGTTTGCTGATAATTCAATTGAACTTAGAAAATTCATAACTAATTCAATTTTTCTTCAAATCGCATGAAACCAGTTCTGTTAATTTTCATTTTAAATGTGCTATTTACTAAAAATGGTTTCAGCTTTGTCTCTGTTTCAAAAATCTGATAGTTGATTAAATGGTGTATTATGTATTTTCCAAATTAGAAAATTCATATCTATCTCAATATTTGTCCAAATCCAGTAAATCCAATTTTGTAAATTTTCATTTTAGTATACTAATTATCAGGATAGGTTTTAGATTTGTTCCTGTTATTAAATTTTGTTAAAGAATTAATTGATGCTTTAGGTGTATTGGTAGCTTAGAAAATTCCTAGAAAATTCATAACAAATTAAAATGAATTGTTCTCTGTTTCTAAAATTTTGATAAATCTTGTTTTAGCTGCTGTGTAAATTTTGATATGTTTCGTTGTTGTTGCATGTTTGAGTTTTGTCGGTGTTATTGGTTCTTATTCGTTGCTTTTGCTCGATCGATAGATTGCGACGGTTCTGGTCCTATCGAGAGTGATCCTCTCAATGTGTTGAGCCTATTGAGCAAGAGTGCACCAAAAAGAAGTTTGATCATGTTAATCCCAGTATTTTAAAGTCTAATATTTTGTTTCAGCTGTATGTATGCATTGCTTAATTTGTGTTAAATTGATTAGTTAAACCGTGAGTGCATATCCCGTAGGTGAAATTTTGATCTTTACTACCTGAGCCTAGGTTATTTGTGTGATTAGAGTTCGTTGGATGAATTCTTATCACTTAGTAGATTACGAGTTTAGTTGCTTAGCCATGCCTAGCTTCCGGTAGATTTGGGCGATCATCGACTTAGTCGATGATCTTGATCACATAAATTTATTATTGTTCTTATGTTTCGCTTATGTTATGTTAATTACAAAACTAAAACGAAAACAAAAATGATTTGGACGCGGGCACAATGGTAAGATGGTGTGATTTTTGGGTGTGACTGGAATGGTGCCCGGGTCAATTAAGGACCGAACATCTTGTGAGTACCTGTTATCCAGGCATTTCGGCGTGCTAACCACACTAGAGTATATGGGACCTCTCTTGACCTAGTACTTTGGCGTGTATTGGCTCCGGGTCGCAGGAGGTCGCAGGAGGGATGGTGTTGGGAGCATGGTAGTTGTCCGAAAAGCTTTATCCTGAGTGGGTAGTTGTCTTTTCGGCTTTACCATGTAAGCGTATGGATTTCTATCCATACGAGCGGCTCGTAGTTAATACACAATATTGGAAAAAGTCTCGTAAGACTTAGTCAGTGCCGCATACCTTCGTAAGTGTGCTTTGGCTTAAAGGCGGTCAGGTGTGGGTACAGATGGTACACCCTCGCAGGTTAAAAACTATTCGAATAGCCTCGCCCTAGGTGATGGACACGCTTGGGTAAGCTTTTCAAGAGTTAGACTACAACCTTTTAAAAATTAAAACTTGACGGGTGATATGAATCTGGGGATTCGTGCTATGTTGTGGTGACTATTGGGATAGTCACTTCCAGGTGGTTACTTGTATCTATCTTTATTTCGCAGTTATTTCAACAATAAAAATGAATTGCAAACTTGCCTTTAAACTGTATTACATTATTGCAAATAAAGTTGGCTTTATGCAAATGAAACATATAGCCTCCACCAGATAATCCTGCATGTAGCATATGAATAGGTCTGCTAGTTCACACGTCAGTCTTGCGAGTACAAAGACAATCTTTGTACTCATTGGCTTTGCTTAATGTTTTTGTTGCAGAGGAAGAAGGTGAGCCCCAAGGGCCTCACTTCTGTGAGTTCTACTTCCGCTTCGTGTACGACGACTAGGCTTGGCGGCCCGGTCAGATGCCTTGTGGGTTGAAGGCACACTGATTGGCTTTGTTTATAGCCATCTTATGGCACTTTTGCTTCACGTCTGTCTTGTGTATTCGTGTACCTTTTGGCCGGTCGGCCTTTGTCTGTAATATCCCTACTGTTGTTACTATCTGCTCGTAGTGTGATGTTCGGACTCTATGTTTGGAATGGAGTTGATGCATAATTTTGTAGAGAGGTGTGTATACTGCTTTCTGGGAAGTATACATATCTCGAGGCTCGATTTATTTGATTTGTGATGCTAGGACCAGGTGGTTGGTTAAGCATTACAAACCAAATAAATTGGGGTCCTCACAAAGTTGGTATCAGAGCCATTCTGACCGTAGTAACCCAAGCATAGTCATCCTTAGAATATTTTGGAAAGGTTTATTTTCAAAGTATAAAAATGGTTTATGAAAACCTAGGCAGATTCTCAGATTTTACTTCTTACCTATCTTAGCTTTCTGCTCTCATCTTACTCTAATTTGAGTTTTAAAACTTGGTTTCTCTCTTTCCTTTCAAAAGATACTTACTACTGGTGGAATTAGTCTTTGGGAGAACCATAGAAGATTAGCCTAATTAAAATTTGTGGGGACATAAGGGTAAGATATGTTGTAAGTCTGCTAAGTGTCTAAATTTTGTCAGTTGGCTTTGTGACTTGAAGTTTTGTGTTTAGTTGTGCTGTTTTTAAACTGTTTCGGTGATTTATCGATTTCTTGCTCTCAGTTTGTCACTAACCTATCTTAGTGAAACAGGATGGCCGGGAGAACGCGTGGCGATCACCAGGCCGGGTCATGATGAGGAGCTTCCCCCTCCTCCGACTATGGCTGAGGTTCTCGCCCAGATCGAGCGAAACCGCATGGACCAGACGCGTATTTTGGAGGTTATTGCTAGGAATACCTCCACTCCTGCTGGTGCCTCCGGATCTGGAGGTGGCGGACACCAGACTCACGGGGGACTTGCCGAGTTCCTCCGTACGCAGCCGCCGACTTTCTCCCGCTCCGAGGACCCTCTCGATGCGGATGATTGGTCGCGCATGGTTGAGCGAAGCTCAACATAGCTCGATGCCGAGCGCAGGATAAGGCACTCTTCGCGTCCCCACCGCCTTGAGGGCGCAACACTCATGGTGGGAGAACTACCTCGCCATGCAGCCCGCGCCATGTGGTCTCGTGGGAGGAGTTCGTGTCGGGCTTTTAAAGTCGGGCCCACATCCCGATGGTCCGATGAAGTCAAGAAGAAGGAATTCCTCGCGCCAAGCAAGGGCGCAAATCTGTGACGGAGTACTCTCTGAGTTTAATCACTTGGCTCGTTATGCTCGGGGAGGTGGCCTCGATGAGGCTAGCAGAGAAGTTTATGGATGGCTTGTCCGAGGAGCCGCAGGACAAGCTATCTATTGTGGACTTCCCGACTTTCGTGCCTTGGTTGATAAGGCCATTGTTGCGAGCACAAGGCAAAGGCGCTGGGTGAGTCTCGCAGCGCAAATGGGAGGCCCATCGACCTCACAGCCGCCTCACTCGCCCTCGGTGGGCGGCACTGGGGCCCGCTTCTTTTGCTCCACCGCAGACCGAGACCATCTCGCACAGCTCCTCGCCCGCCGCAGCCGTGTTTCACCCACGTGCGCCGTGATCTAGCAGCAGAGGGCCTCCGCAATCCGGCGGCCGAGGTTACTTGTTTTCGCCGCCACAACAAGGGCCACTACGCCAACGCTTGCCCTCAGAGTGCTGGAGCAGCCCCTCGTCCTAATGGATGGCGCGGGCAGGGAGTGGTCACCCACCGACCGTAAGATCATCCGAAGCCCGAGTGCGGCGTGTCGAGTCAACCATCTTTCACCGAGGAGGCTTAGAGGCGCGGATGTCGTGATGGGTACACTTCTTGTCAATTATCGCCCCATCGCAGTATTATTTGATTCTGAGCATCGCATTCTTTTATTTCAAGATCATTTGCTGCTGCTAGCGGTCTTCACCGTGTTCCTTTGGGAGTTCCTTTGCTCATTCGCTCTCGGGATCGGAAATGAGAGCCGATTTACAATGTCGGGATGTTCCTATCATAGTCAAAGGAGTGGGATTTTTGGCAAATCTCATCCTGCTCAACTCAAAGAAGTCCGGATGTAATTCTTGGCATGGATTGGTTGTCCCAACATTTGGGACAAATCGATTGTGCCAAGAAGATGGTCTTCCTCACCAACCTTTCCGCGAGCAAGTTGGCTTTTCCCGCAACCGCAAGGGTCACATCTATGTGCACTTGTAGACAAAGCCACTTTGCAAATTCAAGATGTTCCCATAGTATGTGACTTTGTGGATGTCTTTCCGAAGATTTGCACAGGATGCCTCGGTTGAGACCTGAGTTTGTCATCGAGTTGCTGCCCTGCCGATCGCCCTATTTCGGCGCCGTGACGGATGCCTCCCAATGAGCTAGAAGAATTGAAGAAGCAGCTTGGTGAGCTCCAAGCAAAGGGTTTCATCCGTCCCCGCATCTCCTTGGGGTTGTCCTGATCTTTGTGAAGAAGAAGGACAAGACTTTGCACATGTGTGTTGATTACCGTCCTCTCAATGAAGTGACGGTGAAGAACAAATATCCTCGCCTCGCATTGATGATCTTTTGACCAGTTGTTTGGAGCTCGGTGTTCTCCAAGATTGATCGAGATCGGGCTATCATCAAGTCCGGATCGTGAGGATATTCCAAGACGACTTTCACTACTCGTTATGGCACATACGAGTACACCGTCATGTCCTTCGGCTTGACCAATGCTCCAAATTGTTTCATGAACCTCATGAATTCGGTATTCATGGAATATTTGGACAAATTCGTGGTGGTGTTTATTGATGACATTCTTATCTATTCCAAGATGAAGTAGAGCATCTTGAGCATCCAAGATTGTTTTGGGCAAGTTGCGGAGCATCAAATGTATCGGTTCAAAGAAATGTGAGTTCTGGTTGAAGGAAGTAGCATTTTTGGGCCATGTTCTTTCACCGAGGCATAGTGGATCCCAACAAAGTCGGTGATGTTCTATCTTGGGGTCAGCCAAGTCGACAGCGATGTGCGGAGTTTTCTTGGTTTAGCGGGCTACTATCGCCACTTTATCGAGAACTTCTCCAAGATCGCAAAGCCAATGACCGAATTGCTTAAGAAGGACAAAAAGTTTGTATGGTCCTCTGCTTGTGATGAGAGCTTTCGAGAGCTCAAACGGCGATTGACTTCAGCTCCAGTCCTTACTCTTCCGATATCCACAAGAGCTTGATATTTATTGCGATGCCTCTCGTCGGGGACTCGGATGTGTTCTTATGCAAGAAGGCAAGGCGGTTGCCTATGCATCCAGCAGCTTGAGGCCTCATGAGCTCAACTATCCCACCCATGATTTAGAGCTTGCTGCGGTTGTTCATGCACTCAAGATTTGGCGGCATTATTTGATCGGAAATCCACGTGAGGTGTATTCCGACCACAAGAGTTTGAAATACTTGTTCACTCAGCCAGATCTGAACCTCAGGCAGAGGAGATGGCTAGAATTGATCAAAGATTATGACATGGGTATTCAGTATCATCCTGGCAAAGCCAATGTGGTTGCTGATGCACTTAGCCGAAAAGTGTATTGCAATACTCTGATGATCCAAGAGCAGCAACCTGCACTGCTTGCAGAGTTTCAGCGTCTCAACTTGGGTTTGGTTGAACATGGTTCCCTTGCTGCCTTGGTTGTGCAACCAACCTTGGTGGATCAAGTCAAGGCAGCACAGCAATCAGATGATGGTGTGGGTAAAATCAAGCAGAATATCAAGGGTGGATCAGCCAAGTGTTTCACAGAAGATGAGCACGGTGTTGTATGGTTTGGGCAGCGTCTTGTGGTCCCAAAGGTCCCGAGTTACGGGATTTGATTCTTGATGAGGCCCATGATTCGCCTTTGTCCATCCATCCGGGGCCACTAAAATGTACCAAGATCTGCGTCGAGATTCGGTGGACTCGCATGAAGCGAGATTGCGAGTTCGTTGCCGATGCGGCGTATGTTGTCGCGTGAAGGCCGAGCATCGGCGTCCATGAGTCTCCTCGACCCTTGCCTATACCGAGTGGAAGTGGGATTCCGTTGGTATGGACTTCATCATTCGGTCTACCCCGTACTTCTTGGGGAAGGATGCTATCCGGGTGGTTATTGACCGATTGACAAAAGTAGCACATTTTCTGTCGGTGTGTACCGCCCTTAGCGTCGAGTAAATTGGCGGATCTCTATATCTCCCGCATTGTGAGCTTGCATGGTGTGCCACGAACGATTGTGTCGATCGTGGCTCTCTTTTCACTTCTGCTATGGCACGATTTACGAGAAGCCATGGGGACCCGTCTTTCTTTCATTTCGACCTATCATCCTCGGTCGATGGTCGAGGCGAGCGAGTCAACCAAGTTCTTGAAGATATGCTCGTGCTTGTGTTCTTTCCTATGGGAAGAATTGGGAGAAGTGCCTACCGCTTGCCGAGTTCTCCTACAACAACAGCTTCCAGGCTAGTCTCGGTATGGCACCGTTTGAGGCTTTGTATGGGAGGCGTCACGAACCCCATTGAACTGGTCGAGGCGGGAGAGACAGTTCTTTGGCTCGAGATTCCATCAATGAGGCCGAAAGTCAAGTGCGATTGATTCGTGAGCACTTACGCGTAGCTCACCCCGAGCGGAAGAGCTATGCGGTCGGCGTCGCCGTGAGTTGAGTTTCACCCAATGACTTTGTGTATCTCAAAGTCTCACCTCTGAAGGGACATCGTCGTTTCGGTGTCAAGGGCAAACTGGCTCCTCGATATGTCGGGCCGTATCGCATCATCAAGAAAGTGGGAGCTGTTGCATACAAGTTGGAGTTGCCAGCTACACTCGAAGGGGTGCATGATGTTTTCCATGTGTCACAATTGAAGAAGTGCCTCCGTATTCCGATTGAGGAAACACCATTGGAAAATATCGATGTGCGGGAAGATCCGTCTTATCGTGGCGTCCGTTCGTATCCTCGAAGAAGCTGAACGCAGAACAAGGAACCGTGTGATTAAGTTCCTTAAAGTTCAGTGGTCGAACCACTCCGAGGATGAAGCCACTTGGGAGCGGGAAGATCGTCTCCGAGCAGATTACCCATCCTTCTTCTCGATGATCGAAATCTCGGCGAGATTCTGTAAGGGGAGATTTGTAACAACCCTAACTTAGGGTTTGTAATTCAAATGTAAAATTTTGAGGAGAAATAAAACTTTTGTTGTCTCTTCAAATCATTTGAAGTTTTCCAAATTTTCCTAGCAATTTCAATTTGTAGAATTTAATTCTTGTAATTGGAAATTGTTGTTATCAATTCTTAGCCTTCAAACTTGTGATCATCCTCTGAAACTATTTTTCCTAGCATCTTGATCATCCTATCTACCTCCTGAATTATTTCACAATTTTTAGATTTTATTTGCTATTTCAAATGGCCAAGTCAAACTAGTTGAAAACTGGTCAAACCTAGGTCAGCAGCTTGTGAATTTTCTGCAGAACTTTTCAGTGCATAGAAAGTTCTGGAAAATTTATGCAATGTTGTTCTCTGTCTCTAGTAGCTACCATAAAAATTTCAGAAATTTTTGGAGCTTAGGAGCTACCTCTAAAATTCCCCAAAACCTTCTCAGTCTTTTAAATCAAATTCTAAAAATCGTTCCTCGGGCCCAAACCCAACTCGGGCTCGAGTCCGACTACACACTTGGTTGGTCGCGTCAACTAATCGCGCACGCGCGCGTCCAATTGATCGCGACCGTCCGATGAAAATCGAGCGATCCACGTCGCGTGCGCCACCGACTGTCAGAATGCATACACCAATCTCGGTAGTCCATTTCAGATCAACGGTCGGTGCGATCTGATCAAATCAAACCTCGGTTCGCACCGCTTTGCTCTCTCCGTCGACATGTGGGTCCCACTGTCGACATCAACCTCGTCTTCTCCGCACCTCACCGGAGCTCGCGGCCGTTAGCGCATGGGTGCCACGTGCCTCGCCGCCGCCACCTATATGCCCTCGTGTCCGTCTTTCGTGCATCGCGGAGCCTTCTTTACCTCACCGCGACCACTCATCCTCGTTTTCCCGTTACGTAGCTCATCGCGGTTTCTTGATTTCGGTAGAAGAACCCGCAGCGGCGCCGCCGTTTGCGCCGCCCTTGATTCCGCAACCACGCCATCGTGATCTACTCTCTTCGCCGCTTCCATTTTGCCCATCCGGGACCCTCGTCCCCGAGATATCGCCGAGGCACCTTCGCTGCGTCTCCGCCTCGGTTGCGGCGGTCCCGCGAGCTTGCTAGTTCTCGGTGAGTCTCTAACCTCGTCACTTGGTCCTCGTGATCGCAATCCTCCTCTGAGTCTAACGGTGGGCTCGTTTACGTCTTTAGTGCATCGTGGAAGTCGTGCGGGTGTTTCTTCCTCGCGCCGCGGTGTTCGCGCCGTGGCAATTCCGGCGCCTCGGACCTTCTTCTTCGACTTTGTCTTGTGCTTATTGCTCCACGAGTCGAGCGATCCGTGGCGCAACTTCTGAAGCTCTCGAAGTGCATGGCGCCTTCTGCGAGGCGTAGCTTCTTCTCCGCCTCCGGCCGTCGTGAGCCCATCTCCGGCGACCATTGGGCTCCGCGTCACCGTCATCGAGTTCGCTAGGTCCTTGCGAACCCGAAGGTACCACTCTTTCGCCGAAACCTCTGGTTTGCTAGTTCGGTTGCGTGGCGCGCGCCCGTGTTCCGTCTTCGCCGGTGAACCGCCGGTGATGATTTGTTTGACTCTAATCATGTCCACCTTGAGTCTCTGTCTTGTGGGCCCTATTGGCTAATCCGTTTAGAACCTTTAATCCAACCGTTATATTTCCCTCTAAGTCACATGTGGGTCCATGTTGTCGATTAGGTTTGTGTAGTTCGTTTATGCGTGTTCTCTGTTGGGAAGCGTGCTTCTCTGTGAGAGTGTTTTAGGTTTGCACCTTAGTAAGCCAAAGCGTATTCTTTGAATACGCCTTCGACGTCACTTTCGCGGCTGCCGGTCGCTCGTCGAGCATTTTAGCGCGGGCCCGTCGCCGCGTGTCTGGGGCTAGATAGTTGTGGGTAGAAAAAGGATTTAATGCTTTAGTATTTACGTAATATGTTTTTGTTTGCCTTTGTTAATTCATTTAAACTTAGAAAATGCATAACTAATTCAATTTTTATCCAAATTGCATGAATCCAGTGCTGTTTATTTTCATTTCAAATGTATTATTTACTAAAATTAGTTTCATCCATGTCTCTGTTTCAAAAATCTGTTAATTAATAAAATGATGTTTTATGTATCTTCTAGATTAGAAAATGCATATCTCTTTCAATATTTGTCCAAATCCAGTGAAACCAATTTTGTAATTTGTCATTTTTAATGTACTAATTAGTAGGATAGGTTATATACACTGTTTCTGTTCATGAAAATTTGTTAAGTAATTAACTAGTGACATGTTGTGTTTTTAGCTTAGAAAATTCATAGAAAATTATTAATAACTTAAAATAATTTGTTCTCTGTTTCTAAAATTTTGTTATATCATGCTTAGGCTGCTGGGAAAAGTTTAGTGTGTTTTGGTGTTGTTGTATGTTTGAGTTTTGTCGGTGTTATTCGTTCTTATTTCTTTGTTATGTTCGATCGTTAGAAGCGATATTTGCGGCAACCACGAGGACGATCCTCCGCACTTCATATTGAGCAACGAGCGCAGCGAACAAGCGGTTTGATCATGTTTAATCGAGTAATTTTAAAGATTAATATTTTGTTAAAAATTTGTATGTATGCATTGCTTAATTTGTGTTAAATTGATTAGTTAAATCCGTAGTTGCATATCCTGTAGACAAAATATTGATCTCTACTACTGAGCCTAGGTTATTTGTTGTGATTAGAGTTCGTGGATGATCTCTTGTCACTTAGTAGATCCGGTCAACTTGCTTAGACATGCTTAGCTATCGGTAGAACTGGGCGGTTATCGACTTTAGTCGGTAACCTTGATCACACAAAATTTACTACAACTTTATGTTTCAGCATTTTGCTATGCTTACTTGCAAAACTAAAACCAAAAACAAAAATGATTTGGACACGGGCACAATGGTAAGAATGGTGTGATCTTTTGGGTGTGACTGGAAAGGTGCCCGGGTCAATTAAGGACCGAACATCTTGTGAGTTTTTGTTATCCAGCATTTCGCGTGCTAACCACACTAGAGGTATGGGACCTCTCTTGACCTAGTACTTTGGCGTGTATTGGTCCCGGTCGCAGGAGGTCGCAGAGGGACGGAGGTGGGAGCATGGTAGTTGTCCAAAAGCTTTATCTGAGTGGGTAGTTGTCTTTTCGGCTTTACCATGTAAGCGTATGGTGTTTCTACCCATACGAGCGGCTCGAGTTGATACACAATATTGGAAACGATCTCGTAGGACTTAGTTGTGCGGCATACCTTCTAAGTGTGCTTTGGCTTAAAGGCGATGCGAGGTGTGGGTGCGATGGTACACCCTGTGAGGGTTAAAAACTATTCGAATAGCCTCGTCCTAGGTGATGGACACGCTTGGGTAAGCTTATCGAGAGTTAGATGCAACATTTAAATTAAAACTTGATGGGTGGTACGAATCGGGATTAGTGCTATTGTTAATGGTGACTATTGGGATAGTCACTTCTAGGTTGTTTATCTTTAGCTTTTGTTATTATTATCCTTACTGTTATTTCAATCTTAAAATGAATTGCAAACTTGCCTTTAAAATCGTATTATATTATTGCAAATGAAAGTTGGCTTTATGCAAATGAAACATATGGCCTCCACTAAACAAGCTCGCATGTAGCATATGAGCAGTGCGCTAGTTCACACGTCGGTCTTGCGTGTACAAAGACAATCTTTGTACTCGTGCTTTGCTTAATGTTTTTGTTGCAGAGGAAGAAGGTGAGCCTCGGGGCCTCACTACGTGAGTCTTTGTCGCTTCGTGGGTGACGACTAGTCTTGGCGGTCGGTCGGATGCCTTGTGGGTTGAAGGCACACCGATTGGCTTTGTTTATAGCCATCTTATGGCACTTTTGCTTCATTGTCGTTACAGTTATTTGTGTATCTACGTGGCACATCGGCCTATATCCGTAATATTGTTACTATTTGTTTATCTTCCGTTTGGAAGTGTGGTGTTTGGACTCTATGTGTGGAATGGAGTTGATGTCTAATTTTGTAGGGTGTGTATCTTGCTTTGCAGGAAGTATACATATCTCGAGATCGATTTATTTGATTTGTGATGCTAGGACCAGGTGGTTGGTTAAGCATTACAAACCAAATAAGCCGGGGTCCTCATGATTTGTAAATCAATAAAACACAAGGGTTGGACATAATGGAGTAGTATAAGTAGTTGTGTGATCAAGATCACCGACTAAGTCGATGATAAGCCCAATACTACCGATACTAGGCATGGCTAAGCAATATTTATTGAAATCTACTAAGTGACAAAAGCTCATCCAACGAACTCTAATCACAAAGACAAATAACCTAGGCTCGGTAGTAGAGGATAATTATTTACCTACAGATTATGCAACTAGAGGATTAACTAATCAATTTAACAACAAAATAGCAATGCATACATAGAAGTTAAACAAAATATTAGACTTTAAAAGTAATGGGATTAATGGAAATGATCAAACTGCTTGCACCTTTGTTTGTTGCTCAATTTGTTGCGGAGGGTCGTTCTCGGGGTTACATGCAAATGTCGAATCCTAAGCGAAAAGCAAAAGAAGCGAGAACAACCAATAAGGCGAGCAACACTTAAACAAAGAGCAAGCAAAACTTATCCAAACGTGTGAAATTTATACACAAGGTAAAATACGAACATACCTAGACATAGAAACTGGAAAAACTTAATTTGGATTTGTGGTGCAAAAGATATTCTCTAAAAACATAATTTACCATAATTAGCACTGTAGCAAAAATATTTTCTAGAAAGATTTTGAATCTGAAATTTTATGGTAGCTACCTACTGGTATAGTGGTAACCCATATAAAATTTCAGGTCATTTGGAGTTATATTGAAAGAGTTATGATTTTTCTAAGTTTTAAATCTAAGACATGATTAATTTCAGTATTAAAGACTACTTGCAAAACCTATACTAAGCTAAAGTACTTTAACGGATGCATTTATAGAACTTTAGTTTGTTAAATTTAGACTACAGAGAAAAAGTTATGCAATTTTGAAGTTTAAAACAATTAATATGTGCAAATAAAAGCTTCTGGGACTAAATCGGAAAACCAACAAAGCCAGGAGGTCGTGGGCCGTTGATCAAAGATCGCACGGCTCACGATCTCGAATCTAAAACCCGCACGAGAGCACACAGGCGCAAAGACCTCATCGCGCCAAGGGGAGGTCTTAGCCGTTAGATCTAGACTTGATGGTGCGAATCTGCGAGGAGGTCCTAGACGGCAAGATCTAGCGAGGAGGTCTAAGCGTAGATCTTGAATCCAATGGCTACGACCGGTGCACGCCAACACGCGCAAAGGAGGTCCTCGCGCTATCAGAGTCGTGGCCGTCGATCAAGATCTGGCGGTCCCGAGCACTAGGGGAGGTCTAAGGTAAACCTACGGAGGGAGGTGCAGGCGGCTAAGATCTCACGGAGGAGGTCTTCAACGGTCTAGATCTCCGAGGAGGTCTTTAACGGACACGATCAAGTGAGGAGGTCTTGGGCGATCAAGATTGAGCGAGGAGGTCCTAAGGCTTTAAACTCGAGGAAGGAGGTCTAGCAGTTAGATCTAGGTCTAACGGTTTAGACCGGAGGAGGAGGTCCTAACGCTACGGATCCAAAGGAGGAGGTCCTAGACGGTCAAGATCTCGGAGGAGGTCTTGATCGGTTGAGGATGACTGAGGAGGTCTTGGATGGCCAAGATCTTCTCGGGAGGTCCTAGCGATAGGGTTTTAATCGGAAGAGATCCGGGCGGTTCGATTAGACCTAGGGAGGTCTTGAGCGGTCCAGATCGACGCGAGGGAGGTCCGAGCACTAAGGATTTGACAAAAGAGATCTAACGCTCGAGATCTAATCCGGGAGGTCGTGAACGGCTGAGATCGAGCCTAAGAGGTCTGAAGGGGTTTTCTTTGTAAAAGGCCACGGGTGGCTTTACAAAGCGACCCCGAGGGTGGTCTGAGGTGGTCTTTGCATAATGACCAAGGGGAGGTCTTTTGCAAAGAGGACCTCGGTGGAGGCCCCAAGGTGGTTTTACAAAAATGACCTCGAGGAGGTCTTTTTGCAAGAGTGGTCCTAGCGGCTAGGATTTAACCAAGGTGGTCCTAGGCGGCTAGGATCAACTCAAGGGAGGTCCTAGACACCGAGGTTTTGAAAAGAACCTAAGGCCCATATCTAATCTTGGAGAGGTCGTGAGCGGCTAAGATTAGCCCGAGAGGTCAAGAGTGGATTTAAAGCGCGGGACCTCCTGACAACGCACGAAGGTGGCGGCTAAGACAAATTAAAAGCATCTAATGATTGACAATAAATGAATCAATCAGAGCACTAAAAGATTTCGGACTTTAGTTCTAAACCCACGGCCCACACGTCGGTGACCCGGCACATATTAAGACACCATTAACGCACCAAATGATAAGCAATGATGAGCATTAAAGGCATCAGAAGAACATGGCGACAACGGAGGTCTTGGTGACAAAACACGGCGTGTTCCACACTTGCGCGGCGATGTGGACCTCGTCGGCGAAACCAAGAACACGGATGAGTCCCAAATAGGGAGGAGAACCTAAAGGTGCCAACAAATAGGGCTAACGCAAGACCCTACGCGCTGGCGGGAGATGACCGAAGGAGGCTAAATCTGACAAGGCGAAAAGCTACGAGGTTCAAAGCGGCCGGGCTTCAACACTAAGGTACTTACCGAGGAACGAAGGAGGCCCAAGAATGATCGCGAGGAGCTCGGTGACGGTGGAGGTCGCGGAGGTGAAGAAGACAAGCTCCGACCACGAACAACGAGCTCCTACTTTGTCAACCTCTGTGAAGGTGTAAACAAAGCAAATTAGGAGATTTGGAGGTGACCAAGAGAACAAAAGACAGCCAACAACTGCAATATTGAACCACTGGAGCTCGGAGGTCGCCGGAGAGCTCCAAAGTTCAGCAATGGTGGCAGAGGCTTTCGGGTGTTTTGAGCACAAGAGCAGAGAAAGGAGCTAGGGTTGAAAAGGAGTGTCTAAAGGAACTATGAGAGGAAGCTTGAGCTTCAAATATAGCTTGTGGGGATGGCAAAGTCACTAGGTGCCGAGCTATAGTACACATGAGGTGATGGGAGTAGGTTGTCAGAGAGACTTTTGAGCAAAAGGGGCTGCCAGACATTTAATGTTGGCAGCACATAGCCGTTTGTCAGGCCCTAGAGGTGACAAGGCACTGCTCTCTACTGCCATGCGCAAAAATTGATAATGCCCAGGCCCACACGACAGTGAGAGGACCAGGGAGGACCGGTCAAAGAGCTCAACGGCTAAAATCGACCTGAGCTCCCACTAGGGAGGTCGTGAGTGTTGGATTGAAATCTAAGGGCTCGGATTTAGAATTATGTGTTAGAGGTCCTAACACTAAGGGGAGGTCTGAGCCACAGATCTCAAGATGGACGGCCCACGATCACCCAAGTGCTAGGGTGGTCGTGGAGGGCTGAGGAGGTCGCCCTAGGGTGGTCTTTGCAAAAAGGTGCAAAGGAGGTCCTAGGGGAGGTCTTGGGAGGTTGTCTTTGCAAATAGAACAGGAGGAGGTCGTGCGGGTGGGAGGTCTTTTACAAAGACCAGAGGAGGTCTATGCGGTTGGTGAGATCCAAGAGTGCGAAATTGGCGAGGTTACCTGGCTCGGTGGTCTTTGTTAGTTGGTTTGACCAGAGCCGGTTGCACGAGCAGACACAGTGCGGACAGAGGAACAGTGAATCAAATTTGACTTTGAAATTAAAGCTGAGATTTGGGGATTTATTTGAGGTAGCAAACCGACTCCAAATTTTATGAAATTTTGACAGTAGCTTGCTAACCTTGAGATGGACTGGCATAAAATCTCCAGAGGTTTTTATGCTGAGCATTTTCTCCGAAAATTATACAATGCTTTGAGATAGGGTTTGACTACAAGTCAAACAAGTTTGTGACCCTTAAAACTATTCAAACAATTTCGAAAATTGTGAAACTTTTGAGGGGTCACATAGCAACCAAGAACTTAGGAAAAACATTTCCCGGAGATGATCAACATATTAGACAAAATTGTTTTTGGAGGATCAAGATTTGGATCAACAGACTTGTGACTTTGTATTTCCATACTGCAGTGCAATAATTGTTTAGTACACACAGAAATACATGATGTAAGGAAAAGTTTTAATTTACCCTCATTTTATTACATTTGAAACACAAGCCAAAATGGGGATGTTACAATTAAGCAAAGCACACGAGTACAAAGATTGTCTTTGTACATTAAGGCAGACGTGTGAACTAGCGCACTGTTCATAAGCTACATGCGAGTTTATTTGGTGGAGGCCATATGTTTCATTTGCATAAAGCCAATTTTCATTTGCAATAAGGTAATCTGATTTAAAGGCAAGTTTGCAATTCATTTTTAAGATTGAAATAACGATGACAGGATATTGATAACAAAAGCGAAAGATAAACAACCTAGAAGTGACTATCCCAATAGTCACCACAACAATAACACGAATCCCAGATTCGTACCACCCATCAAGTTTTAATTTAAATGTTGTAGTCTAGTTCTTGGGGCGTATCAGCGTGTCCATAACCTAGGGCGAGGCTATTCGAATAGTTTTAACCTGCAGGTGTACCAATGTACCCACACTTGAGATCGCCTTTAAGCCAAGCACACTTCGAAGGTATGCAAGCACAGCTAAGTCCTCGAGACTTTTCCAATATTGTGTATTAACTACGAGCAGCTCGTATGGATAGAAATCCATACGCTTACATGGTAAAGCCGAAAAGGCAACTACCCACTCGAGATAAAGCTTTTGGACAACTACCATGCTCCCACCTCCATCCCTCCTGCGACCTCCTGCGACCGGGCCAATACACGCCAAAGTACTAGGTCAAGAGAGGTCCCATATACTCTAGTGTGGTTAGCACGCAAAATGCTCGATCACGGTGGCGCAAGTAACTTTCGGTCCTTAATCGGCTCGGGCACCTTTCGATCACACCCAACAGATCACACAGTCTTACCATTGTGCCCAAGTCTAAATCATTTTTGTTTTCATTTTAATTTTCAATTAAACATAGCAAAGATGCTGAAACAAAAGTTGTAGTAAATTTTGTGTGATCAAGGTTACCGACTAAAGTCGATAACCGCCCGATTCTCCGATAGCTAAGCATGTCTAAGCAAGTTGACCGGATCTACTAAGTGACAAGAGATCATCCAATGACCTCTAATCACAACAAATAACCTAGAAGCTCGGTAGTAGAGATCAATATTTTGTCTACAGGATATGCGACTACGGACTTAACTAATCAATTTAACACAAATTAAGCAATGCATACATACAATTTGAAACAAAATATTAGATTTTAAAATCTTGGGATAAACATGATCAAGCGCTTGCACAGTTCTTTGTTGCTCAATATGGTGCGGAGGATCGCTCTCAGGGTTACCGCAAATGTCGAATCCTAACGATTGAACAAAACAACGAATAAGAACAAATAACACCGGCAAAAATCAAAGATCAAATACAAACACCAATATATACACCAAGGCTAGACTATCACAGAGAATGACAAATAATTGCTACAGAGACCCATCCACTCATTTGCTAGGTTAACCACAAAATCAAACTTCTAACATGCTTTAAACTTTGGACAGGCTTTGATGGTGATTGTGTGCACATCTATTATTTAATCATCAAGTTAACACATCAAAATCAGCTAGCTATTCTAAAACCACTATTGACAGGTGAGAACACAGAATCTACAAGAAGCTATTGAAAGCATAACTAGCCAAGTATCCAATTATGAGATGCTACAAAATTCTAATTAAGTTTGGGCTTTAAAAGATCAAGCTACTAATACACCTAAGTATCACACCATAATAAGAAGGTTATCACAATACAACATGCTACTACTCCCAAACTCACACGCTGAAAAATCAAAAGTACAGAGACAATAACATGATAATCTAACTATCCCTATGATCAAGCATGGCATGAAGTTTTGAAATCTGAATTACCAACTAACATAATTCCTTGCCAAACGCTACTTCCTAAGGAAATCTTCAAGTCTAACAAGACCTAATTTAGCAAGTATGAAACCAACTTTGGTTCTGACATGACTAAAGCGACAACAGAGAAAAGATCTGAGAAAACTTGCACTAAAATACTTTCAAACCTCAATTACTAACTTTGATCATGCATGAGAGTAAACCAAGGAACATTTCTAATCAAGATTAGCGACTAAATAATTGGTTTGAAGGAGTGGGCCCCACCGTCGAGCGATGAGAGGAGCATAACGAAAAACGAGAGCTCGGGCTGCTTTGGACTGAACTTGCCGCCGGCGAGAAGTGGCGGCGCGGGCCGTGCGGCGGCCAAATGGGTCGCCAGAGGTTCACGAAGCTAAGGGTGGTCGCGGGCGGCCGGAGATGCACCGAGGTGGCGGCGGCGAACTGGCGGCCGGCGATGGGGTGACAAGGTGCGGCTGCACGAGAGGTAAACAATGAAAGTTAAGCGCGCATGAGCACGGTGAGGCTCTAGGAACTCACGGTGTGCTTAGCGGCAACGGAGAGGCACCGGAGTGGCTCGGCGGCGAGCCCGCGGCGCAAGGCGATCAACGGTGGCGAGGCACAGGGTGAGCGAGGGGCGAGTGAGTGAGTGAAGAAGAAAGGTGGAGTCGGCGGTGCTCACCGAGCGAAGAATTGGTGGGCTCACGGAGAAGATGAGCGATGGAAAAGCGGTTTGGCGGACTTGGAGAAAAAGCCCACGCGCAGCTCCACGGTGGCGAAACTCCGAATCTCTTGAGGTTTGCTTCCACGGGATGCTAGGCACACCGTGGCGCTTCTCGGCGATGGCCGGAGCTCACCGGAGTGGCTGAAATGCTCGGAAGCGGCGGCGCGCACGGCTCTTAGAGCTCGGTGGAGAAGAAAGCGAGAGAAGAAAACGAGGTAGGAAAACCCTCGGTGGCCTTTGTAGGAGCGGCGGAGCGGCGAGTGAGGCGGTGGGCGGTGAAAAGGCCGGTGAAGCTAGGTGGCGGCGTGCATCGTGGCGGCCGGCGGCGAGCCTTGGAGCGGCGGTGCTGGAGGAGGCGGCGGCGGCGTGGCGGGATGACCTGCAGGTGGGTCCGCCTTGTCGGCGGCGGCAAGAAAAGCAGCGCGAGCCCGAGTTAGACTCGATCAATATCGCGTGCGCCGCTGGATCTAAAGCGGGCGGTGAGATTGGTGTATGCATTGGACAGTCGGTTGCATGCGCCGCCGTGGATCGTTCGATGCGCATCGGACGGTCGCGATCAATTGGACTCGAGCGGTGCGATTAGTTGACGCGACCGAACCAATTGTGCGAGTCGGACTCGAGCTGAGTTGGGTTCGGGCCCGAGGAACGATGCTTTAGAATTTGATTTAAAAGACAGAGAAGGTTTGGGGAATTTTTAGAGGTAGCTCTGAGCTCCAAAAATTTCAGAAATTTTATGGTAGCTACTAGGGACAGAGGACAACCTTGTATAATTTTTCCAGAACTTTTTATGCACTGCATTGTTCTAGAGAAAATTCACAAGCTGCTGTACAGGGAGTTTGACCAGATTTCAAACAGAGTTGACTTGGCCATTTGAAATAGCAAACAAAATATAAAAATTGTGAAATAATTCAGGGAGGTAGATAGGACGACCAAGATGGTAGGAAAAATAATTTCAGAGGATGATCACAAGTTTGAAAGCTAAGAATCTGCTGACAACAATCTCCATTCACAAGAATTTAATTCTAGAAAATGGAAATTGCTAGGGAAAAATGTAGAAACTTTCAAATGATTTGAAGAGACAACAAAAGTTTTTATTTCCCCTCAAAATTTACATTTGAAATACAAACCCTAAGTTAGGCTGTTACATTTGCTTCCGCTGTCGTTCTTGTTATTTGTGTATCTTGTGGCCTGTCGGCCTGTGTCTGTAATAACTCTACTATTTGTTTATCTTCCGTTTGGTTGTGTGGTGTTTGGACTCTATGTTTGGAATGGAGTTGATGTCTAATTTTGTAACGAGGTGTGTATACTGCTTTCTGGGAAGTATACATATCTCGAGGATCAGTTTATTTGATTTGTGATGCTAGGACCAGGTGGTTGGTTAAGCATTACAAGCCAAATAAATTGGGGTCCTCACAGGTTGCTTGGGCCAATCACAGCCGCAGATCTGCAGATGGACGGTCCAGAGCGCACCATCAGTCGGATGGTCCGATTGCACACGAGATCTCAGCCGTTGATCACAAGATCGACGGTCAAGAATGATAGAGGCAATCGGAGGGTCTGAATGCACTCTAGATCTGGGCCGTTGATCACGGGATCGACGGTCCACGATCAACAAAGTGCTACGCACGGGACTTAAGTGCGCGGGAGGATTTTTACGAAAAGGGCCACATGTCGAGAGAGCGGAGGACAATTAAGACAACGATAACCTCCGACACATTAATTAACCAATAAATAGTCATTAATGATGCCCGACACGCACGGGGTTAAGCCCGTGGATGATTGAAGGATGTTGGGCCCAGTGTCAGTGGCTCAACAATATGGATTAAGACACAATTAATGAACTAATGATTAGCAATCACAGAGCAATTAATATGTCTTAATCAAAAGACGAAAACGGGAGTTTCTCGCCGGCAAACTCCCGAGTGACTTCAACGGCTTGTCGCCGCAACAACGGCAGCGACGTAACTAAGAACTAAAATGGAATCGCAATAGCACTACGAACCTAATGGTGGCAACCTCGCCGGCGGTGAGGGACCAGAACGCCGGCTAGCCGGAAAAGCTAAAATGGAGCTCTACTTGTGAGGACCCCAGTTTATTCGACTTGTAATGCTTAGCCTTCCATTGACCCTAGCATCACAATCCAAATAAACCAAGCCTCGAGGATATGTATACTTCCAAATGCAGATACACACCCCGTTACAAAATCATGCATCAAATCCATACGAGAGGTTACAATATCAAAACTTCATAATATACAACAGAATGAACTTACAAGATAAATAACAAACTATACAGTGGAAGCAAAAGCCATAAGATGGCGATAAATAAAAGAGCCAATTAGTATGCCTTTACCCACAAGGCAACCAACCGGACGCCAAGCTAGTCGTCAAACCAGCCCTGACTCACAAAAGGAAAGCCCTTGGGGCTCACCTTCTTCCTCTGCAACAAAAACATTAAGCAAAGCATCTGAGTACAAAAATTATTTTTGTACTCGCAAGTCTGACGTGTAAGGGTAATAGAACTATAATTAACTATATGCAACTTTATTTAAGTGGAGGGGGCTCTGGACTTACTTTTAGCAAAAAGCCAGTTTTCTTTTGCAACAATGTAATAGTTTGAAGGCGGTTTAACAATTCAAATTTTATTTGCGAAATAACAAATGTCTGATGAAGTAGTAACAAAAGACATCCTGGAGATGACCAACCCAATGGCCATCACAACAATAGTATGAACACCCGTTCATACCAACCCATCAAGTTTTAATTAAAAGGTTGTAGTCTAGTTCTTGGGGGGCGTATCCGAGCGTGTCCATAACCTAGGACGAGGCTATTCGAATAGTTTTAACCTCATGGGGTGTCTTTATGACCCAAATTTTGAAGAAATTAAAATTTATGTATTTTGTGGATTTTCCGAATTTTCAAAAGCTTTCTTTAATTAATTTAAAGCTAAACAAATTTATGTGCAAAATATATTACCACAAATAGCTGGAAATATTTTTTTAAGTCCCAAATACTCGGAGAATTTCGTGAATTTTCTCGAATTTTGGACTTAAGTTCTTTGTATTCTAAACCTTAATTGAATTATCGGCAATTACTTAATTCGAAAATCAAAGAAAATCCCCAAATAGTGTTTGGGCGAAACCCACTCGGCCCGATCCACTTCGCCGCCGCATTCGCCCAATGAGCCCGGCTCTGGCGCGCCTTACCCCATCCACCGTTGGATCTGATCCAGCGGCTTAGCTCCACCCCACTTACTGCTTCGCACCTTCTATCTCCTCCGTCAGATCAAAATCGGCGACCCACCGCCATCGTCTTCCTTTCCTTTCTTCCTCCTTCCCCTTTCCTTCTTCGCGCGATCCGCCATTGATGCGGTGGAGACCTTCCATACTCGGCGCAATCCCAATCTAAAGTTCGTAATATCGTGCGCATTAAAATCCCGATCTTCTCCACCCCGACACCGACGACCCTTTCCTTCCTTCTTCTCGCCGTGAATCCCGATTTACGCTCGCGTGCCGCACGGACCTTCTTGAGCTCCCGGCAACTCGGCCACGCCGCGCCCTATAAATAGGTGCTCGGGACCGCATTGACCCCACACCTCAACGCCGCCATCCACATAGCTCATCCGTCGCGTGGCGCCGAATTCGAAGATCTTCGCGGTGAAGCCTGCGGTTCTTCCGTTTCGGCGCCACCGGCTCTTCGTCCCGCCGTCGGCACCAACGTCATCGCCTCACGTGCGGCTGCCGCTCATTCACTTCACCGAGAACCTCGGGATCGTCTTCTCGTCGACGATCGCGCGCCGCCGCGCCAAAAGCCGCCGTCGCCGGCGACCTTCCGCCACGCTCGCCGCCGCTGGTAACCCCGAGATCGCACGAACCTCCTCTCTGTTGCACCCATCACCGGCCGCGCAGTGCATCAGTAGCGCCGGCGACCATCGGTCACCGTCGCGCCACCGTCGGGCGTCTTGGCGTGGCGCCACCTCGGTGCCACCGGCGCCACATCATCGCCGCCGCGTGTCACGCCGGTCGGCGCCGCGTGGCTAGTCCACCGCGCCGACCCACACGTGGCTCGGTGAGATCGATTCACCATGGCCGAGTCTATGACATGTGGGCCCCGCTCGTCGAAAAAATTATTTTAATTCTTTTAAATTCCGGAAATTCATCATTGGCGTCGACTGCGCAATAAATAAATTTCCTTTAGAAAAATAATTCGAGAATTCAATTAAATTCGATTTTGTATTAAACTTCTAAAATTCATAACTTTTGCATAAAATTCCAAATTGGGTGGTTCAAATTGCAAAATTTGTGTAAATTCATAATCTAGCTAACTAAATCAAAATATTTCAATTTGGAGTTAATTTGATTTGTCTTTTTGAATTTATTTGAATTTGAGTTGATTTTGTCGTAATTTCACATATAGACCTCGACGATTCCGGAGAGTTAAATCCTTCCGACGATTTAGAATTTCAAGACTTCAACGAAGGCAAGTTACACTATTGATCATATTGCTCGATATTTTAAATTATTTAATTCTGTTTTAAATTATTATCGCATGCATATGTTTATATAATGGTTAAGATGTCCTGTTTATATATAGTTACTCCAATCTCCATTGTATGGCCAATTTGATTTTTGAATATGAATACCATGACACCCATAGGCAAAGTTATATTAAAATTTGACATATGCTTAGCCATGCTTAGAACACTTTTATTTGGGAAGGTTTAGCCAAATCCTTTACAATTTGATTTTAAATTGTTTCGGTGGTATTGTTTTACCACGGAAGGCTTTTCATGAGTTTTTCACTCTAAATAAAATAAAATGGGTTTGGACTTGGGCGTGATGGAAGTATGGTGGGTGCAGGTTCATGCACGGGCCTAATCTGGTTAGGATTACGGCCCATGGGTTTATTTAAATGGAAAGTCGCCCAAGTCGATTAAGGACCGGTCTTTGGCGTATTTTGCTACGCCTTACCGTACTACCACATGTCCGAATGGGACAGATTTGGCTAAATAATCGTGGTATCTTAGTGATATTTATGCTATGTTGTATGTGTGGGTGTTGGTTAGACATTAGTCCCACCAAGCAAGAGGGGCTTAGGAGGATGGTTAGTCCGATGGTAGTGAAACCTTAGCGCATAAATACATTAAGATACTACTTTGTAACGGCCTCATGATAATTGCTTAGTCACACGCCTTGAAGCGTGCATTGGCGACATTAAAAGCATATTGTCTCGTGTGGGTAAAGCTGTACAAACTCTGCAGAGTAGAAACTATTCGAATAGCCGCGTCCGCGGTTATGGACATGCTAGCAAAGCCACTCTAAGTTAGACTTGTTTTTGGTTTATAAAATGATTTCCATAGATGTTTTTAGGATGGATAATCCTATGGTAAAAATTGGGCGGTTAGCCAAAGTGTTAGGAGGGTATCCTTCACTATTCATTTATTGGAGGTTATCCACGATTCATTGTCATCTTAATCACTGATTTCAACTATGGTATTAAAATTGGCCTTAGAAAACTATTAGTGTTATTTAATCCGAAAATGCCGTTTATGCAAAACAACCCTGCCATTATCCTTTGTTTACCCTATGCATGCATTAATCTTCAATATTGGGTGTAACTTGCAAGCACGGTAGTTGTGCTTACTCTTGCTGATTAATCTTTATTCAGGAGAAGACCTCTATCAGGACGGTGAGGACCTGGACGAATAGGCTACGTCCCCAGACGATTGCCTGTGGCAAGTCGTGTGGCCTACTACTACTTTTTATTGTGTTATTTCTTTCCATTTGGCCTCGAGCCGGTTGTAATAAAACTCGAGATAATATTAATAAAGAGCGTGATATGATTTTGCTATCACTTGTGATGACTGTACACCGAAATCTGGACTAGTGTATAAACACAGAGAATTCGGGATCCTTTGTTTCCGGGTTCGACAAAAGTGGTATCAGAGCCATATCGACTGTAGGTCGTGGCCCCACAAATGTCCTAAGGACTTATTTTCAAAAGCTAAAACTATTTTGAGTCTATCCGAGTCATCTCTCAACCCTTCTCTTTAAAGCGGTTCTTGACTCATCTATTCCTCAAAATTGTAGATGGCGAGATACCTGACGCTATCTCTCTCCTGAGTCATTGCCGGATCTTCGGTGAACTTCTGCGGAAGTGATGCAACACTTGGACTACAAGAAGAGGCCAGCGTTCGGGGCTATCGGTATAAGGTGGGAGAACGGCGCCTGCGGAGGGTGGAAATGCGATTTATTCCGACCTGTCGCCGAACACGGTCTTCCACACCTTCCACGCACCGATCAGACGCGACACCTTCGCGGATGGTATTCAAGATGCAGCAAGAGAAGCAGTTCGTCGACTCGCCCACGCTCGACCGCTACCTCAACGGCACGGGTTTCACTATTACCCGATGCATCTGCCGACCAGACTCGACAGCGTCTTCCGCACCGCCAAGGAAGAAGATTCCCGTGGCGCGCACTGGTGGACTTAACGAAGGCACTGGACTACGCCATGGAAATACCGGAGGACTGCGTGCGCTCAAGGCGGCTTAGAGTGCGCGAAGCAAGGATCAAGGCATTGAAGCGTAATCGGCTAGCTACAAGGTCGGCGAGGTAGCTCAATGAGATAGACTATACCCCATTACCCCATAGATGCTTCATTAGTCCGTCGTTAGTCGCGAATTATGAGCTATCAATTACCCTTGTGATAGCCATAATCCATTAATAAAATAAATGGATAAAAGAACTATTTTGAAAAGTTGGTTCTTTGTTGTGTGTTTATTGGTTCTTGGGCTATTTAGATTTATCCCCCTTAGAGTCTCTACCATCTTATCTAAATCCTTGGAGGATCCCGCAGATGGTGACCACCGCGAGAAACGCAACGCGGCGGCGGCGCCAAAGGTCAAGAAGCGATCGGGCGGATCATCGAATAACCACATTCGCGACCACCACCACCGCCGTGAGAAGGACCCGATTGGCGCGGATGATGGCCAATCAAACCCATCCGATTGACCTTCGCCCAATCTGCGCAAAATGTGCGAGAATGCTCGGCCGCCATCAGAGCGGCGATTCCCGACTCCACCTCGGCATAATCAAAGGCGACTATGTCGAAGTTTATGAGGATGCGCCACGCGCGTTCTCGGCGATCGAACCAATGGGCGCCGACGATCGCTTCGGGCTATTGGAAAGAAATTGGACATCGATCGCTGCTCGATCGTGAGAGGTTCTGTTTGCCTCTCACGGTGGACCGCCCCGCATCGTAATGGTGGGACAATTCTTGCATCGCACATAATGATGCTCGATCCATCACATGGGCGACCGTGCAAGCTTTCCGTCATGCACACATCCCGGCGAGGATGATGACACTAAAGAAGAAGGAGTTCCACGCCTTGCGCGCAAGGCAACCGAACGGTGAATGAGTATCTTCACCGCTTCAATCAACTTGCCCACTCGCCCGGTAGCGTAGCCGAGATGAGGACAGAGGCAGGAAAGGTTCTGGAAGGCCTAGCGATGATATTTCGTCCAACTTATCTCTCGAAATTTCACCGACTTTCAGCGGTTGGTGGATAAAGCTATCGAGCGAGAAGCCAAACACGCAGAAATGGAGAACCGCAAGCGGAGGATGGCGCCAAAGGTTCAACGCGAGGTCTACCCAAACCTCGCTTCATCGCACGGCCACCACAAAGAACGTGGGAAGTTCCAATCTTCCACGCCTCGCACTACTCGGCACCGCCACAGCGCTCCAACCCCTCCAATTTCCGTGGCACTTCGTCGGAGGGCGCCACCAAGCATTCTACCTCCTCGCCTTCCGAGATTACGTGCTTCCATCGCAACGAGGCGGGCATTACGCCAATAAATGCCCAAAGAAGCGCAAGGTTTGGCACCAACAAGGCCAACCTCGGGAGTTGCAACTACGCGCACCAACCGACCAGCGAGCCGTTCACCAAGGACGGGTGAACCATGTCACCGCCGAGAAGCGAGCGGCGCCGATGTGGTTCTCAGATGCGTTCCTCGTTAATTCAAGACCAAAGATCTGCCTTATTTGATTCCGAGCTTCACATTCTTTCGTGTCAAATAAGTTTGTGGGAAAATATGGGTTACCTGTATCCTCCTTACCTACCCCCATGATAATTCATTCCCCGGGCTCGGAAATGAGAACCAATTCCCTTTGCCCAAATCTTACCCTTGAGATATCCGGAGTATCCTTTCTAGCAGATCTGATAGTGTTACACTCCCAAGGCCTGGATGTAATACTTGGAATGGACTGGCTAGCCAAAAATCACGGTCAAATAGACTGTGCCAATAGATCCATCACCCTCACAAATGAGCAAGGCCTATCTGTTGAATTCAAACCCAAGACTCGTACCGGAGGAAGTTCCATACTCACCAGCTTGAAGGAAGTGAAACTTGAAGACATACCCGTAGCACGAGAGTATCCCGACGTCTTTCCAGATGATCTGCCCGGCATGCCACCGGATAGGGACATCATGTTCCTAATTGATCTAGTCCCCGACCGCTCAGATCTCAAAAGGCCCTCTGAATGCACACTTACGAAGTTAGCGTAATCAAGAAACAAATGGAAGAAGCTGAGAGAAAGGATACATTCGACCCAGTTCCTCACCATGGGGAGCCCTGATCTTGTTTGTCAAGAAGAAAGACAATAGTATGAGAATGTGCGTTGATTACGCATCACTCAACGAAGTAACAATAAAGAACAAATACCGTTGCCCGAATTGATGATCATTCGATCAATCAAGAAGAACAGCGTCTTCTCGAAGATTGATGCGAGATCCGGTTATCACCAATCAAGATCGGACGAAGATATTCCAAAGACCGCCTTCACCACGGATATGGACCGTATGAATTACGATAATGTCCTTCTGACTAACCAATGCCCCCGCCTACTTCATGAATATGATGAACAAGGTGTTCATGGAATTCTGGATAAGTTCGTGGTCGTCTTTATTGTGATATCCTCATCTATTCGAAGGGCGAAGCGAGCATGAAGAACATCTCCAATGATCCTAGACAAGCTCGAGGGAGCATCGACTTTATGCCAAATTCAGCAAGAGTGAATTCGGCTAAGTCAAGTTGCATTCCTTGGACACATTGTATCCGCGGGAGGAATTGCGATGAGACCACCGCCAAGGTGGAGGCGATGAATGGACCGAAACAACCTGGATCGATCACCGAGGTGAGAAGTTTCCTTGACCGGCAAAGCTATTATCGCGATTCATCGAAGGTTTCTCGAGATCTGCCAAACCCATGACTCAACCGAAGAAAGAAAAGAAGTTTGAATGGTCAAGCGCTGTGAAGAAAGTTTCCAAGAACTAAAAAGAGGCTAGTCTCGGCACGGTGTTAATCTTACCGACATCGCAAGGATTTTGAAATCTTTTGTGGCGCATCCCGTCAAGGCCTCGGATGTGTACTTGATGCAAGAAGGCAAAGTTGTAGCTTATGCATCCCGCAGATTGAGGCGCCACGAAGGGAATTACGGACTCATGATGCGAGTTAGCGACAATTGTGCATGCTCTGAAAATCAGCGGCATTACCTCATTGGTAACCGCTGTGAGATTTTCACGGACCATAAAAGCCTGAAGTACATATTCACGCAGTCCGAACTCAATCTCCGACAGAGGAGATGGTTGGAGTTGATAAAGGACTACGATCTCGGAATCCATTATCATCCGGGCAAAGCCAACGTAGTAGCAGATGCCTTGAGCAGAAAGGCATATTGCAACACCATCGTGGTGCAGCAAAATCAGCCAGAGTTGTATGAAGAGCTGAAGCACCTGAATCTGGAGATTGTCAATTATGGTTACGTAAATGCTTTGGAGGTTCAACCGACTCTTCAGGGTCAGATCAGAACAAAACAGTCAGAAGATGAAGACATCCAAGAAATCAAGAAGAATATGAGAAGAGGCAAAGCTCCAGGCTTCTCCGAGGATGAACAAGGGACGGTGTGGTTCGGAGACGCATCTGTGCCCAACGAGGGAGATAAAAGAGGCGATTACAAAGAAGCTCATGAGTCGCCATACTCCATTCATCCCGTGAGCACCAAATGTACCAGGACTTAAAGAAGTATTGGTGGGTCAAGCATGAAGCGTGAAATTGCCGACTTCATCGCTCGTTGACGCGTTTGCCAAAGGGTTAAGGCACAACACCAAAGACCCGCTGATGCATTGCGGCCATTACCAATTCCCGAGTGGAAGTGGGAAGAGGTTGGTATGGACTTCATCACGGACTCCCAGACCCAATCGGGATATGACTCCATCTGGGTAGTAATTGACCGTTAACTAAAGTTGCTCACTTTATCCTGTCAAGACCACCTACCGAGTAGCAAGCTAGCGAGTTGTACATGGCCAAAAAATGCCGCTTGCATGGGGTACCCAAGAAGATTGTGTCGATAGAGGTTCTCGCCACCTCTCGCTCGAAAAGTCTACATGAAGCCTTGGGAACTAGACTCAATTTGATGACGGTGTATCATCCCAGACATCGATGATCAAGCGACGCACCAACCAAGTTCTTGAAGACATGCTTGAGCTGTGCCTTAGACTTGGAAAGAAGTGGGATAAGGATCGCCATATGCCGAGTTCTCATACAATAATAGCTACCAAGCCGGTTTGCGAGATGGCTCCATTTGAAGCTCTGTATGGCAGAAATGCGGACCCCGCTCCTTTGGGATCAGTGGGAGAGCGTCAACTCCTCGGACTGAGTTGATCAAAGAAGTGAAAGTAAAGTAAAAACTCTTCGGGAGCGTCAGTAGCCCAATCCCGACAAAGAGTTATCTGATAACCGTCGGAGGGAATTGAACTTTGAGGTAGGAGATGTTGTCTATCTCGAGTTACCCCACTCAGAGGTGTGAGGAGATTCGGACGAAAGGTAAACTTCGCACCTGTATATTGGGCCATACAAGATTTTGGCAAGCGTGAGAGGTAGCTTATCGGCTAAATTGCGAAACCATCGTGCATACATAATGTCTTTCACGTATCGCAATTAAAGAAATGTCTACGAGCACCTAAGACCATACCTTTCGGAAAGCTTCGACCTTCAAGAAGATCTCACCTCGTGGGCGACCAATTAAAATTACGGATGTCGCGAGCGTGTTACGAGCGAGTAATCATCGGGCCGTACAAGGTACAATGGAGTCATCATCCGTAAAGTGAAGCTACATGGGAGAATGAAGACGAACTCAAGGCCAACTACCCGATCTTTTTGCTAACCAAGCTGAATCTCGGTCGAGATTCCCTTTAAAATTATAACGACCCAAATTTTGAAGAAATTAAAATTTATGTATTTTGTGGATTTTCTCGAATTTTCAAAAGCTTTCTTTAATTAATTTAAAGCTAAACAAATTTATGTGCAAAATATATTACCACAAATAGTCGAAATATTTTTTCTTAAGTCCCAAATACTCCAGAGAATTTCTGTGAATTTTCTCAGAATTTTTGGACTTAAGTTGCTATATTCTAAACCTTAATTGAATTATCAGCAATTACTTAATTCGAAAATCAAAAGAAAATCCCCAAATAGTGTTTGGGCGAAACCCACTCGCCCTATCCACTTCGCAGCCGCCGCGACGCGCCCGAGGGCCCACCTCGCGCGCCCCTACCCCATCCACCGTTGGATCTGATCCAACGGCTTAGCTCCACCCCCACTTACCGTTTCGCACCTTCTATCTCCTCCGTCCGATCAAAATCGGACGACCCACCGCCATCGTCTTCCTTTCCTTTCTTCCTCCTTCCCCTTTCCTTCTTCGCGCGATCCGCCATTGATGCGGTGGAGACCTTCCATACTCGGCGCAATCCCGATCTAAAGTCCGTAATATCGTGCGCATTAAAATCCACGATCTTCTCCACCCCGACACGGCCCTTTCCTTCCTTCTTCGCCGTGAATCCCGATTTCGCTCCGCCGTGCGCCGCGGACCTTCTTGAGCTCCGGCAACTCGGCCACGCCGCGCCTATAAATAGGTGCTCGGGACCGCATTGACCCCACACCTCAACGCCGCCATCCACATAGCTCCTCCGTCGCCGTGGCGCCCGACCGAAGATCTTCGCGGTGAAGCCTGCGGTTCTTCCGTTCGGCGCCACCGGCTCGCCGTCCCGCCGTCGGCACCAACGTCATCGCCTCACCGTGCGAAGCCGCGCGTCATTCACTTCACCGGAGAACCTGGGATCGTCTTCCTCGTCGGCGACCGCGCGCGCCGCCGCCAAAGCCGTCGCCGACGACCGACCGCCTCGTCCCGCTTTGGTAACCCCGAGATCGCACGAACCTCCTCTCTGTTGCACCATCACCGGCCGCCGCCGTGTACCGTAGCGCCGCGACCATCGGTCACCGCGGCGCCACCGTCGGGCCGTCTTGGCGTGGCGCCACCTCGGTGCCACCGGCGCCATCATCATCGCCGCCGCGTGTCACGCCGGTCGGCGCCGCGTGGCTAGTCCACCGCGCCACCACACGTGGCTCGGTGAATCGATTCACCATGAGCCGAGTCTATGACATGTGGGCCCCGCTCGTCAGAAAATTATTTTAATTCTTTTAAATTCCGGAAATTCATCGCTGGCGTCACCTTGCGCAATAAATAGAATTTCCTTTAGAAAAATAATTCAGAGAATTCAATTAAATTCGATTTTGTATTAAACTTCTAAAATTCATAACTTTTGCATAAGAACTCCAAATTGGGTGGTTCAAATTGCAAAATTTGTGTAAATTCATAATCTAGCTAACTAAACCAAAATATTTCAATTTGGAGTTAATTTGATTTGTCTTTTTGAATTTATTTGAATTTGAGTTGATTTTATCGTAATTTCACGTATAGACCTCGACGACTCCGGAGAGTTAAATCCTTCCGACGATTTAGAATTTCAAGACTTCAACGAAGGCAAGTTACACTATTGATCATATTGCTCCCAGTATTTTAAATTATTTAATTCCTGTTTTAAATTATTATCGCATGCATATGTTTATATAATGGTTAAGATGTCTTGTTTATATATAGTTACTCCAATCTCCATTGTATGGCCAATTTGATTTTTGAATATGAATACCATGACACCCTTAGGCAAAGTTATATTAAAATTTGACATATGCTTAGCCATGCTTAGACCACTTTTATTTGGGAAGGTTTAGCCAAATCCTTTACAATTTGATTTTAAATTGTTTCGGTGGTATTGTTTTACCACGGAAGGCTTTTCATGAGTTTTTCACTCTAAATAAAATAAAATGGGTTTGGACTTGGGCGTGATGGAAGTATGGTGGGTGCGAGGTTCATGCAGGCCTAATCTGTTAGGATTACGGCCCATGGGTTTATTAAATGGAAAGTCGCCCAAGTCGATTAAGGACCTGGTCTTTGGCGTATTTTGCTACGCCTTACCGTACCACCACATGTCCGAATGGGACAGATTTGGCTAAATAATTTGTGGTATCTTAGTGATATTTATGCTATGTTGTATGTGTGGGTGTTGGTTAGACATTAGTCCCACCGTGCAAGAGGGGCTTAGGAGGATGGTTAGTCGATGGTAGTGAAACCTTAGCGGGCATAAATACATTAAGATACTGCTTTGTAACGGCCTCATGATAATTTCTTAGTCACACGCCGGAGCGTGCATTGGCGACATTAAAAGCATATTGTCTCGTGTGGGTAAGCTGTACAAACTCTGCGAGTAGAAACTATTCGAATAGCGCGTCCCATGATTATGGACATGCTAGCAAAGCCACTCTAAGTTAGACTTGTTTTTGGTTTATAAAATGATTTCCACAGATGTTTTTAGGATGGATAATCCTATGGTAAAAATTGGGCGGTTAGCCAAAGTGTTAGGAGGGTATCCTTCACTATTCATTTATTGGAGGTTATCCACGATTCATTGTCATCTTAATCACTGATTTCAACTATGGTATTAAAATTGGCCTTAGAAAACTATTAGTGTTATTTAATCCGAAAATGCCGTTTATGCAAAACAACCCTGCCATTATCCTTTGTTTACCCTATTTATGCATTAATCTTCAATATTGGGTGTAACTTGCAAGCACGGTAGTTGTGCTTACTCTTGCTGATTAATCTTTATTCAGGAGAAGACCTCTATCAGGACGGTGAGGACCTGGACGAATAGGCTACGTCCCAAGACGATTGCCTGTGGCAAGTCGTGTGGCCTACTACTACTTTTTCCATTTGTGTTATTTCTTTCCATTTGGCCTCGAGGCCGGTTGTAATAAAACTCGAGATAATATTAATAAAGAGCGTGATATGATTTTGCTATCACTTTTGATGACCGTGTACACCGGAAATCTGGACTAGTGTATAAACACGAGAATTCGGGATCCTTTGTTTCGGGTTCGACAAAAGTGGTATCGAGCCATATCGATCGTGAGGTCGTGGCCCCACAAATGTCCTAAGGACTTATTTTCAAAAGCTAAAACTATTTTGAGTCTATCCGAGTCATCTCTCAACCCTTCTCTTTAAAGCACGGTTCTTGACTCATCTATTCCTCAAAATTGTAGATGGCCGAGATCTGGGACGCTATCTCTCACGAGTCATTGCGGATCTTGGTGAACTTCTGCAGGAAGTGATGCAACACTTGGACTACAAGAAGAGGCCAGCGTTCGGGGCTATCGGTATAAGGTGGGAGAACGGCGCCTGCGGAGGTGGAAATCTTGATTTATTCCGACTGTCGCGAACACGGTCTTCCACACCTTCCACGCCGTCGACGCGACACCTTCGCGGATGGTATTCAAGATGCGACAAGAGAAGCGGTTCAATCGACTCCGCCATACGCCTCGACCGCTACCTCAACGGCACGGGTTTCACTATTACCCGATGCATCTGCCGACCGCACTCGGCGGCGTCTTCCGCACCGCCAAGGAAGAAGATTCCGGTGCCGCGCACTGTGGACTTAACGAAGGCACGGACTACGCCTATGGAAATACTGGAGGACTGCGTGCGCTCAAGGCGGCTTGGAGTGCGCAAGCAAGGATCAAGGCATTGGAAGCGAGCGGCTAGCTATAAGGTGGCGAGGGTAGCTCCAATGAGATAGACTATACCCCACCCCATAGATGCTTCATTAGTCCGCAATGCGTTGATCGCGAATTATGAGCTATCAATTACCCTGTGATAGCCATAATCCATTAATAAAATAAATGGATAAAAGAACTATTTTGAAAAGTTGGTTCTTTGTGTGTACACTGGAAATCCTGGACTAGTGTATAAACACAGAGAATTCGGGATCCTTCGTTTCCGGGTTCGACATGTACCAATGTACCCACACTTTAGACCGCCTCTCCACCAGCCACGGTTAGCATACTTCCTTTGGTATGCAGGCACGGCTAAGTCTAACAAGACGTTTTCCAATATTGTGTATTAACTACGAGTCGCTCGTATGGATAGAAATCCATACGCTTACATGGTAAAGCCGAAAAGACAACAAATCCCATCACGGGTGAAGCTTTTGGACAACTACCATGCTCCCAACACCATCCCTCCTGCGACCGAGCCAATACATGCCAAAGTACTAAGTCAAGAGAGGTCCCATATACTCTCACGTGGTTAGCACGCAAAATGCTCGATGCGATTGGCGCAAGTAACTCGGTCCTTAATTGACTCGGGCACCATTCCAGTCACACCTAAAAGCACACCAACATACCGTTGTGCCCATGTCCAAATCATTTTGTTTTCATTTTTTTGTTTTCACAATTAAACATAGCAAAAATGCTGAAACATAAAGTTATAATAATTTTTGTGTGATCAAAGTTATCGACTAAGTCGATAACCGCCCAATTCTACCGGTATCTAAGCATTGCTAAGCATCATATCGTAAAGACAAATAAAAGACCCTAAATCATTCATCGGTCTCTAATTCACCAGTGAGAATAATATTCCTAAGGTAGTGGCAGGGGTGAACAATTTCAGGGCAACAATGCAATGGGATTAACTACCTCTAATCGACAAAATTACTTTGACACAAAAGCATGCATACATACAAGTTAAACAAAATATTAGACTTGAAAATAATGGGAATGAACTGGATATGATCAAACTGCTTGCCTTTGCCTTGCTAGAGATAATCAACTTGTTGCAGAGGATCACTCTCGTAATCAGCGTCATCTAACCATAAAAACTGCCAAAGCGAAAAACAGCGAATAAACACAGAATGCCAAAAGTAGCCAAAAACAAAGTATCAACACAGAAGATAGATCATGAAATTAGGAACAAAAATTAGTTGATTCGGACTTTATTTTAAATTAGTTAGGATTTCTTCCGATTGTTGTTTTCAAACTTATTTATTTTCCATGATAATCATACAGTCAAAATCAATCCTCTTTTATATTCTTTTTTTTCCGACAGACTTTGATGGTGATTGTGTGCACATCTATTAGCTACAGCATATTACCACATTTTAATTAACTAACTATTTTATGCAACTTTCATGCTATAAACTCATATAGACCTACAAATGCTATTTGGAACACTGACTAGCTAATAAGCCAACTAATAAATGCTAAACAGATTTCTAATCAATTTGGCCATACAGACACTTAACTATGCCCAAACCGAAACACCACTCAACTAACATGAGAATGCTGCTAAGTTTTCAGCATGCAACTACTATATTGCTTTACTACTTTGTAATAGCAAAACCAAAAGCCTACTGACAAATCTAAATAAATTTCAGATTTCCAAACACCTAGCCTACCACGGCATCACTATCTGACCCAAAAGATAACCAAAGCATTAACTAGCAGAGACAAGGGATGGCCTTGCAAATGGATTCACTGACATTCCAACTTTCCTCTCAAAACATCTTCTCTGTTATCAGTTATCCAAGGTGCTTTACTGTTTTGACAACCAAACTACTTTCTATAATCAACAATTCATTTAATTATCCATTTGCCAAAAACGCTAAGTGATTTCATTAGCTATTCAAAGGATTAAATTGCATTTCACCTAGTACACAAGATCTTCAGTTCATTGACAACACAGAGAAAATTTTCAGAAATGAAACCAATGTCTAATCTCCTTCCAAACCTCAACTACAAATTTGCTAAACCATTTAGAGTGACTTAATTACATTTTGCAAAGTTGATTAGCAGCAAATTGCTCAGTCTAAGAGAGTGGGTCCCACTGTCAGCCACACCAGCAACAGGGAGCTCAAGGAAGGAAACAGGGGAGGCTCGGGCAGAGTTGAGGTGGTGGTTGTCGCCGGCGGTTGGAGCGGCGGGGAGACCACGGCGGTGGCCAAAATGGGTTGTCTATGGGCCACTGAACCTAGAGGTGGTCTCGGGGTGGCCAGAGAGGTAGTGTGGCGGCGCGGTGATGGCGAGCTGCGGCCGGCCGTGGAGGTGGAACGGGGCACCGGCGCCGGGGATGAATAGGATGGGAACTAGAGTGCGCATGGGCACCAGTGGATCACCTGGAGCATGCCGGAGTGATTAACGATGACGGAGAGTGGCCGGAGAGGGCTGGCGACGACGAGCCGGCGGTGGCGCGGGGTGGTCACCGTGGAGGGGTTGCTGCGAGGAAAACAAGCACGAGTGAATGATCGGAAGAGGTAAAGGGAGGCCCAAGAATACTCAGGGAGGGAGGAATCGGAGGGGAAGTCGCCGGAGAAGAAGTGGCGTCGAGGAAGGCGGTGGCGGCCGTGGTCGGGGAAGAAGGAGTCCGCGTAGCTCCTCAGTGGTGGTTCCTCCAAATAGAACAAGGGGTTTTGTTCCTCGAGCGAGGACACGACGTGGATCGGCGGGCGGGGATCACCGGAGCGACGGGGCGCCGGGGCGCGCGGCGGGTCCGAAACGGCACTCGAGTGTCGATCGATTGGAGTTCCCAGAGAGGTGAATTTGAGGAAGGGAGGTGGGGGAAATGGAAAAAGGGAGTCGGGGCACATGGTGTTCGGCTTAAATAGAGGGGAGGCGGAGAAAACCGAGAAGAAAGCCAGCGGGCATGGTGGCGGCAAGCTCGGCGCATGCAATGGGAAAGCCGGGCAAAGCATGGGCGCGCGACCGGCAAGTGTGGGCGCGGCATGGGCAAGAGAAGCTGTGGGCGAGGTCGGCCAAACCAGGGGCGGTAAGCCGCGCTGGCGAGGAGACACGCGGGCGCAAGGGCGCGTGTCCCTGGTGTCAAGGCGAGCCGCTGGCGCGAAGGCAAGCGGTGGAAGAAGAATGCTGACGACGGGGGCCCACAGGTAAGTGAGAGAGGAGAGGTGGCTCGGTGCGAACAGGTTCGGCCAGACCCGAGTGGCGAAGCGGTCCGGTCGGAGGAACAGTACAAGGGTTTAGGTTGGGATTTAATTTTTGACCAAAAATGTACAACTTTGACTTAGCCATTTGAAATAGAAATAATATTCGAAAAATTCTGAAAATTTTTGTGGGCGCTCTGAGATTCACAAGGGACTTAGGAAAAATAATTTCAGACATTTTATATATGAAAATTTGTTAGAATTAAATTACTTTCAAATTTGCATTAGTGATTTGATTTGAATTTTGGGGAAGTCAAAATCACTTCTAAAAATTTGGTAAAAATAATTACAATTAAAGATAAATAATCTAGTATTTGAATAAATTATTTTAGGAAACTTTCATTCACACATTTTTCTGGAATACAAATAGCAATGGAAATTAAGTTTAAAAATTTGAAATCTCAGCATAAACTTTAATACAAACATCAAAAGTTTAAAAATTGTGCACAAGTTTGTAGAAAACAAAGAGCATGACCAAGAGATACAACCAAAAGTTTTTAAATTTTCATACTTTTATACATTTAAAATACAAACCCTAATTTGGGGTTGTTACACTACTGCTAAGCACGAAAACAGCAATAAGCTCCGCTGCAGTCCAAAGAAGCGGGTGCCAGAGCCTCTAGGGACTAATAAGAAGCTACCTTGATGAAGAGAAGCTTCAAAGATGGCCGGAGAAGCTTGATCACGGTGGAAGCTCGCCGGACTTGGAGAAGAAAGGTTGAAAATGGTACCCTGAGCCAAATGAGTGATTCCAAAGCATCAATATAGCTTCATTATGGTCCACAGAAGCTACCTGAGCAAGTAATTTGAAAATGGAGCACTCACCTGAGCTGAGGAAGAAGATGACCAATTTCAGTGAGTTTGAACAAACCCCAAATTGGACAATTCCTGAGAATCAAATCCAAAATTAAGTGAGGGGAAATGTTCAAGATAGTAAAGAGATAAGAATAGGGTAAAGAAACGTGAAGGAGAACCACTGGAACACCAAGAACACCAAAGGAGCTCTTCGGGTCAACAATGGCGATTTGGGGGTTTTGAGGAGTTAAGCTCCAAAACTGAGAATGGAGCTTGAAGGTGGTCTAAAGAAACACCAGGAGGTGAAAAGGGTGCTTATAAGGCTCGGAGATACTAGGGTTTAGCAAAAGTGCTTTTCGGGAGACAAGTGCACAAAGCACCAGACACAGCCGAAAGCAAAAAGGTGAAGCTGACAATATAGGGTATGGCTCGGCCGAACACCTCTCCCACAACCCATAATGTCGACTAGGGCGGCGTAGGGAGCATGAAATGACATCCCCATGCCCTACACTGTTTTCGCACGACGGGAGGTTGAAGATGACCAGCGAAAAAGGCTCGGGCGATTCAGAGCCTATGATTTTAATCGGACGGCTGATATCGCGCCACGCCACTGAGTTTAATACCCAACGAAGGAGATCGCGAGCCCTAGGATTAAATATGAACGGCTCAGATTGCCCCACGCCGTGAACGTGGATTACAACAGAGGGAAAAAGCGAGCGTTGAATCTTCATCCGACGGCTCGGATTCAAACCAACAACCGGAGGTCCGAATGTTTACACGAACATGGGCCGCGCGATGAGGATCTAACGGTTGAGATTGGGCGCGCGATTTAAAAGAGGGCTCGGTGCAGTTAGTTGACTGGACCGAGACACATGGCTCGAGCCCGAGTCTGACTCGAACCCAAAGCACAGTGAAAACAGGTTTTGACTTTTTAAATTAGAACAGGGACTTTGGAGGATTTATTTGAGGTAGCAAAACAACTCCAAAAATTATGAAATTGTTACTTGAGCTTGCTAACTTAGATATAAACTTTGTTTAAAATTCTCAGAGGTTTTTATGCTGTGAATAAATCTCCAAAAATTCTGCAAGGCTCTGTTTTGAGGTTTGACTGGAAGTCAAACAGGTTTGACTGCCCCCTAAAAATATTCAAACAATTTCTAAAAATTGTGAAATTTCTCAGGGAGGCCACAAATCATCACAGAAACTTAGGAAAAGTATTTCCCAAGGATGATCACAAGATTTGAGATGAAAAACTTTGGAAGACAAGGTTTGGATCCAAAGACTTGTGACTTTGTATTTCCATAACTTCTTACAACAATTGTTCAAAGTTTACAGGAAATACATGATGTAAGAAAAAGTTTTAATTTCTACTCATTTTCTTACATTTGAAACACAAGTCCAAAGTTGGGATGTTACAAAACCTCCCCCCCTTACAAGAATCTCGCCCCGAGATTCCGTTTACTCGGAGAAGAAGGATGGGTAATCTGCACGAAGGCGATCTTCGCGCTCCCAAGTGGCCTCATCTTCAGAATGATTCGACCATTGTACCTTAAGGAACTTGATGACCCGGTTCCTTGTCCTCCGTTCAGATTCTTCAAGAATACGAACAGGATGCTCATGATAGGTCAAATTTTCTTGCACATCGAGATTTTCCAAAGGAGTTTCCTCAATTGGAACACGGAGGCATTTCTTCAAGTGTGACACATGGAACACATCATGTACACCCTCAAGTGAAGCTGGCAACTCCAATCTGTATGCAACAGCTCCCACTTTCTCGATAATATGATAAGGTCCAACATAACGAGGAGCTAACTTGCCCTTGATACCAAAACGCTGATGGCCCTTCAAGGGTGAGACCTTGAGATAAACAAAGTCATTGGGCTCAAAGCTCAACTCTCGACGACGACGATCCGCATAGCTCTTTTGCCGGATCGGCCACGCAGAAATGCTCACGTAATCACCAACGATTTTCGCCTCATTGATGGAATCGGCCCAAGAACCGACGCTCACCGATTTACGACCAGTTCAATGGGGTTCTACATCTCCTCCCATACAATGCCTCAAGCGGTGCCATACCAAGACTAGCTTGAAACGTTGTTGTAGGAGAACTCGCAAGCGGCAAGCACTTCTCCCACTTCTTCCCATAGGAAAGAACACGAGCACGGAGCATATCTTCCAACACTTGGTTAACTCTCTCCGTCGACCATCGGTTTGAGGATGATAAGTCGAATCCGAAAGAAAGACGTGTACCCATCGCCTCTTGCAGACTATGCCAAAGCGAGAGGTGAAAAGAGAACCACGATCGACACAATCGCTCGTGGCACACCATGTAAGCATACAATGCGAGACACATAGAATCCGCCACCGACTAACACTGAGATTGGTACGCACTGGCAGAAAATGTGCTACCTTTGTCAAGCGATCAATGACAACCCAGATAGCATCCTTTCCAGAAGAAGTGCGGGGCAGACCGGTGATGAAATCCATACCAACAGAATCCCACTTCCACTCAGGCACTGGCAAAGGCTGAAGAAGTCCTGCTGGACGCTGATGTTCAGCCTTGACACAACAGCACACGTCGCACTCGGCAATGAACCTGGCAATCTCGCGCTTCATGCGAGTCCACCAGAATTTCTGTCGAAGGTCTTGGTACATCTTGGTAGCCCCGGGATGGATAGACAAAGGGGAGTCATGGGCTTCGCGGAGAATCAAATCCCACAATTCCATGACCTTCGGAACCACAAGGCGCTGTCCAAACCACACCACACCATGCTCATCCTCTGAGAAGCACTTAGCTGTCCCATTTTTGATGTTCTGCTTGATTTGAATCACACCAACATTTGTCTGCTGGGCAGCCTTGATTTGATCCACCAAAGTTGGTTGCACAACCAAGGTAGCAAGAGAACCATGCTCAATCGATCCCAAATTAAGTCGCTGAAATTCTTCAAGAAGGGCAGGTTGTTGCTCTTGAAGTAATAAGGTGTTGCAATATACCTTGCGACTAAGTGCATCTGCAACAACATTGGCCTTGCCGGATGATACTGAATACCCATATCATAATCCTTGATCAATTCCAACCATCTCCTTTGCCTGAGGTTTAGATCTGGCTGGGTGAACAAGTACTTCAAGCTCTTATGATCAGAATACACCTCACAACGGTTACTAATAAGGTAATGCCACCAAATCTTGAGTGTATGAACCACTGCAGCTAACTCCAAATCATGGGTAGGATAGTTGAGTTCATGAGGCCGCAACTGCCTTGATGCATAGGCCACTACCTTGGCTTCTTGCATAAGAACACAATCGAGTCCCTGCTGAGAGGCATCACAATAAATATCAAAACTCTTGTGAATGTCAGGGAGAACAAGCACTGGAGCTGAAGTCAACCGCCTTTTGAGTTCTTGGAAACCCTCATCACAAGCAGAGGACAACAGAAATTTCTTGTCCTTCTTCAGCAACTCAGTCATCGGCTTCGCGATCTTGGAGAAGTTCTTGATAAAGCGGCGGTAGTAGCCCGTTAAACCAAGGAAACTCCTCACATCGGTGACTGACTTGGGCTATCCCCAAGATAGAACATCGCTGACCTTGCTAGGATCCACTGCTACACCACCTGCTGAAAGAACATGGCCCAAGAATGCCACTTCCTTCAACCAGAACTCACACTTGCTGAACTTGGCATACAGCTGATGCTCACGTAGCTTTCCCAATACAATCTGTAGATGCTCAGCATGCTCCTCTTCAATCTTGGAGTAGATAAGAATGTCATCAATGAAAACCACAACGAACTTATCCAAATACTCAATGAACACCGAGTTCATCAGATTCATGAATAAAGCGGGAGCATTGGTTAAGCCGAAAGACATGACGGTGTACTCGTAAAGGCCATAACGAGTAGTGAACGCCGTCTTCGGAATATCTTCAGCCTTGATTCGGACTTGGTGATACCCCAACCTCAAGTTAATCTTGGAGAACACACAGGCTCCAGTCAACTGGTCAAAGAGATCATCAATACGAGGCAAAGGATACTTGTTTTTCACTGTCACTTCATTAAGCGGACGGTAATCAACACACATACGCAGGGTCTTGTCCTTCTTTTTCACAAAAATAACTGAACAACCCCAAGGAGATGAGCTAGGGCGGATAAAGCCTTTAGCCTGAAGCTCACCTAACTGCTTCTTCAGCTCCTCCAGCTCATTAGGAGGCATTCGGTACGGCGCCTTTGAAATTGGAGCGGTACCGGGCAGCAACTCAATAACAAACTCCAAGTCTCGGACTGGAGGCATCCCAGGCAAATCATCAGGGAAGACATCCACAAAGTCACAAACTATGGGCACATCCTGAATCTCCAAGGCTGGCTTAGCTTCAAGGGCACAAAGATGTGGCCCTTGCAGCTCCGGTGAAATCCCAACTTGCTCGCTTGAGGGACTAGTGAGGAAGACCATCTTCCTGGCACAATCGATTTGCCCCAAGTGTTGGGACAACAAATCCATACCAAGAATCACATCCAGGCACGCCGAATCAAGAAAGATGAGATTCCCCAAGAATTCCACTCCGTCAATATCAATGGGAACGCCCCGGCATTCTTGATCAGCTCTCATTTTCGAACCCGGAGAGCGAATAAGCAAAGGAATCCCCAAAGGAACAAAGTGAAGGTCACAATCAGCAGCAAATGATTTGAAATAAAGAATCGATGCTCCGAGAATCAAATAATACTGCAGCAGGACGATAACTGACAAGAAGCGTACCCAACACAACGTCGGGCGCCTCCTGAGCCTCCTCAGCCGAGATGTGGTTGACTCGACCACTCCCGACACCCTGAGTCTTCTGGATCACCTTCTGGTCAGGTGGGTGACCATTCCCTTGCCCGCGTCCTCCATTAGGACGAGGGGCCGCTCCAGTCCTCTGAGGGCAACTGCTAGCATAGTGGCCCTTCTTGTTGCAGGCGAAACAGGTGACATCAGCAGCTGGGTTGCGGAGCGCAACCTGCTGCTGGGTCGCAGGTGCACGTGGCTGAAACACGGCCTGCGGGGGACGAGTAACTGGCGCCGACGGCCTCGGCGGTGGTGAGGCCAAAGCACGAGCCCCTGGTGCGGGCCCAACACGGGGACGAGTGAGGCCGGCCTGTGCAGACCGATGGGCCTCCCACTTGCGCTTACGGGAATCACCCTGCGCCTTCGCCTTGTGCTCGGCGACGATGACCTTGTCAACCAAGGCCTGGAAGTCAGCAAAGTCCACTATAGATAGCTTGTCCTGCAGCTCCTCGGACAAGCCATCCATGAACTTCTCCTGTTTGGCCTCATCAGAGGCCACCTCACCCGGAGCATAACGAGCCAAGTGATTAAACTCGTAAAGATACTCCAACACAGACTTGCGCCCCTGTTTAAGCGCAAGAAACTCCTTCTTGTTGAGCTTCATCAGGCCATCAGGAATGTGGGCCCGACGGAAAGCCGATCTGAACTCATCCCATGAGACAACGTGGCCTGCGGGCTGCATGGTGAGAAAATTCTCCCACCAAGAGAGTGCTGCACCCTCAAGCTGATGAGATGCAAAGATTGCCCGCTCCTGCTCCTGGCACTGAGCGATGTTGAGCTGTCACTCAACTAGACGCAACCAATCATCCGCGTCCAGAGGGTCCTCAGATCGTGAGAAAGTAGGCGGCTGCGTACGGAGAAACTCCGCAAGCCCGCCACGCGACTGGTGGCCACCACCTCCAGACCCCGAAGCACCAACGGGAGTGGAGGTGTTCCTCGCGATGACCTCCAGAATCCGGGTCTGGTCCATGCGATTCCGCTCGATCTGAGCGAGAACCTCAGCCATGGTCGGAGGAGGGGGAAGCTCCTCATCGAAACCAACCGGCTGACTGTTGCGGGTGGTTCTTGCCATCCTGTTCCACAAAAATAGGTTAAACACAACTCCGGAACAGGAGACAAAGAAAACAACTAACCACTCTACAAAACAAACTTTAATAGCTCAAGTAACAACATAAAATTACAGCAAGATCATAAAGATAATATCCATCTTCCTATTATGACTAACTCGTATGGAAGAACGAGTAATCAATTTTCAGGAAGGCAATTTCAGAACATTAACTTCTGTTCGAAAACAGCTAGGAAACAGGGTGAGAAATTTACTAAAGAAAGGTTGGACACTTAGCTATCTCATATCACTTCTTACCCTTTCATTCCCACAAATTTTAGTTGACTTAACCTCTCATTTCAGCACCTTCTACTAATTAAATGCTAGCTGTCCAGAAATTCCTGCTTGCTGTCTAGATTTTCTTTTCAAGCCTCTGGCCGAAATTTGTAGCTTCCAGTAGCTCCTAATCTTCCTAAGACAGCCAACACTTCCATTTTATAACTTTCATGATTTACCCAAAACCAATCTACTCGCTTAACAACTATCCTTTGGAAAAAGATGAGAGGAAAACCAATTTTCAAATCCAGTTCAGAATAAGGTGAGATAAGCAAGCTAAGATAGGTGAGAAGTAAAATCTGAGAACTTACTTAAGATTTTCAGGAAAGCACTTGACATTTGGAAAGTAAGTTTTCAAAATATACTAGGGACGACCAAGCTAGGGGTTTCTACGGTCAGTATGGTTCTGATACCAAACTCTGTGAGACCCCGGTTTATTAAACTTGTAATACTTAACCTTCCACTGGTTCTAGTATCACAAGTAGAATAACCCGTGTCTCGATGAATATGTGCTTCCCAGAAAATGCAGCACACATACATCATACCAAAGCATGCATCAATTCCATACAACAGAATATAACAAGTCTACCAACAGACATACATAATATAAGTTATTACAGAGCGATGGTACCGGCCAAATGACATAAGTATCAAATAACAGCGGAAGCAAAAGTTGCCATAAGATGGCTTAAACCAAAAGACGACCGGTTAGCCACATAACACCACAGGGCAACCGACCGGGCTGCCAAGCTAATCGCCCCACACACTGCCACAGCACAACTCACAAAAGTGAGGCCCATCGGACTCACTTCCTTCCTCTGCACAATACAAGCAATGCAGGTGAGTACAATAATGTACTCGCAAGACTTACGAGTAACAAGCCTATACATAGCTACATGAAAGCTGTATCAAAGGAATGTGGTTATATGGTTCTTTGGACGCACAAAGCAAGTTTCATTTGCAATAATGTAATAGATTGAAGGCAATTTGACCAATCAGTTTGTAAGCATTGAAATAACAGCGAGTAACAATATTTAAAAGTAATCACCTAGAAGTGACTAACCCAATAGCCACCACAAATAGCATGAATCCCTGATTCATACCACCCATCAAGTTTTAATTTTTTAAAAAGTTGTAGTCTAACTCTTGAAAAGCTTATCCAAGCGTGTCCATAACCTAGGACGAGGCTATTCGAATAGTTTGTAATCCCTGCAGGGGTGTACCAATGTACCCACACTTCAGACCGCCTTTTTACCAAGCTATTAAGCACACTTCCTTTGGTATGCCGACACGGCTAAGTCCTACGAACCCTTTCCAATGGAATATGCTAATCAAGAGACGCACGTTTGGGGGTTAATCCTTAGTGATCTGCCGACGAAATATGGATCACAAGGACCCATACGTGGAGCAGGACACACCGGCCTCGGTGGGTGCTCCTCTCCCCACAAACATGTCCACGTCGCATATAATTAAATATGCAACCCACCACGCGACTCATTAATTAACACACCCCAAAGTACTCAGCTAAGAGAGGTCCCATATCCCTCTAGTGTGGTTAGCACGCACAGAAATGCTCGGATAACAGGTACTCACAAGTAGTTCGGTCCTTAATTGACCCGGGCACCATTCCAATCACACCCAAAAGATCACACCATCTTACCATTGTGCCCAAGTCTAAATTGTTTTCATTTTCAGTTTTAGTTTTGCAATTTAGACATAGCACAAGGCCGAAATATACAGATTATAACAGTTTGTGTGATCAAGGTTATCGACAAGTCGATAACCGCCTATTTCTACCGATAGCTAAGCATGGCTAAGCATAATGACACGTAACTACTAAGTGACAAGGGTTCATCCAGCGAACCCAAAATCACAGCAAGTAATCCTAGGCTCAGTAGTAGAGGAATAAACATTTCCTACTGATAATGCAGCTACTGGGCCAACTATCGACAATAATCAAAACAACATAGCAATGCATACATAGAATTTGCAAACAACATATTATAATTTGAAAATAGTAGGAACAATATGATCAAATGAATGCTACATCTGCTTGCCTTGCTGGAGTGCAGGATCTGATGGCTGTGGCTCAGAATCAATAATAATATTGTCTTCGGAACCTAACGCGAAAAGGCGATAAGCAAATAAGAACGAAGAACACCAAATAAACTTCAACAGCAAAAGGCATCCAAATCTAATGAAATTTACACAACAGCTAGGGAATGATTTTAGACAATGATAGGAACAAGAATCATGCAATTTGGACTTAACATGTAAAAGATATGGACAAAATACTCTTTCTCAGCCTTAAAATCAACCTAATTAATTACTAGTACTGTTCATGGTGAAATTTTCTAGAATGATCTAAGGTCTGAAATTTTTATAGCAAGAAGATTATGACATCCTAATAACCGCAAAGTTGAATTTATTAAATTTGGAGTTATACACATTTACTTATGATTTTTCTAAGTTGTAAATCTAATGCAAGTTACTTTACAAAGTTATGAACATGCTCAAATCTTATTCCATATGAAAGTATACTAACAGATGAATTTAAAAAAATTGATTTCGCACAAATTGGAATTATATAGAAAAAGATATGCATTTTTCAAGTTTAAATCTATTTCTGGAATATTCAAAATTGGCAAGAATCAAGTTATTTTAGTTTCAACATTTTCTGCTACTGAAATACACTTAGTTGCATTTTTATATTAAACTTTAGTGATAACAGAATTTATTCCAGCTTGAAACATCTAAAAAGGGTTTAAAATGGATTTGTTATGAATTTCTAAAGTTTTTATACCATTTTCAGTTGTTAAATAATTACTTACCGAAATACAGACAAACCTAATCGACAGAATATGACGTGGACGCTTAGCAACCCTTGATCTAAAATCCTACGGCTCACGCGAGCCGGGATTAGCGCACACGCGCGATACCGAAACGGAGCCCACCGTTGGATCAAGATCCAACGGCTCACGCGAGGGAAAACATCCGGACGGTGCGGTTGCTTGGGCCAATCACAGCCGCGGATCTGTAGATGGACGATCCAGAGCGCACCATCAGTCGGATGGTCCGATTGCACACGGGATCTCAGCCGTTGATCACAAGATCGACGGTCAAGAATGATAGAGGCAACGGAGGTCGAATGCACTCTAGATCGGGCGTTGATCACGGATCGGCACCCACGATCAACAAAGTGCTACGCACGGGACTTAAGTGCGCGGGGAGGATTTTAACGAAAAGGGCCCACATGTCAGAGAGACAGAGGGACAATTAAGACAGCGATAACCTCCGACACATTAATTAACCAATAAATAGTCATTAATGATGCCCGACACGCACGGGGTTAAGCCAGTGGATGATTGAAGGATGTTGGGCCCAGTGTCAGTGGCTCAACAATATGGATTAAGACATAATTAATGAACTAATGATTAGCAATCACAGAGCAATTAATATGTCTTAACCAAAAGACGAAAACGAGAGTTTCTCGCCGGCAAACTCCCGAGTGACTTCAACGGTTTGTCGCCGGCAACACTAGCCGCGGCGACGCGAACTAAGAACTAAAATGGAATCGCAATAGCACTACGAACCTAATGGTGGCAACCTCGCCGGCGGTGAGGACGGTAACGCAATAGCTAGCGGAAAAGCTAAATGGAGCTCTCTTCTAAGCACGAAAACAACAATAAGCTCATTGCGGTCAAAGAAGCGGTGCGAGCCTCTAGGGACTAATAAGAAGGTACCTTGATGAAGAGAAGCTTCAAAGATGGCCGGAGAAGCTTGATCACGGTGGAAGCTCGCCTGACTTGGAGAAGAAAGGTTGAAAATGGTACCCTGAGCCAAATGAGTGATTCCAAAGCATCAATATAGCTTCATTATGGTCCTCAGAAGCTACCTGAGCAAGTAATTTGAAAATAGAGCACTCACACCGAAATGAGGAAGAAGATGACCAATTTAGTGAGTTTGAACAAACCCCAAATTGGACAATTCCTGAGAATCAAATCCAAAATTAAGTGAGGGGAAATGTTTAAGATAGTAAAGAGATAAGAATAGGGTAAAGAAACGTGAAGGAGAACCACTGGAACACCAAAACACCAAAGGAGCTCTTCGGGTCAACAATGGCGATTTGGGGGGTTTTGAGGAGTTAATCTCCAAAACTGAGAATGGAGCTTGAAGGTGGTCTAAAGAAACACCAGGAGGTGAAAAGGGTGCTTATAAGGCTCGGAGATACTAGGGTTTAGCAAAAGTGCTTTTCGGGAGACAAGTGCACAAAGCACCAGTCACAGCCGAAAGCAAAAAGGTGAAGCTGACAATATAGGGTATGGCTCGGCCGAACACCTCTCCCACAACCCATAATGTCGACTAGGGCGGCCGTAGGGAGCATGAAATGACATCCCCATGCCCTACACTTTGTTTTTACGCACGGAGGTTGAAGATGACGGCGAAAAGGCTCGGGTGATTGAGCCCTCGATTTTAATGGACGATATCGTGCCACGCCATGCGAGTTTAAAACCCAACGAAGGAGATCGCAAGCCCTAGGATTAAATATGAACGGCTCAGATTGCCCCATGCTACGAACGTGGATTACAACAGAGGGAAAAAGCGAGCGTTGGATCTTCATCCGACGGCTCAGATTCAAACCAACAATCGGAGGTCCGAATGTTTACACGAACAAGGGCCGCGCGATGAGGATCTAACGGTTGAGATTGGGCGCGCGATTTAAAAGAGGGCTCGGTGCAGTTAGTTGACTGGACCGAGACACATGGCTCGAGCCCGAGTCTGACTCGAACCCAAAGCACAGTGAAAACAGGTTTTGACTTTTTAAATTAGAACAGAGACTTTGGAGGATTTATTTGAGGTAGCAAAACAACTCCAAAAATTATGAAATTGTTACTGGAGCTTGCTAACTTAGATATAAACTTTGTTTAAAATTCTCAGAGGTTTTTATGCTGTGAATAAATCTCCAAAAATTCTGCAAGGCTCTGTTTTGATGTTTGACTGGAAGTCAAACAGGTTTGACTGCCCCCTAAAAATATTCAAACAATTTCTAAAAATTGTGAAATTTCTCAGGGAGGTCACAAATCATCACAGAAACTTAGGAAAAGTATTTCCCAAGGATGATCACAAGATTTGAGATGAAAAACTTTGGAAGACAAGGTTTGGATCCAAAGACTTGTGACTTTGTATTTCCATAACTTCTTACAACAATTGTTCAAAGCTTACAGGAAATACATGATGTAATAAAAAGTTTTAATTTCTACTCATTTTCTTACATTTGAAACACAAGTCCAAATTTGGGATGTTACACCAATGGTCCCAACGAGCGCAAGATCAGGGCCCGCGAATTCCCGCACGGAGGACCTCATCCCGCGGTGAGGAGGTCGGGACCACTAGATCAAAATCTGGTGGTCCAGAGCTCCGAGGGAGTTTCTAAGGTTAAAGTTCTAACGGAGGAGGTCTGGATGGCCGAGATCTTCCAGGGGAGGTCTTGGACGGCCAAGATGCACTCGGAGGAGTCCTACACGACAGATCTAAATGAGGGAGATCCCGACGGCTAAGATCTCGCGGGGGAGGTCTTAAACAGTCGAGATTTAACGAGGAGGCCCGCAAGGACAAGGTTTTAACAGAAAGAGATCTAGACGGCTCAGATCACCCTAGGGAGGTCCTGTACAGTCCAGATTAAACGGAGGGAGGTCCTGAGGTTCTCTTTACAAGGACCAGGGGTGGTCTTTTGCAAAGAGGACCCCGAGGGAGGTCCTAGAGGTGGTTTTCGCAAAATGACCATGGTGGTCTTTTGCGGAAACACAGAGGTGATCTTAACGGCTAAGATTTGGCCTAGGGAGGTCTTAACGGCCAGGATCAACACTAGGGGGAGGTCCTGCGACTAAAGACTTTACAAAGGGAGGATCTAACGGCTAAAAGCTAATCCACAGAGGTCTTTTAACGACCAAGATTGCTCCAAAGAGGTCCTGGCGCTAAAGGTTTTTTCCAAAGAAAGATCCTACGGCTCCAATCTAATCTGAGGTGGTCCTCAATGGCTAAGATTAAACTAGAGGAGGTATTAAGACTAAAGCTTTTCAGAAAGAAGTCTAAGGCTTAGATCTAAATCTAGGGAGGTCGTGAACAGCTAGGATGTACTCAAGGAGGTCTAATGACTTGACAAAAATCCGACACAGGTCCAGACCACCGTGGTTTCCTCGCCGGCACGTCGCCAACGACCAAGGCCACGGCGGCGTGGGCCACAAACACCAAAATGTTCCTAATACTATTGCGAACCTAATTGTAGCCCCCTCGACGGTGCAGCAGGCCTAATTTGCTGGCGAGCCGGAGAAGGCGGAGGAGAGTTTTCGGCAAAATCCGAAAACGGCTAAGAGGATCGCTACGAGCTAATCCAGCTAGTCCTTGAGCTCTACGGGACTCAAGTGGACTCACCTGGGCCCAGGAGAGGTTCGCAAGAGCTCGGAGCAGTCCCAGCGACGGAGACCGACGCCGGAGGCGGAGAGGATGACGACGACAAGATGCTTGGAGCTATCAGAGGTAAAAAGAATGGTCAGGAAAGCTTCGCAAGGACCTAGAGGTGATCCAGGAGCACGGATTGGACGGAGGAGACTTACCGGAGCTGGGAACGACGGAATCCCCTTTTCGGCCACAAACCCCGAAAACCTCGATTCGAGTTGTCCTTGAGAAATCAACCCAAAAGGAGTTAGGGACATGGTTTGCGATGACCAGAGGTCCAAAAAGAAGTGCATCAATGGGCAAAAGAACCACTGGAGCTCTGAAGTTGACGAGGTCTCCAAGGTCCGGCAATGGCGGAAAACGAATGCTCACGATGGCTTGTGCTCAACGCATAGAGGGTGAGCTGGGGGTGACTGGAGGTGGAAGTGGTCCAAAGAAGGAGCTCGGAGATATTATGAATCTAGCGAGCAACGGGAACAAGGGGGGCCCGGGGTGAGCTACGGGCGAGCTCCACCGCTACTAGGCTGGAAACTAAAGGAACAGAGCAGAGCGGAGCACGGCTTTGGGCCGAAAGCGCACACACAAAGCACTGTCCCGACAAGAGAGCGTTGACGGGGGCGCTCGACAGGACCTGGCCATACCGCATTGTTGGCGCGCACGGCGCGAGGAAGAAGAAGGCCTAGGGTGGTCGTGAGCTGTACGTTAGACATTGGACTGCTCAAAGCACACGAGATCGCCCGAGACTGAAAACGGTGGGAGGTCGTGAGCCCTTGGATCAAAATCTAACGGCTCAAACCACGCGCCTGAGTGCGGCTAAAGGACTTGGTTCAACCGAGTCGAGATGGTTGGGCTCGGGTCTGACTCGAGCCCAACAGTGTTTTGAAATTAGAGATTTAAAACAAGCTGAACTTTGGGGATTTGTTTAAGGTAGCAAATCATCTCCAAAAATTCTGAAAATTTTACAGGAGCTTGCTAACTTAGATGTTGACCTTGTGTAAAGTTTTTAGAGGTTTTGGTGCTACACATTTTCCTCTAGAAATTCAGCAAGGTGCTGGGCTAGGGCTTGACCAATTTTCAAATTGGTTTGACTGGCCTCTAAAAGTATTCAAACAATTTCTAAAAATTGTGAAATTTTTCAGAGGGGTCATACATCAACCCTAGAACTTAGGAAAAGTATTTTCAAGGGATGGCCATAAGGTTTGATAAGATTGTTTTTGGAAGATCAAGGTTTGAATCAAATGACTTGTGACTTTGCATTTCCATAATTCTTGTACAGGAATTGTTTAGAACATACAGGAAATACATGATGTAAGAAAAAGTTTTAATTTCTTCTCATTTTCTTACATTTGAAACACAAGTCCAAACTTGGGATGTTACAGGCTCGGGGGCTGGAGTCGTCTTGATTTCCCCTACTAACGAGCACATAAAATACGCCATTCAGTTAAACTTTCCTACTACTTACAATGTGGCAGAGTATGAAGGTTTGTTGGCAGGACTCCGAGCAGCTCGTTCGCTCGGGATTTGCAGATTACTAGTGAAAGGTGATTCTCAACTAGTAGCGAATCAAGTAGGGAAAGTGTATCAGTGCTTTAGTACCAAGATGTCATCATATTTGGCGGAAGTACAGAAACTCGAAAAGCATTTCTTCGGTTTTTAGATCCAACATATTCCTAGAAAGGAAAACTTTCTGGTAGACCAGTTGGCACGGATGGCCTCCACCAGGACATCTGTCCCGTCCGGAGTTTTTCTCGAGCAACTCGATTTACCCTCGGTGGTCGAGCCTTCCGAGGACATAGATGTTCACAAGGAGATCGTCCACCTCGATTCTGCGAACATGGATGCTCCACAGGTCGATGATGGTTGACGCCATCATGATCAAGGTGAAGATTGGATGACGTCGATCTACAATTATCTTCAGCATGAGCTCATTCCAGAAGATGATGTAGAGGCTGATCGTATAGCATGAAAAGCCAAATCATACACTCTTATTGAAAGTACCTTGTGTAAACGAGGATCTCATAGAGTGTTGATGAGATGCATATCTCAACCGGATGGCATAAAGTTGCTAACCGAAATTCATGGAGGAGTTTGTGGAGCGTATCATTCTTACAGAATGCTGGTCGGTAAAGCCTTCAAACAAGGATACTACTGGCCAACTGCCCTTCATGATGCAAAAGAGCTCATGACGAAGTGCGTACAATGTTAGTTTCATAGCCGACAAGTATATCAGCCGTCCCAAGCTTTGCAAATAATTCCTCTTTCTTGGCCTTTTACAACCTAGGGACTAGACATTCTGGGACCTTTCCCAAGAGCACTCGGGGGCTTCTAATTCCTTTTCGTCATGATTGACACGTTCACAAAATGGATCGAAGCCGAGCTAGTTGTTAAAACGACAACTGAGACTGCCAAGAGGTTTATCACAAAAAATATGATCACACGATTTGGTGTGCCCAGTCGTATAATCACGGATAACGGTACCCAGTTCTCAAGAGGTAATTTTCAGGAATTCTGCGACAACCTAGGTATCAAGATACAATACGTTTCTGTCGCTCATCCGCAGCGCAACGGAGCAGTTGAGCGCGCCAATGGTATCATAATGCAAGGAATCAAACGACGAGTCTTCGACCAGTTAATCCAATGGTCAGGAACTTGGGTTCAAGAACTTCCTTCTATGTTATGGGTCGTTCGTACCATGACTAGTCATGCGACCGGTGAAACACTATTCTTTTTGGTTTATGGGGCTGAAGCCATGCTTTCTCCAGAACTAAAAATAGGTTTTGCTCGGACTGATTGTTTTAACGAAAACGATCAGCATGAACGACGACTTGATGACATCAATTTCCTTGAAGAGAGATGAAATCAAGCCTTGATACGATCAGCAATCTACCAACAAGCCATGAGTAGGTACCTTAGTCGTAAGGTGCAACCTCACAACCTCGCTGTAGGTGATCTGGTTCTTAGAAAAATTCTGAGCCAAGCAAATCGCAACAAACTTTCACCCAAGTGGGAAGGTACATACATTGTGGTCGAAGTCACCCGACCGGGTTCGGTACATTTAGCTATGTCTGACGGGCAAATTTTGTCTAAATCTTGGAACATTGATCAATTGCATAAGTTTTTTGTATAATTTCTTATATTCATTTTATATTTCAATGAAGATGCATTTCCTTTTCAAGATAAGTGTAATTGTTTATAATTATTATCTGTTACTTTTGGTCACATATCATTATTGTTTACATTGGTCGGAGAAGATACTCATTCTCTCCGATACCTTTTTTTTTAAAAAAAACAGAAGGGCTCATTATGACCAGTTTCGGATAATTCATATAAACAAGGATACTTATCGTTTTGTTTTTTGCATATTTTTTTGCATACTTTCTTATCATCAAAGCAAGTCTTGTTATATCTTTCGACTATGTATGGTATTTCACAGTGATTCGATTATGGAAAAGATCTAAACTAGTCGAAATCATATACTGGTTCCGACTATTTGATTTCCTAGTGTTCACTAGATCATTTTTTACAAACATTATCAGCACATATGCCATGGTCGTAGTTATGGCTCATTTTCTTGGTCTACTACTTCTTTAGTAACGTTCATGTACTAATATAAGCAATCAGGGATAGGGAATATATAAGTATTTAATGACATTGATAGGACAAAACAAGAACTTCATTGATGTTAAAAAGAAAGTTTTGTTTACAAAATCTAAATATTACATCCATCTATTTGTTAGAACCACCAGATTGGTCGCTGTGTGATGGAGATCCGACTTCCATTTCCTCTGCAACCTTGGTTTCGGGGGGCTTTACTTCCTCGAGCAATTTGGTCGCTTCATCTTCAGAGCAGTCGAAGTCCTCTTCAATAGCTCCAAGATGGATTGAGGGGTCAGAAGTCTTTAGTTTCGCCAAGGCAACGCTTACTCCATTCGCAATAGCTTCCTTCATCGTCCTGGCATAGTTCTCTCGAAAGATTGTTATCACATTCTTGAGGTCCTCAAGTTGATGGCCAAGAAAATTGATCCTCTCTGCAGGGTCTCTCAAAATGGGCAATTACGTTCCCGACCCCAGGTCGAAAAGCATCTTGTTCAGAGCCTTGATTTTGTCTTCAAGACTCCGATCAAGTTCAGCCCCTTGGCCACGCTCAAACTCAAGAGCTTTTTCTGCTCTTTCATGTGCTTGAGTTTTCTCTACACGAGTAGATAAAGAAGTTAACATACACATAAATTGGAGACATGGTATACTAGTCAAGTTTACAGCCAGTTACCTTTGATTTTTTTTCTCGCAAGAGTCGAAAACATCCTTTTGCATGGTCATCGCGTGCGCGATCAACCGGTCCTTGTTCTGATTTTCTTCTTTAAGCTTTATTATCATGGCTTCTTTGGCCACGACCTCTTGTTTAATTTTCTCCAAATCTGTCAAACATGATAGGAAAGAAGATTGATTTACAAAAGAGGAACAAGATAAAACCTAAAAAGACAAATTAATTAAAAAAATTCTTACTTTTTAATTCAGAGTGTTTCTGCTCCAAGATTCTTATCCGCTGGGTCAGTCCTCCGACCACAGCATAATTTTTGACCATATGCTGCAAAAGTAGCACCCTTCATTATGAGTTTTCAATAAACTTCGAAGGAAGAACTATAAAGGTGGTCGTAAAATACTCACCCGAATTGCCACATCGTTATATACGGAAAAAATCATGCCTGGACCTGTCTCGGCATGACGGTCTGATATCTTTCCCCAGACCTCATCAAGTTCCTTATCCTCGATAAATCGGGGAAAAAAAGGGAACCTGTTAGCCTGAGAAGTGCTACCGACAGGGGGTGGAACCTGTTGAGAATCTCCGGGGATGTCTACCTCCGCAGACGGAGTGAGGATTACTAGTGGATCATAAGCAAATGATGGCACTGATGCCTGCTCGGGGGCTTCCTTAACCACTTCATCCTCAGCAACATTAGCCTGAGGAGCGTTCTGGTCAGGAACCGCCATGACCACTTCGTCCCCAGGAACCTTTTCCTGAGGTATGCTCTGGTCAGAAACTACCGGAACACCAGAAGACATATACAAAAGAAGAAAAGGGAATTTAGGTTTCCAATATAAAATGTGTCTAAGGTATGTATTCACATGACTTTTTCGTTTATACAAACCTGGTCGATTTTTTGGTTTTAACCTTATAACACATCGGAGTAAAATCCGTCGCGTTGGCTTTCCTCTTCTTCTCAGCCAATTTCACCAGTTCTGAACTAGCAGGGCTGGTTGTACCCCTTGTATCCTCCAACAAGAGGTCAGAAATGATGTTCTCGACCATCTTGTCAGAGACATCATCATCCTCTAGAGCGGTTGTTCCTATAACAACTGTTAGGTCATGAACGATCACTTCGGGGCTTACAACTTCTGTAGCTTTGCTCTGCGAGTTTTTCATCTTTTCCACCTAAGCCAAATCAAATTTGATTAGGTGATGAAATTTTTCCATCTAAAATATATATTTCTTCCTACAAACGCTCTTTTACCTCTAGAGGACCATCTTCCTCCATGGCTTCTGGGCAGGACTCGGTTGGAGCTATGGTGGGATCGGAACCCTCAACGGGTTCGATAGTCTTCAGCCTGACCGCCTGTAAGTTAGAGTGAATAAAAACTGGTCAGAATATATCTCAAAGATAGAGAAAAAAAATTGATTATCTACCTTAAGTCTCCTCAGTCTCTCTTCTTTAGAGAAAATTGCCAAAATACCAGGGAATGAAGCCTTCTCATTAGGCTCCCCGGCGCAAATCATCTTCACTCGATCTCTGACTTCGTCAGAGGGAAGAACTTCAGACAAAGAGCAACAGAGACTTTAAGGTTGTAAAATAATCGATCAAGCAAGACTATGTACTGGTCGTAACTTTGTCAAGACTTACCATCTTTGGAGTCCTTGATTCCTTCGTCACGACCAATGTACCATAATAGGGAATGGTCTCGAAGCTTCAGATGACTAATTCGGCACATGGTGAAATCTCTCACCACAAGCCAAGAAGTCAAACCATTCCTTCTCAAATCTTGGATGGCCTCCACCCACCTTCCGACCATCCCTGTCTTCTCCACGATTTCCCTCCACTTTGGGTTTTCGCTTGCCCTCTTGCCGTCAAAATAAAGGCCATCATCATTTGTGACCGTCATATAGAACCAGCTTTTCTTCCATGACGACCACGAAGATTTCGAGTACATTGGGATGTACTCGTCGACCTTCCCGTCGTGGAGGCACAACATGCATTCTCCAGGACCCGCCTGTTGGTGATATGCCCTAGAGGCAATCATAGAGATGATTGTATCACGTCTATATTTATGAGTTATTGAATAAATGTTATTTTGTTCCTTGAATGAATCGTTAGTTCTAAAGATCAACGAGTATGTGACTTGTTAGTGAAACTCTTTTGACTTATATGATGTCATTCTAAAGTATCCACAGTCGAATGTCACCGGTCGAACACCAAGAACTCGACGGCAGACATGTATTGATTGATGACCATGTTTCACCGGTCATGGATAGAGGGATATCGAATCAATAATGTGAACACATGTTAGAGAACATAGGGTTAAATTGACCCACCTTGAGACACTATTGAGATTGTTACGATCCTATGTGTCATTAGTTGGTCTCAAGCAATGATGATGTATAATTCTTAGACCTGAGATCAGCATGGTTCCCTACATGTGTAATAGCACTTTTAGGGGTTGCCAAACGCTACTCGTAACTGGGTAGTTATAAGGTAGCTTTCGGGTATGCTATGAAACATGCGGAGGGATGTGACTGGTCGGATATGGGATTTGCCCCTCCTAACATAACGGGAGAGATGTCTCTAGGCCCCTCGAAGTGGTCGAATAAAGAAAGTGCATGGTCGTGCCACTAGTGGTCGAAGTGTTCGACCACGTAAGGTTATTCGACAACTCGATCGAGAAAGTATTGAATAGTCCATGGATGACACATTATCTCACCTGGAGTTCAACCAGATATCATGAGGCAAAGGGAGAATTCTAGAGTAGGTCACTTAGTTCGATCAGTCCGCACAAGTCGTATGGAAATACGGTGGTCGTGACGGTCGAACGAAATCCTGTTCGTCGAAACACGGTTATAAGGAGTTACGATCCGTCGTATCGAGTGTGAACTGGTCGTATAGAGATAGGACCTGGTCGTAAGTGATGAGGACCTAGTCGTAAATCATATTGCATTAAGGTTCGTCCGATATAATTTGTGTGTATTCGAGAATCGTTTTGTCCTGCTAGGTACCGCTACGACTCGTGGTCGGAAAGGGTTTCCGAGTCACAACCGATTACACATAAACCTAACGGGTCACACACTTAATAGGTTGGAACAAACCTGTACGAATACGATTTGTCAAACGTGTTCGGATAGGATCCGACACAGGGCACTATATAAGGAGATGCTTGAGGCTATCATAAGAGAGAGAGTGGCGTGAGTTGTTTCCACCGAAACCCTAGCCGCTATCTTCTTGAGAGAGCCTTCCCGTGCGACTTGGTGCTAGCACACCGGCGTACGGTTGTTCCTTCTCTGGACATGTGGATACTGTAAAGGTGCTACTGCGGTCGCTGTTGAGCTAAGGACGATCCGCAATCTTCACAAGGAACTGCAGAGATTGCTGGAGGAGACGATCGACTACGAGGACGCTGGACGATCATCTACGACCACTACATCGGCGCGTTCTTCGTCAAACTAGGCTGCTTCGACTCTACTTCCGCTGCACTGCGCGTCTGGTGGTAATGATCTGTGATCATCTAACTTGCTTGGTATCCTGGCTTACGTGGTAGAAATTTTGAATTGTTGCTAGCGTAGCCTACCCGTATCCCTACACCGCCGTGGATCTCCCTGACATTGTCATTCGGTAAAATACCTAAAGAGCTTCAAATTTGGTCGCACTCCCAGGTACGCCTCACATAAATAGGCGAATATGCTGATGTTGGCAATGGAGTTTAGGGCTAAGTTCACCAATTCTACCCCATAACACTCCAAGACTTGGGAGAGGAACTTATGCACTAGCAATCTTATCCCGCACTTCACATAAGCAAGGAAGATGGGGATTTCCCCTTCCTCGCGGCTCGGAAAATGTTCTCCGAATGCCGCCCTCCACTTGATCAAACTCCTATCTAGGAGCATTCTAATCTTCTCCAATGCCTCAAGCTTCCTCTCGCTCAAATCTGAGGCTACCCATTTGGTGATTGAATCAGACATGATGCGATCTTTTGAGAAGATGAACAGAGGACGGGGAAAGCTCTCGAAGAAGAAAAAAAGGGGGAGGTCGGTAAGGATTTCTAGCAAGAATGTTGGAGGTGAAAGAGATCTGAAAGCGTAAGGACCTGATGCTCTAGCGCAATAAGATCTTATAGCTTCAGATCTTTAACTACAATCGAGAGTTGCCAAGAGTCCAACGGACAAAATATTTTTGTCCAACGGACAAAAAACTCTTTAGTTGCCAAGGCAAGTTCTCAACTTTAAAAGTGAATATAGACCGCTTCGAATGTCACGACATTAAATGAGCGTCTACCCGATACGACTTCATCGGAAGAAAAGTGTTCACACGGCCTATTCATTTAAAGTTCGGGGGCTAGTTGACGAGGATTAAAATCTCTATGTATTATCTTTAATACATAATGAGAGACCATACGTCTTCATGGTCATAACCTCTAAGGCTCACGAACTCCCTGGTCATAAAGATTCTAGAGGTTACTCAAAATAGGTACACAGTCTGACAAAGTCCTCAGATGTACTAGCCTCCACTGTGCTTGCTCGTAAAGGGATGAACTAATTCGAGGTATATTCCTTACCGTGTGATGAATGGAACACATGTGTGTTTTCCATACCACGCGACGTTTCTTTATCCTAAGACACAAGGTAGTTAGGATCGCGATCCTACTCTTAGAGTCTTACAATTCTATGAACACCCATGACAATGCATCGATCCAAATCTCACTGTCGATCTGATCCTACTCAAGGTAGTTAGGATCGCGATCCTATTCTTAGAGTCTTACGGTTCTACGAACCCAGGACAGCCTATCGATCCTACTCGTAGAGACTTATGGCAATTTTTTTAGAGGCCAGGCTTTGCTGATATTTTGTTTTAGAGCAAAATTTGCTGATATTAATTTCTGAGAATGAAACTATAAATAAACAAGAAGCATGCAAAATATTGTATCAGCGTGGTAATACTAGTACAAATATCTATATTATGGCATGAGCAATCTTGAGCTTGATAATGATAAGCTATTTTTATTCCTGGAGTATGTCTAGCTGCTTTTAAGGAACATGCAAGTGGTAAACTATATATGAATCATACAAACTTATAGTATAGATGCTAAATATGTGTATTTTTATAATTCCATAGAATCGCCAATTCTATGATTCGATACTACGATTTCGATCCTACCGAAGGCAAATCGATACAACTTAGGATCTCAACTCTTACTACCTTGCTAAGACACTGACAAACAACCACCATATGGTTGAGTGTCTCACAGACACTCAACCGCAGAGCAGCAATTGCTACTTCATCAACTGCCATCTCGCTCCAACCAGTCGCGACGCTTCACAACAGACGTCTTCTCCAGAAGTAACTGCCACCTCTTCAAGGGTTATTTAAAGATGAGGCATGGACGGAGCCAAGGATCAAGTGGCATCGGATTGAAGCATAGACATTAGCATCAGATTCATGTTTCAAGCCCGATATTGTAGCATAGCAAACATTACTCTCAGTGTAAACAGGATTAGTCCACCACCTGGTCATAGTTCTCCTCTGTAATAGTTAGTTCATATTAATCAAAGAGCACTCCTATTCTCTCCCCAGAAATCTTGTACCATTTTTGTCGGGACCCAAAAATGCAATTCTGGACCCTCTGTGTATTCTGCACTAGTCCAGGATCACGCTAGTGCACACAGTGGTAACATAGGTGAATATCAATCCACACAAGCGAAATATAACATAAACGAATAGTTTGAGTAACAACTTAGAGTTTTGACCTTAAGGTCGGGTTACAACTTATTAAGCCACGCAGGCTAACACTAAAGAAGTACTGCGTGGAACGAAAATAAACTCGCAAACTCCAATCAAGACACCACGGCAACCGACCGATCGATGACCTAGCGATCAACCTTCTTCCACAAACTCCTCCTCAAAAGCAGCGAAGACTCCTCCATACAGAGGTTTGGACGCAAGTTTTACAACAAGCGTGAGTACACAACCGTACTCGCAAATCATACCACAGAATGCAATGTATAGATGCAAGCTTATTCCAAAGGAAATGGCTTCTGTGGTTATTTTGCAGAAAAGCAACATTTGCATTTGAATACAATATTAAATTGAAAACATAATTCAAAGCAAATAGACAATCTTAATTTAACATTTGTTTTCACAAAGACACACAGCTAAACAGATTATTTCACATAGCCATATGATTCAAATCACACAGCTCCCATCCCATATTTTATGAAAACTACCCCTCATGTGAAATCCCCGAGCATGTCCATGACCGAGGACGCGGCTATTCGAATAGATTGTTTAACACTCTGCAGAGGTTGTACACTTTACCCACAAGATACAACTAGTGTAGCAAGCACCAATCGTAACAAAACAGTTCAGAAACTTCATCTCAACATTGACACTCTCGATGTGCTTACAAACCGTTATACATATCATATAGCCCATGCATAACACACATCGTTGGATAGGGACGACGAATCCTCCCGTGATGCAACTACCAAGTAGTCACACCTCCACCCTATCACAAAGCCTAACCTACCACCTGAACATCAATGCCGAGAATCCATAACTTACTAAGTTAGGCCCGTCCCATACCAGGCATGTGGTCGTACAGCAAGGCTCAGTTCAATGGCGCACAAAGTTAAGTCCTTAATTGACCAAGGCAAGACTTCCAATTTCTAACTAAGTCACAAAGACCATCATTCCCATCACATAGACCACCATGTCACACAGTCTCCACCACTTGCCTCAGTCTAAATCCTTTACCACCCAGTTGGTTTTGGTGCAACACATGCCATCATGAAGTAATAACACATAGCACACAGTTTTACACGAAGTTCCATAGTCACTTAGCCATAATTAATATTTGTAACTTTCATGAGATGTGAGACTCGTAGCATAGCTAAGCAATTGTACTCGCATCTAACCAACCCACGTTGGTGCTATAATAATACCAACTAATAACCAATCTAGGGTGACAAGGAAATATGACATACAAGGCCAAGGTGTGATAACAATTTGGATAATAACTATGCCCAAAGCATTTAAATAAATAATTAAAATAGAATGCAATAATTTAACACAAAGTAATTTAGAAACTGGGTTCAAGATGATCAAAGGTATGACTTGCCTTGGAAAAGGTCTACGTACTGGTCTTGATCTTGGGGTGCTCCTTCTTCCACAAAATTCCCCGACGAATCGACGTCTACTCGCAAACGAAACAAAAACAAACAAAACAAATAAATAACAGAGGCAAAACAAACTCCAAAAAAATAAATAAAAATCTCAGATAAATAGATCTTAAATTTAGACAAATTTAGAAATTTGAATGGGCTCAATCGGAGTTAGGATGCAAAAGTTATGAGCTTTGGAAGATTGGAAATCTAAAAGAAACCCTAATTTGGATTTTCTGGAATTTCCGAATTATTTCTTAACAGAAAAATCGGATTATTGCGCAATGCTGGCGTCAGCCCTTAGAATTTCGGAAAAAGATTAACAAAAGAAAACTCGACGTGTAGGGCCCACACGTCGAGACACGGCCACTCCGACGGTGGCCCACTCGAGCCTCGGTTCGAGATCGGTGGGCCACGCGCCGCACTGCGTGGCGATGATGGGCGCCACGCATGTGACACGGAGGCACGAGGCGGCGACGCGCGCGAGGTGGCACAACGGCCAACAAGGCGGTGGCGCTCGGGTACCAAGGGTCCCGCGAACGGCGGCGATTCACCGGCGGTGAGTGGTACCGCGTGTAGAGGTGGCACGGGAACTTCGTGGATGTGCTCACCGTGGTCGGGGGCGTGCAGTGGTGGTGGCGGCGAGGTTGAAGCGGCGAGGTGTTTGGGCTTGACGGGATCGGAGCTCGCGGCGCCCGGTGAAACGGCGACCACGAGGTAGTCTGCTCGCGTGCGATGCCGACGGTGTAGACCACGACACTCGGCAAGCATCGACGGCGACGAACGAACTCGTCGGAGTTGGCGGCGCGCGGTCGATCTTTGAGCTCTGCGCCGCTAGGGTTGGCGTGAGGGCTAAAGCGGCTAGGGTTGAGGTGCGGACCGAGGCTACCTCCCTTTATACCCGAGGCACAGGAGAGTCCAGGCACGAACGGCGAGAAAAGCGGGGCGGCGGCGGAGTCCCAGTCGTCCCCGACTCGGAGACGATGATGACGTGGCGGGGTGGGACCCACACGTCAGAGACACAGCTCGTGTGAGTCCGCGTGCGAAACGGCGCGGCTGCTAAACAGACTCGGGATCTGACCGTTGGATCTTGATCGAACGACCCAAAATCGAGGAACATTCGGACAACTCCGGTTGCCTTGCGCGCATCTAGCCGTTCCTGCTTGATCCAACGGCGGAGAGTGAACGAGGCAAACCGGAGGGAGAGAGAAACAGAGAGGCTGACATGCGGGACCCGCATGTCAGGTGGAGGCGGCGCGCGAGCGAGCTGGGCCGCGCGAAGGTGGGCTGGCGGCGGGGGAATGGGCCGGAGGTTTGGATTTCAGCCCGATAGAGTTTCCGAGATTATTAATAGGTTTTCTATTTTAGAAAATACCAGAAATTCAAATAAGCAATAGAAAATAGCAAATGAACTAAGAAAAATTCTAGAAAAATCTAGAAAATATATCTGAGCACATAGAACCCAAATAAAATAGTTTTGGCTATTGTTCAAGTTGGAATTATGTACATTAAATGTTTTTGATTATAAAGTCCAATATTAAGCTTTTGAATTAAATTCAAATAAAATCCAAATGGTGAATTTTTCCCCTACTAACTATTCAAAAGATTTTTAAGCTGTGAAAATTGGGATGTTACAAACCTCCCCCCCTTAAAGGAATCTCGACCCCGAGATTCAGGCTAGCTAGAGAAAAGGCTAGGAAACTCGGCTTTCGGCTCTTCTTCACGTTCCCACGCCGCTTCTCCTTCGGAGTGGTTGCTCCATCGGACCTTGCAAAGACGAGCAGTCTTGCTTACGTGTGGCGCTCTGCGACATCCAAAATCTTGATTGTTTGCTCCTTGTAGGTAAGATCCTCCTTCAACTCAATTGACTCGGAGGGCTTGCTCTTACGGCACACGAAGGCACTTCTTCAATCGAGACATGAAAGACATCATGCACTCGCTAACGCATCGGTAGATCCAATCGATAAGCAACTTCTCCACGACGTTCCAAAATCTTGAGCGGACCAACATACCTAGGGCAAGCTTCCTTTGGCATGAAACCTTTTGACACCTCTCGCGGGGTCACTCAAGATAAACGAAATCCTTGGGTTCAAAACTGAGATCACGGCGACGATTATGAGCATAGCTCTTCTGCCTGGACTGAGCTATCTTCAATCTTTCTCTTATCATGGCCACTTGCTCTTCTGCTTCCTGAATGATGTCCGACCAAAATCGGCGTTAATTGTTTCACCAATTCAACGGGTTCTACAGCACGATCGTACAAAGCTTCAAATGGTGACATTTGCGGTCGCTTGATAACTATTGTTGTATGAAAATTCTGCATACGGTAAACTTTTATCCCAGCGGGTAGCATTAGCTAGAGCACAAGCTCTTAGCATATCCTCAATATCGATTAACCTTTCGCCTATCCATGCATGCATGGATGATACGCGATCTTGAAATTCAGATGGGTACCCAATGCTTCATGCAAACTTTGCCAAAAACGAGAGGTGAACTGAGATCCTCGATCTGACACTATCTTCTTGGGCACACCATGCAAACTGACAATTCTAGCCATGTACAACTCCGCAAGGCGATCTCCTGAGTACGTGGTCTTGACTGGCAGGAAATGGGCGACTTTGGTCAAACGATCGACTATTACCCAGATCGAATCGTAACCCGATTGAGTCTTGGGTAAACCCGTAATGAAATCCATTCGATCTCTTCCCACTTCCATTCGAATCTTCAGCGGTTGCAACAAACTCTTTGGTCTCGGTGTTCGCCTTTACTTTACGGCGGGTGTCGCACAAGGCAACGAACTCTGCGACTTCTCGTTTCAAATTTGGCCACCAAAATTTAGCCTTAACATCCTGGTACATCTTGGTACTTCTAGGGTGTATCGAATACTTTGAGTCATGGGCTTCCTTCAAGATTAACTGTCTTAGACCATCGATATCTGGTACACAGATACGACCCTTAATCCAGAGTATGCCTTGATCATCCTTGGTGAAATCTTTGAATTTCCCTTCTGTCATTTTGACCTTGATGTCTGACAACACAGGATCCTTTGGTTGTGCTTCACGAATCTGCTTCTCCAGAGTAGACTGTACCTCCAAATTGGCTACAAATCCTTCGGACACAACTTCTAGCTTTAGCTTCTGAAATTCTTCATAAAGTTCTGGGCAACTTTCCTTTACTTCCAAGGCATTGCAGTAACTCTTACGACTTAGAGCGTCTTCAACCACGTTGGCTTTTCCGGGATGGTAGTGGATTCCAAGATTATAATCCTTGATCAATTCTAACCATCTTCTCTGTCTCATATTCGATCCGATTGGTAAAGATGTATTTGGACTCTTATGATCTGTGTAGACTTCCACGATTACAATGATGAGGTAATGGCGCCAAATCTTTAAAGCATGCACTACGGCTAATTCCGGATCATGAGTAGGGTAATTCTCCTCGTGAGGTCTCAAGCGTCTTGACGCATAAGCGACAGCTCTTCCTTCTTGCATCGACGCATCCTAATCCTTGACGCTAAGCATCACAATAGATATCAAATCCTTGCGAATATCCGCGAGAATCAAGATCGGGCCGAAGTCAAACGCTTCTTCAACTCTTGAAAACTTTCCTCACAGGTGGAGTCCAAGTGAACTTTTCTCCTTCTTCAACAATTGCGTAAGAGGCTTAGCAATCGATGAGAATCCTTCGATGAAACAGCGGTAATAACTCGCCATTCCCAAGAAATCTGCGAATCGAGTTCTGATCTTGGGCCGCTCCCAATGTAACATCGCTTTAACTTTACCGGTCAATTGCTACTCCTCATTTGTCATCACATGACCAAGGAAATCAACTTCCTTCTTCCAAAAATCACACTTATCAACTTGGCATACAACCGATGCTCTCGAGTTTTTCCAATATCATCCTTAAATGCTCGTGTTTCTTCCTCCGACTTGGAGTACACTAGAATATCATCAATGAACACAACTACGAACTTGTCCAAATATTCCATGAATACTTTATTCATCATGTTCATGAAGTATGCAGGGCATTAGTCGGACTAAAAGACATAACTAAGAACTCATAATGCCCATACCGCGTTGAGAAAGCGGTCTTGGTATATCCTTAGGACAAATCTTTAGTCGGTAACACGATCGCAGTCGATCTTCGAGAACACTCGGCTCCTTTCATCCGATCAAACAGATCATCTATCGGGGTAGTGGGTACTTGTTCTTGATGGTAACCGTTGAGAGAACGGTAATCAATACACATCCTCATACTTCCATCTTTCTTCTTGACAAACAACACCGCGCCCCCATGGCGGCGAACTAGGTCTCACGAAACCTTTCTCAAGATGTTCTTCTATCTGCTTCTTCATCTCTACCAATTCATCGGCTGGCATCCGATAAGGTCTCTTCGAAATTGGTGCTGTCCCTGGCACTAGGTTGATGACAAACTCAATGTCACGATCCGTGGCATTCACAGTAATTCTTCCTAAACACATCTGGATATTCACTGACTACTAGTACTTCTTCCAAGGAATGGGTCTTCAAACTGTTTACTAGCAAATGTCCATCACGAACTGAGGTGGCTAGAAACTCTACCTTGTTTCCTTTGGCATCCTCGATTATTCGACTCTTCGGCCACAATCTAGCACTGCTTTGTGCTTGGATAACCAATCCATGCCAAGAATGACATCTAGGGTTTGGGTATCTAGGACAATTAGGTTGGCTAGAAACTCAACTCGGCTATGAGTAACTTAGCTCCTAAACATACCACTCTAGTACTTAGCTCGCTCGGCGCATCGGACTAACAGAGTATGCTTAAGTTGCATAACTTCCAATTTATTCTTGGTTGCAAACATTCCGAAACAAGCGAATGCGAAGCTCCGAATCAAACAAAATCGATGCAGTGTACCGAGTTAACGAAACTTACCGATCGACGCCCGGTGATTCCCGAGCTCCTTCCAGGTGACGTGGTTGACACGCCTCGATCACGGACTGTGGTGCTCCTCCGCTTGACCGCAACTTCGCGGCTCCTTGGTTGATGCCTGGCGCTGGCGTCTTGATGACGAGCTCCAAGGTTGAAGCGCATCGGAGTGATTGTTCCCCTTTGCGGACATCGTTGGCAAAATGTCCGGCGGCGACAGCGTAATGCACCTTTGCGCGTTCTGCTGGTTGCTTCCGGATTGGGGTTGTGAGTGCGGGGTTGCGGAAGTTACGGCGCACCGGGCGGGTGCCGTTGGTGCAGTGCTCTGACGAAGTCCGGGTGGAAACTCGCTGAACTGTCCGCACCGTTCTTGTCCTCTCGCCGTGATCGATGGTTCCTTGCCGAGCCATCCGCGCTTATGGTTATCCTCCGTTCCTTGCGTTTGTCCTCTAGAACAAAAGCTTTGTTGACCACTCTTGGAAATCGTGAAAAGTATGAGCAATCAAACCGACTTGCAGTCCAAGTGTTTAGTCCCTTCGTAAAGTGACTTTGGCGAGCCTTGTCGTGGCTACATCTTCTGCACGCATAGCGAGCTAGTGAGAGAACTTGTTGAGATAGTCGACATCGACATAGCTCCTTGCTTGAGAGCGCGAACTCATCCTTCTTGGATCGACATGCCTTCGGTGCATGATAACGCGAATCTTGCGAGAAAATTCCTCCCGGTGATATCTGTGGTGTCTCATGGCGACACGAAGTTCTCCCACCATTCACAGCCGTGCCTTCCATCCGTGAGTGGCATACGTAACCTTTTCACGATCGCGACGACGGGTGATCGCGGCTTCCTTCGATAACCCCGAGCCAATCGCTCGCTTCCACTAGAGACGTGTCGTAAAAGGTTGGTGGACGAGTCCTCATAAATTCTGCGAGTTTGGATGGTCCATGGTGACCATGAGCGGCTGGGGCTCCATACTGGTGATTGTTGTTGTTATTGTTCGGTTGTGCATGGCTTGCATCCAGTCATCATGGTATTCATCACCGATGTCAGGCCCATGAAAGCTCCAAAGTTTTGCAAGTCAATTGGGGTGCTGCGCGGAACCGCTCTCGCACCGGTTGCTCATTGCTCCTCGTACAAGTGCCGGAACCACTAGCAGCAGTCTGACGGGTTGAGACCATTTGGCGAAGCTCCATGGGTTAGATAAGGTAGCAAGCACAAGATAAGTTGAGAACTAAGCAGGGGGTAAGTTGAGAACAACGACCTAAGCACACAAAACTACCGCCTAAAGGGCGACTCACTAAACCGAATCGGCTAGGCACAAAATGGAACTAAGACCAACTACTCGAAAGCCTCCACAACCAGCGCGACGCTCCCGACGGCCGAGACTCGGAAGTGAGCGGCATCTTGGCAAACGGTCCTCGATGCCAGGAATCGTGCAAGCAGAACAGCGTTCTGGTGCAAGCGGCTCACCGGCTCCTCGTGCTCGTGATCTTCTTCGGGCTCAACTGGGCCTTCCTCCGGATCTTCTTGAGTCCTCCTCGGGTCTTCTCTCTTCTTCGGAACTTGGTCGAGAGAATCTCTTGCAGAGTGGCGACCTTCTCTTCACTCTGTGAGGCTTCATAGACATGATCCAACTCGGTGATGGTCCTCTCCAAAGCTTCCTCTGGCGGCCACAAATCGTGCGAGGTGCACGATCGTAGCGTTGCTCTCTCTTCGTGGGCGGGTAGCGTCTTTGGCAAGTCCACGCGGCTGCCTGGGTGGTAACGGAGACGGTGTCCTCAAGCTCCGTGCGTAGATGTTGCGAATACGCAGCATGGCCAAGCGCGACGACTCGGATACCTTCCACCAAGTGATCTTCCTCACGAGACGCATGAAGGTTGACTCGCCTTGTCATTCCTCCCGGCGTAGATCGTCAAAGCGACAAATCACTCGCGGTTCTGTCCATTCACAATCCAGTTGTTGCCGACGTACAACGGACGATCAAAACCTCCAAGAACCTGGAGCAACTTCCAAAGCTCGGCGGCATACCTCCAAAGGCGCTCACCATAGCTCAAGATTTAGCATCCGTCAAGCAGATTTAACAGGTAAGGGCAACTTTAAAACGGCGGGGAGAGAAAGGATTATAGCAAAAGTTGAAACAAGAGAGATATGAGAAGAGTTAAGCAATCAATTAACCTTGCAAGTTAATTTTTCCTTTAGAAAATAATTTGGACACTCTAAAGACGGCCAATCTAACTAAGGTCAAGACCTCTACACAAGATGGCTCGATACCACCTCTGTCGGGACCCAAAATGCACTCGACCCTCTGTGTATTCTGCACTAGTCCAGGATCACGCTAGTGCACACAGTGGTAACATAGGTGAATATCAATCCACACAAGCGAAATATAACATAAACGAATAGTTTGAGTAACAACTTAGAGTTTTGACCGTAAGGTCGGGGTTACAACTTATTAAGCCACGCAGGGCTAACACTAAAGAAGTACTGCAGCGGAACGAAAATAAACTCTGGCAAACTCCAATCAGCACACCACAGGCAACCGACTGGGATCGATGACCTAGCGATCAACCTTCTTCCACAAACTCCTCCTCGAAAGCAGGCGAAGACTCCTCCACTTCTGTAGGTTTGGGCGCAAGTTTTACAACAAGCGTGAGTACACAACCGCACTATAAATCATACCACGTAATGCAATGTATAGATGCAAGCTTATTCCAAAGGAAATGGCTTCTGTGGTTATTTTGCAGAAAAGCAACATTTGCATTTGAATACAATATTAAATTGAAAACATAATTCAAAGCAAATAGACAATCTTAATTTAACATTTGTTTTCACAAAGACACACAGCTAAACAGATTATTTCACATAGCCATATGATTCAAATCACACAGCTCCCATCCCATATTTTATGAAAACTACCCCTCATGTGAAATCCCCGAGCATGTCCATGACCGAGGACGCGGCTATTCGAATAGATTGTTTAACACTCTGCAGAGGTTGTACACTTTACCCACAAGATACAACTAGTGTAGCAAGCACCAATCGTAACAAAACAGTTCAGAAACTTCATCTCAACATTGACACTCTCGATGTGCTTACAAACCGTTATACATATCACATAGCCCACGCATAACACACATCGTTGGATAGGGACGACGAATCCTCCCGTGATGCAACTACCGAGTAGTCACACCTCCACCCTATCACAAAGCCTAACCTACCACCTGAACATCAATGCCGAGAATCCATAACTTACTAAGTTAGGCCCGTCCCATACGGGCATGTGGTCGTGCAAAGAAGGCTCGCCTCAATGGCGCACAAAGTTAAGTCCTTAATTGACCAAGGCAAGACTTCCAATTTCTAACTAAGTCACAAAGACCATCATTCCCATCACATAGACCACCATGTCACACGTCTCCACCACTTGCCTCGCCTAAATCCTTTACCACCCAGTTGGTTTTGGTGCAACACATGCCATCACGTAATAACACATAGCACACAGCTTACACTAAGTTCCATAGTCACTTAGTCATAATTAATATTTGCAACTTTCATGAGATGTGAGACTCGTAGCATGGCTAAGCAATTGTACTCGCATCTAACCAACCCACGTTGGTGCTATAATAATACAACCTAATAACCAATCTAGGGTGACAAGGAAATATGACATACAAGGCCAAGGTGTGATAACAATTTGGATAATAACTATGCCCAAAGCATTTAAATAAATAATTAAAATAGAATGCAATAATTTAACACAAAGTAATTTAGAAACTGGGTTCAAGATGATCAAAGGTATGACTTGCCTTGGAAAAGGTCTACGTCTGGTCTTGATCTTGGGTGCTCCTTCTTCCACAAAATTCCCACGAATCGACGTCTACTCATAAATGAAACAAAACAAACAAAACAAATAAATAACAGAGGCAAAACAAACTCCAAAAAATAAATAAAAATCTCAGATAAATAGATCTTGAATTTAGACAAATTTAGAAATTTGAATGGGCTCAATCGAGTTAGATGCAAAAGTTATGAGCTTTGGAAGATTGGAAATCTAAAAGAAACCCTAATTTGATTTTTCGAATTTCGAATTATTTCTTAACGTAAAATCGGATTATTGCAATGTCAAGGCCACTCTTAGAATTTCGGAAAAGATAAACAAAAGAAAACTCGGCGTGTGGGGCCCACACGTCGAGACACGCCACAGTGACTGGCTCACCGAGCCTCGTTCGAGATCGTGGATCGCCCACGCGATCGCACACGTGGCGATGACGGACGCCACGCATGTGACACGGAGGCACCGGCGCCGACGCGCGCCGAGGTGGCACGATGTGGACAACGGCTAAAGCGGTGGCGCCGGTACTAAGGGTCCCGCGACCAGCGGCGATTCACCGGCGGTGAGTGGTACGGGCGTGTAGAGGGTGGCACGGGAACTCGTGGATGTGCTCACCGTGGTCGGGGCGTCTGTGGTGGCGCGGCGAGGTTGAAGCGGCGAGGGGTTTCGGGCTTGACGGGATCGGAGCTACGGCGGCGCCCGGTGAAACGGCGACCACGAGGTAGTCTCGCTCCGCGCGATGCCGACGTGTAGACCACGACACTCTGGCGGCAGATCGACGGCATTTAACGAACCTCGCCGGAGTTGGCGGCGCGCAGACGATCTTTGAGCTCTGCGGCTGGGGTTCTGCCGCGAGGGCTAAGGCGGCTAGGTTGAGGTGCGGACACCGAGGGCTACCTCCTTTATACCGGAGGCTGGAGAGTCCAGGCACGAACGGCGAGAAAGCGGGCGGCGGCGGATCCCATCGTCCCCGACTGAGACGATGATGACATGGCGGGGTGGGACCCACACGTCGAGACACGGCTTCGTGTGTCCGCGTGCGCAACGGCGCGGCCGCTAAATGACTCGGGATCGGCCGCTGGATCTTGATCGAACGACCCAAAATCGAGAACATTGGACAACTCCGGTTGCCTTGCGCGCATCTAGCCGCTTCGCTTGATCCAATGGCGGAGAGTGAACGAGGCAAACCGGAGGGAGAGAGAAACAGAGAGGCTGACATGCGGGACCCGCATGTCAGGTGGAGGCGGCGCACGAGCGAGCTGGGCCGCGCGAAGCTGGGCTGGCGGCGGGGGAATGGGCCGGAGGTTTGGATTTCAGCCCGATAGAGTTTCTTAGATTATTAATATGTTTTCTATTTTAGAAAATACCAGAAATTCAAATAAGCAATAGAAAATAGCAAATGAACTCAGAAAAATTCTAGAAAAATCTAGAAAATATATCTGAGCACATAGAACCCAAATAAAATAGTTTTGGCTATTGTTCAAGTTGGAATTATGTACATTAAATGTTTTTGATTATAAAGTCCAATATTAAGCTTTTGAATTAAATTCAAATAAAATCCAAATGGTGAATTTTTCCCCTACTAACTATTCAAAAGATTTTTAAGCTGTGAAAATTGGGATGTTACAAACCTCCCCCCTTAAAGGAATCTCAACCCCGAGATTCAGGCTAGCTAGAGAAAAGGCTAGGAAACTCTTGGCTCTTCTTCACGCTCCCACGTCGCTTCTCCTTCCGAGTGGTTGCTCCACTCGACCTTGCAAAGACGAATAGTCTTGCTTCGTGAGGCGCTCACGACATCCAAAATCTTGATTGTTGCTCCTTGTAGGTAAGATCCTCCTTCAACTCAATTGACTCGGAGGGCTTGCTCTTCGGCACACAAGCACTTCTTCAATCGCGAGACATGAAAGACATCATGCACTCTCGCTAACGATCGCGGTAGATCCAATCGATAAGCAACTTCTCCACGACGCCCAAAATCTTGAATGACCAATATACCTAGGGCAAGCTTCCTTTGGCATGAAACCTTTGACACCTCGAGCGGGTCACCAAGATAAACGAAATCCTCGGGTTCAAAATCGAGATCATGGCGATGATTATCGGCATAGCTCTTCTCGCTCGGGTGAGCTATCTTCAATCTTTCTCTTATCATGGCCACTTGCTCTTCTCGCTTCGAATGATGTCCGACCAAAACTGAGCGTTAATTGTTTCACCAATTCAACGGGTTCTACAGAACGCGGCAGTAAAGCTTCAAATGGTGACATTTGCGGTATCGCTTGATAACTATTGTTGTATGAAAATTCTGCATACGGTAAACTTTTATCCTAACGGTAGCATTAGCTAGAGCACAAGCTCTTAGCATATCCTCCAATATCGATTAACCCTTTCATCCGTCCATCCGTCTCGTGGATGATACGCAGATCAAATTCGATGGGTACCCAATGCTTCATGCAAACTTTGCCAAAAACGAGAGGTGAACTGAGATCCTCGATCTGACACTATCTTCTTGGGCACACCATGCAAACTGACAATTCTAGCCATGTACAACTCCGCAAGGCGATCTCCTGAGTACGTGGTCTTGACTGGCAGGAAATGGGCGACTTTGGTCAAACGATCGACTATTACCCAGATCGAATCGTAACCCGATTGAGTCTTGGGTAAACCCGTAATGAAATCCATTCCGATCTCTTCCCACTTCCATTCTGGAATCTTCAACGGTTGCAGCAAACCTGCTGGTCTCTGGTGTTCTGCCTTTACTTTCTGACAGGTGTCGCACAAGGCAACGAACTCTGCGACTTCTCGTTTCAAATTTGGCCACCAAAATTTAGCCTTAACATCCTGGTACATCTTGGTACTTCTAGGGTGTATCGAATACTTTGAGTCATGGGCTTCCTTCAAGATTAACTGTCTTAGACCATCGATATCTGGTACACAGATACGACCCTTAATCCAGAGTATGCCTTGATCATCCTTGGTGAAATCTTTGAATTTCCCTTCTGTCATTTTGACCTTGATGTCTGACAACACAGGATCCTTTGGTTGTGCTTCACGAACGCTTCTCCAGTGTAGACTGCCTCCAAATTGGCTACAAATCCTTCTGGACACAACTTCTAGCTTTAGCTTCAAATTCTTCATAAAGTTCTGGCAACTTTCCTTTACTTCAAGGCATTGCAAGAACTCTTACGACTTAGAGCGTCCGCAACCACGTTGGCTTTTCCGGATGGTAGTGGATTCCAAGATTATAATCCTTGATCAATTCTAACCATCTTCTGTCTCATATTCAGATCGGATCGGGTAAAGATGTATTTCGACTCTTATGATCTGTGTAGACTTCACAATGATTCCGGCGAGGTAATGACGCTAAATCTTTAAAGCATGCACTACGGCAATAATTCCGATCATGAGTAGGGTAATTCTCCTCGTGAGGTCTCAACTGCCTTGACGCATAAGCGACTGCTCTTCCTTCTTGCATCAGGACGCATCCTAATCCTTGACGCGAAGCATCACAATAGATATCGAAATCCTTTCGAATATCTGGCAGAATCAACACTGGGGCTGAAGTCAAACGCTTCTTCAACTCTTGAAAACTTTCCTCACAGGCTGGAGTCCAAGTGAACTTTTTCTCCTTCTTCAACAATTGCGTAAGAGGCTTAGCAATCGATGAGAATCCTTCGATGAAACGGCGGTAATAACTCGCCATTCCCAAGAAATCGCGAACTGAGTTCTGAGTCTTGGGCCGCTCCCAATGTAACATCGCTTTAACTTTACCGGTCAATGCTACTCCTCACTGCCATCACATGACCAAGGAAATCAACTTCCTTCTTCCAAAATCACACTTATCAACTTGGCATACAACCGATGCTCTCGAGTTTTTCCAATATCATCCTTAAATGCTCGGTGTGTTCTTCCTCCACTTGGAGTACACTAGAATATCATCAATGAACACAACTACGAACTTGTCCAAATATTCCATGAATACTTTATTCATCATGTTCATGAAGTATGCAGGGGCATTAGTCAGACCAAAAGACATAACTAAGAACTCATAATGCCCATACCGCGTTGAGAAAGCGGTCTTCGGTATATCCTTAGGACAAATCTTTAGTCAAGGTAACTCGATCGCAGTCGATCTTCGAGAACACTCGGCTCCTTTCATCCGATCAAACGGATCATCTATCCGGTAGTGGGTACTTGTTCTTGATGGTAACTTCGTTGAGAGAACGGTAATCAATACACATCCTCATACTTCCATCTTTCTTCTTGACAAACAACACTGGCGCTCCCCATGGCGACGAACTAGGTCTCACGAAACCTTTCTCAAGAAGTTATTCTATCCGCTTCTTCATCTCTACCAATTCATCTACCGCATCCGATAAGGTCTCTTCAAATTGGTGCTGTCCACGGCACTAGGTCGATGACAAACTCAATGTCACGATCCGGTGGCATTCACGGTAATTCTTCCTAAACACATCCGGATATTCACGACTACTGGTACTTCTTCCAAGGAATGGGTCTTCAAACTGTTTACTAGCAAATGTCCATCACGAACTGAGGTGGCTAGAAACTCTACCTTGTTTCCTATGGCATCCTCGATCGTTACTGCTCTTCGCCACAATCTAGCACGACTTTGTGCTTGGATAACCAATCCATGCCAAGAATGACATCTAGGTTTGGGTATCTAGGACAATTAGGTTGGCTAGAAACTCAACTCGGCTATGAGTAACTTAGCTCCTAAACATCCCACTCTAGTACTTAGCTCGCTCCAAGCGATCGACTAACAGAGTATGCTTAAGTTGCATAACTTCCAATTTATTCTTGGTTGCAAACATTCCGAGAAACAAGCGAATGCGAAGCTCCGTAATCAAACAAAGCTGATGCAGTATCGAAAGTTAACTAGAAACTTACCCAAGTCTTTACGCCCGTGATTCTGAGCTCCTTCCAGAGTGACGTGGTTGACACGCCTCGATCACGGACTGTGGTGCTCCTCCGCTTGACCGCAACTTGCGGCTCCTTGGTTGATGCCCGGCGCCGCGTCTTGGATGGCGTAGCTCCAAGGTTGAAGCGTCATCGGGTGATTGTTCCCCTGCGGACATCGGTTGGCAAAATGTCCCGGCCGACGACGGCGCAATGCACCTTTGCGCGCTCTGCGGTTGCTTCTGGATTGGGGTTGACAGTGTGGTTGCGGAAGTTCCGAGCGGTGGATGGGGTGCTTGAAGTTGGTGCAGTGCTCAACGAAATGCGGGTGAAACTCGTTGAACCGTGGCTTGCATCGTTTTTGTCCTCTCTTGTGATCGATGGTTCCCTTGCCGAGCCATCCGGCGTTTATGGTTATCCTCCGCCCTTGCGTTTGTCCTCTAGAACAAAAGCTTTGTTGACCACTCTTGGAAATCAGGAAAAGTATGAGCGATCAAACTGACTTGCAGTCCAGTGTTTAGTCCCTTCAGAAAGCGACTTTGGCGAGCCTTGTCTGTGGCTACATCTTCTACTTCATAGCGAGCTAGCTGAGAGAACTTGTTGAGATAGTCAGACACTGACATAGCTCCTTGCTTGAGAGCGCGGAACTCATCCTTCTTCAGATCGATTATGCCTTACGGTACATGATATCGGCGAATGTCGCAGAAAATTCCTCCCGTGTGATATCCCGTGGTGTCTCATGGGCGGCACGAGAAGTTCTCCCACCATTCAAAGCCAGCCGGTGCCTTCCATCCGTGAGTGGCATACGTAACCTTTTCACGATCGCGACCGGGTGATCGCAGCTTCCTTTCGATAACCCCGAGCCAATCGCTCGCTTCCACCGGAGAGACGTGTCGTAAAAGGTTGGTGGACGAGTCCTCATAAATTCGCGCGCTTTGATGGTCCATGGTGACCATGAGCGTCAGGGCTCCATAATCGTGATTGTTGTTGTTATTGTTCGGTTGTGCATGGCTTGCATCCGAGTCATCATGGTATTCATCACCGAGTCCGGCCGCCATGAAAGCTCCAAAGTTTTGCAAGTCAATTGGGGGTACTTGCGGCGGAACTGCTCCTGCAGCTGGTTGCTCATTGCTCCTCGGCGCTGGGGTGCCGGAACCACTAGCAGCAGTCTGACGGGTTGAGACCATTTGGCGAAGCTCCATGGGTTAGATAAGGTAGCAAGCACAAGATAAGTTGAGAACTAAGCAGGGGGTAGGTTAAACCCAACAAAACACAGCTCAAGAAACTCAAATGAAATACCTTTATAATATAGGGTCTTAGCATGGCTGCAACAAATGCCTAAGGGCCTTTGCAGCTCATACTCGCACACAAAAGAAACAACGACCTAAGCACACAAAACTACCGCCTAATGGGCGACTCACTAAACCGAATCAATAGGCTCAAAATTGGAACTAAGATAAACTACTCGAAAGCCTCCACAACCGCGCGACGCTCCCGACGGTCAGACTCGGCGAGCCGATCTTGGCAACCGTCCCGATGCCACAATCGGGTGCAGCAGAACATGCGTTCACTGGTGCAATCGCTCACCGCTCTCGTGCTCGTGATCTTCTTGAGCTCAACGGGCCTTCCTCCGACCTTCTTCGAGTCCTCCTCGGTCTTCCTCTTCTTGGGAACTTGGTCGAGAGAATCTCTTGCAGAGTGGCGACCTTCTCTTCACTCTCTGTAAGGCTTCATAGACATGATCCAACTTCGGTGATGGTCCTCTCAAAGCTTCCTCTGGCGGCCACAAACCGTGCGAGGTGCACGATCGTAGCGTTGCTCTCCTTCGTGGACGGGTAGCGTCTTTGGCAAGTCCACTGCGCAGCCTCGGGTGGTAACGGAAGACGGTGTCTGAAGCTCCGATGCGTAGATGTTGCGATACGCAGCATGGCCAAGCGCGACGACTCGGATACCTTCGGCCAAGTGATCTTCCTCACAGACGCGCGAAGGTTGACTCGCCTTGTCATTCCTCCCGCGCGATCGTCGGCGCGACAAATCACTCCGCGGTTCGCTCCATTCACAATCCGGTTGTTGCCGACGCACAACGGACGATCAAAACCTCCAAGAACCTGGAGCAACTTCCAAAGCTCGCGGCATACCCTCGGTCGCCACCATAGCTCAAGATTTGGCATCTGTCAAGACAGACGAACAGGTAAGGGCAACTTTAAAACGGCGGGAGAGAAAGGATTGTAGCAAAAGTTGAGGCAAGAGAGATATGAGAAGAGTTAAGCAATCAATTAACCTTGCAAGTTAATTTTTCCTTTAGAAAATAATTTGGACACTCTAAAGACGGCCAATCTAACTAAGGTCAAGACTACGATCAAGATGGCTCGATACCACCTCTGTCGGGACCCAAAATGCACTGACCCTCGTGTATCTGCACTAGTCCAGATCACGCTAGTGCACACAGTGGTAACATAGGTGAATATCAATCCACACAAGTGAAATATAACATAAACGAATAGTTTGAGTAACAACTTAGAGTTTTGACCTTAAGGTCGGGGTTACAACTTATTAAGCCACGCAGGGCTAACACTAAAGAAGTACTGCAGCGGAACGAAAATAAACTCGGCAAACTCCAATCAGACACCACAGCAACCGATCGATCGATGACCTAGCGATCAACCTTCTTCCACAAACTCCTCCTCGAAAGCGTGCGAAGACTCCTCCATCAGAGGTTTGGGCGCAAGTTTTACAACAAGCGTGAGTACACAACCGTACTCGCAAATCATACCACAGAATGCAATGTATAGATGCAAGCTTATTCCAAAGGAAATGGCTTCTGTGGTTATTTTGCAGAAAAGCAACATTTGCATTTGAATACAATATTAAATTGAAAACATAATTCAAAGCAAATAGACAATCTTAATTTAACATTTGTTTTCACAAAGACACACAGCTAAACAGATTATTTCACATAGCCATATGATTCAAATCACACAGCTCCCATCCCATATTTTATGAAAACTACCCCTCATGTGAAATCCCCGAGCATGTCCATGACCGAGGACGCGGCTATTCGAATAGATTGTTTAACACTCTGCAGAGGTTGTACACTTTACCCACAAGATACAACTAGTGTAGCAAGCACCAATCGTAACAAAACAGTTCAGAAACTTCATCTCAACATTGACACTCTCGATGTGCTTACAAACCGTTATACATATCACATAGCCCACGCATAACACACATCGTTGGATAGGGACGACGAATCCTCCCGTGATGCAACTACCGAGTAGTCACACCTCCACCCTATCACAAAGCCTAACCTACCACCGAACATCAATGCCGAAATCCATAACTTACTAAGTTACGCCCGTCCCATACCGGGCATGTGGTCGCATGCAGCAGGCTCGGGCCAATGGCGCACAAAGTTAAGTCCTTAATTGACCAAGGCAAGACTTCCAATTTCTAACTAAGTCACAAAGACCATCATTCCCATCACATAGACCACCATGTCACACAGTCTCCACCACTTGCCTCAGTCTAAATCCTTTACCACCCAGTTGGTTTTGGTGCAACACATGCCATCACGAAGTAATAACACATAGCACACAGTTTTACACGAAGTTCCATAGTCACTTAGTCATAATTAATATTTGCAACTTTCATGAGATGTGAGACTCGTAGCATGGCTAAGCAATTGTACTCGCATCTAACCAACCCACGTTGGTGCTATAATAATACCAACTAATAACCAATCTAGGGTGACAAGGAAATATGACATACAAGGCCAAGGTGTGATAACAATTTGGATAATAACTATGCCCAAAGCATTTAAATAAATAATTAAAATAGAATGCAATAATTTAACACAAAGTAATTTAGAAACTGGGTTCAAGATGATCAAAGGTATGACTTGCCTTGGAAAAGGTCTACGTACTGGTCTTGATCTTGGGGTGCTCCTTCTTCCACAAAATTCCCCGACGAATCGACGTCTACTGCAAAACTAAACAAAAAAACAAAACAAATAAATTACAGAGGCAAAACAAACTCCAAAAAAATAAATAAAAATCTCAGATAAATAGATCTTGAATTTAGACAAATTTAGAAATTTGAATGGGCTCAATCGGAGTTAGGATGCAAAAGTTATGAGCTTTGGAAGATTGGAAATCTAAAAGAAACCCTAATCTGGATTTTCTGGAATTTCCAAATTATTTCTTAACAGAAAAATCGGATTATTGCGCAATGCTGGCGTCAGCCCTTAGAATTTCGGAAAAAGATAAACAAAAGAAAAACCTGACGTGTGGGGCCCACACGCCGAGACACGCCTCACGCAGACTGGCTCACCGAGCCTCGGTTCGGAGATCGTGGATCGCCACGCGGTCGCACACGTGGGCGATGACTGGACGCCACGCATGTGACACGGAGGCACGGGCGCTGACGCGGCGCCGAGGTGGCACTGATGTGGACAACAGCGAAGGCGGTGGCGCTCGGGTACCAAGGGTCCCGGCGAACGGCGGTGAGTGGTACCAGCGTGTAGAGGGTGGCACGGGGAACTCGTGGATGTGCTCACTGGTGGTCGGGGACGTCTGTGGTGGCCGGCGGCGAGGTTGAAGCGGCGGAGGGGTTTCGGGCTTGACGGGATCGGAGCTACGGCGACGCTCCGGTGAAACGAAGGCGACCACGAGGTAGTCCTGCTCCGTGCGATGCCGACGGTGTAGACCACGACACTCCGGCGGCACTGACGGCGACGAACGAACTCGTCGGAGTTGGCGGCGGCGCAGATCGATCTTTGAGCTCCTACGGCGGCTAGGGTTCGGCGCGAGGGCTAAGGCGGCTAGGACACCGAGGGCTACCTCCCCTTTTATACCCGAAGGCCTGGGAGAGTCCAGGGCACGAACGGCGAAAAAGCGGGCGGCGTCGAGTCCCGCCGCCCCTCTGAGACGATGATGACATGGCGGGTGGGACCCACACGCCGAGACACACTGCGTGAGTCCGCGTGCATAAAGCGCGCCGCTAAATGCACTCGGATCTCGACCGCTGGATCTTGATCGAACGACCCAAAATCGAGGAACATTCGACAACTCCGGTTGCCTTGCGCGCATCTAGCCGTTCTCGCTGATCCAACGGCGAGAGTGAACGAGGCAAACCGGAGGGAGAGAGAAGAGAGAGGTCGACACGCGGACCCGCATGTCGTGGAGGCGCGCGCGCGAAGCGGCCGGCCGCTAAGTCAATGTGGCGGGGAATGGGCGGAGGTTTGGATTTCACCAGATAGAGTTTCGAGATTATTAATATGTTTTCTATTTTAGAAAATACCGTAAATTCAAATAAGCAATAGAAAATAGCAAATGAACTCGAGAAAAATTCTAGAAAAATCTAGAAAATATATCTGAGCACATAGAACCCAAATAAAATAGTTTTGGCTATTGTTCAAGTTGGAATTATGTACATTAAATGTTTTTGATTATAAAGTCCAATATTAAGCTTTTGAATTAAATTCAAATAAAATCCAAATGGTGAATTTTTCCCCTACTAACTATTCAAAAGATTTTTAAGCTGTGAAAATTGGGATGTTACAATTTTCCTCTATTTATTTCATAAGATCGCGACTCGATCGTCGACAACTTCCAACCCTTGAACTTGGACACTATCCTTTGTCACCCTAGACTTAATGGAATACATACTAACTGATAAGTCCTTACCTAAGTGTCATGCTTAGCCTTGCTTAGGTACAGTGTCATGCGGGCATTAAAATTGCCCAACCACAATCATTAAAAACTTTGGAAAATGGTTTGGGACAGTAAGGCTAGGAGCCTACCTAGTATGTTGAGCCAAAAGGATATTTCAAAAACAAATAAAACCTGAAAATTGTTTTCGACTTGGGCGGCTGGAAAGAGTGGCTAGTGCCGGGGGCACAAGTGATGGATGGTATGTGGACGTACCGTCCGAGTCACTTATGGACCGAATCTGGTGATGACATCTCATGTAAAAACAGTGCAACCATAAGTTCATAATGGGTACGACCTGGCTAACTAATTTGCTCACCTCGGCGTGGCTTCGCCATCGGGGGAATGTGGCGTGGGTAAAGGGGAAAGAAGCCACAGGAAAACCACACAGTGCAAGAGGGGGCCTCCTGGAAGTGCATGGCACCGGGCGGTGGAAACCTTAGCAGGTGGAGTTGCGTCGAGGTTGAGCATTGTAAAGGCCTTGTGGTGATCTTTCCTTGATTTACATGTCTAAGGAAACATGTGTATATGTCAAGGCGATTATCTCTTATGGGTAAAGTGTGCGAACTCTGCAGAGTAAGAAAACTATCTAGATAGCCGTGCTCACAATCAAGAGCGGTGCTGAGAACTTGCTGGATATAGCTTTCATTTTTATAAAACCATTTGCGATGGAAAGGAAAGATGGGGTAGGACCCTAGGGGATTTGAGAATGCCTGGTTGGGGACCAGTGGTAAATACGGGGTAGCCCGAGCATTGAGTGGATGCAGCCACTCAATGGTATAGGAGGTTGGACCTCTACTAGTACTTTACAAATAAAAACTCATTTACAAAACCCAAATGTTAAAAATGCTGAGTCTCAGGCTTTTCTACTAAATCTAGTTTAAACTTGGCTTTGTGCAAATAAAAGAACTCTAAACTTCTCTTGACTAGCCTTGCATCTATAAAAATTGCATTGTGTGTTGGCTCGCGAGTACGGTTGTGTACTCAGGCTCTGCCATTATACTCTTTTCAGACCCAAATGATCAAGACTCCTACCAATACTTCACAGAGGATGAACCAGATGATGGTATTGGAGATGATGAAGCTTAGGCCGGGACCCCAGTCACTTGCCTGTGGGCAGAGTGAAAGGATCCACCACGATTTGTTTTGCTTCTGCACTTGTCCTATGATCCTTGCTCTGGGCTTTTGTAAAACTATCGCCCATGTGGCGCTTTTGTAAAACAGTTGACCACACGGCCCGATGTTTATGTAATATATTATGGGCTTGCATTGTTCATGAAAAGTACTTTGCACAATGGATAATGTTCACGATCAGTTGGTTTATGTAACATCCCAACTTTGGGGCTTGTGTTTCAAATGTAAGAAAATGTGTAGAAATTAATACTTTTTCTTACATTATGTATTTCCTGCATGTACTCAACAATCCTTGTACAAGAAATATGGAAATACATAGTCACAAGTCCTTTTATCCAAAAACCCTGTCTTCCAAAAGCATTCTTGTCAAATGTTATGATCATCTCCGGGAAATATTTTTCCTAAGTTCTTGGGTTGGTATGTGAGCCCTGTGAAAAATTTCACAATTTTCTGAAATTGTTTGAATATTTTGGAGGTCAGTCAAACCTGTCCAAATTCTGGTCAAGCCTTTGACCAGCACCTTGTGGAATTTTTGTAGGAAAATGTATAGCACAAAAACCCCTGAAAACTTTACACAAGGTCAATAACTCAGTTAGCAAGCTCCTATAAAAATTTCATCAATTTTGGAGTGGATTTGCTACCTCAAATAAATCCCCAAACTTCAGGTCAGTTTGAAACCCAAACTTGGGGTTGAGTCAGACTCGGGCTCGAGTCAGACCCGAGTCCGACCCAGCCAACCGGCTCGGTTGAGCCAAGTTCGGCCAGCGCCACGCTCAGTCTCGGGCGCGCAGGTGCTGGGCCGTCGGATTAAAATCATGGGGCTCACGACCTCCCAGGGCTCCGCTTCTGTTCTTCTTCCTCCTCCCCGCGTGCGTTGTGGTAGGTGGGCTGGGCAGGCTCCAGTCACCTCGTGGGGCCCTGCAACGGCTCGAGCCCTTTCTTTGTCAACCGTGTCGCTTTGCCCCGACCTTACCCGCCTCCTCGCTCGCTCGCAAGCGGAACCTTCCTTTGTCCCATCGCCATTAAACCTCTGTCCTCGAGCTCAGATAGCTTCTGGCTACTTGGGCACCTTCGAGGTCCTCCTCTAGCTCCTTCACATCCCCTGGCACTCCAGCTTCCTCTCGTTGTTAGTTGGGTGCAAACCACCGAGTGCCTCTCGCCCGCCATTTTCGAGCTTCGAGCTCTTCTCGGTACCGATGTTGTTCCAAAGGATCTCTTGCACTATTCCTTACCCTCCAACACCTTTGGTCGCCGCCAAGTGGAGCCCTAATCCCATTTTGGTTTGCCTCCCGTGAGCAACTGGATTTGGATTTTCTGGGTTTCGCGTAGTAGGTGGAGCTTCGCCCCCATCTCCGGTGAGGTTCCTCCACTCGCTTCCCGGTTCCGAGCCTCCTTAGGTCATCGCGTAGTGTTCCTCATCACCCTTGTTATCTTTGGTTGCTCGTGAGCGCTCGCCGCCGCCATCTTCCTCCTCTCCCACGCGGTCTCCGCCGGACCTCCTCCGAGCTCCTCTCGAACCTCATCTTGGCCCCGTAAGTTCGTTTAGCCTCCCGCAGCTCGAGCACTTGTTAGATTAGGTCGTGTCGAGCCCTTTACATGTTTTCGGTTTTTCCCGAAAACTTGCCCTCCGCCTCCTCCTCGGCCCTGGCGTTCCACGCCGCTCCGCCGCCGAGGATACTCATAGGTTCGCAATAGTATTGCGCCATTTTGGTACTTTAGTTAGCTCCGCCGTGGTTTTGGTCGCCGCATGACGTGTCTTGGAGTGAATCGCGGTAGTTCGCCTTTGTCGGGTGTCCGACAAGTCCCCAGACCTCCTTGGGTAAATCGTGGCCGCCCACGACCACCCCAGGGTAGATCCGAGCCTTTGGCTCCTTTCCGTAAAACTTAAGCCTCTGGACCTCCCCCTAGTATAATCTCAGCCATTAAGACCACCCCCAAGTCAGATCTGTACCGTAGAGGGTTTTCCTTGTAAATTTCTAAGTCCCAGGACCTCCCTAGTTCAATCTCGGCCATTAAAGACCTCCTGGGATTAGCTCTTGGCCGTTAGATCTAGCTCTGTGTAAAATCTTGCGCGCTAGGACCTCCCCTAGAGTTGATCCTAACCGTCTAGGACCACCCCGGTTAAATCCTAGCCGTTTAGACCTTTTTCCCGTGCGCGAAAGACCTCCCTTGGTCATTTTGCAAGGACCACCCTCGGGGTCCTCTTTGTAAAAAAGCCACCTCTGGTCTTTTACAAAGAAAACCCCGTTCGGACCTCTTAGGCTCAATCCTAGCCGTTCACGACCTCCCCGGATTGAGATCTGAGCGTTAGATCCCCTTTGTAAAATACTTAGCGAAATACCTCCCTAGGTCTGATCTGAACCGTCCAAATCTCCTCCTGTTGAAACCCTGTCGCTTAGGACCTCCCCGAGTAGATCTTGGCCATCCATGACCTCCTCGGTTAAATCCCAACCGTTCAGGACCTCCCCGGGTAGATCTCAACCGTTCAGGACCTCCTAAGGGAGATCTGAGCCGTTAAGATCTCGTCTGTTCAATCGTTGACCTTTAGACCTCCCCTAGTGCTTGGGACCGCCAGATCTTGATCTGACGGTCACGACCTCCGTTAGGCGCGAGGACCTCCTTTGCGTGCGCTGTGCATGCACTGGTCGTGACCGTTGGATCCGATCTCAACGGTCCGCACTCTCCCAAAGGCGGGAGGAGGTCTTGTGTGCACTGTGCTTCGAGGCCTGTAACCGTGAGATCTTGATCTAACGGCCCACGACCTCTCCTTCTTCTTTCAGTTCGTTTGGACCTCCCGAGAGCTCAAATTTTCTAAGTCTTTTAATGTTTCAAATTTCAAAAGTGCATAACTTTGTCATTTTAACTCCTTTTCGAATGATTCCAGTTGCTGTAGCTTTGTTGTAGAATGAACTTTAATCTGAGAATTAATTTAGGCACTGTTATGTAGCAGAAAATGATTTTAACTACATGATCTTGTTTAGTGAAAAATGATGTCTAGAAATGCATTGAAAATTTGTAAAATACATAACTCTCTCTCTGTAATTGCAAACTGAGCAAACTCAACTTGGTAAAATTTATCTGTAGACAGGCTTTAATATGAACTAGGCTTTGTCCTTATGTATGTTCCAGAAAAGTAAGATATGCTAGTTTTAGAAATTAGAAAAACTATAACTAATTCATTATAACTCCAAATTGTGCAAACTCAGTTTTGATGTTGTTAGGGTACTATTATCTACCTACGATAAAAATTTCAGCTTCTAGATCATTATAGAAATTTCATGGGATTTGGATGTTCTTTGTCGTTGAGTTCCTTTGGTGTTCTTCGTTCTTATCGATTTTTATCGCTTTTCGCGTAGGGTTCAAGAAAACTTTGAACCTAAGCACTCCTCCGCAAAGAAGACCAATCCCCACAAGGCAAGCAGCTTGATCATGTTAATCCCAGATTTTAAGTATTTATGTTGATTTCGAATTCTATGTATGCATTGCTACTTTGTGTTAATAGTTGACCTAATAGCCGCATTTCTTAGGCAAATGATTATTCTCTACTACCATGAGCCTAGGTTATTGCCGTGATTAGAGTTCGTGGATGAGCTCTTGTCACTTAGTAGCTACTTAATTAATTGCTTAGCGATGCTTAGCTTCCAGAAATGGGCGGTTATCGACTTGTCGATAACCTTGATCACATAAAACTTATTATGATTTATGATTTCAGCCTTGTGCCATGTCTACTTATGAAAACTAAAACTGAAAACAAAATGATTTAGACTTGGGCACAATGGTATGATTGGTGTGCTTTGGGTGTGACTGAATGGTGCCCGTGTCATTAAGGACCGAGTTACTTGCGCCACCGCGATCGAGCATTATTGCGTGCTAACCACACTAGAGGGTATGGGACCTCTTGACATAGTACTTTGGCGTGTATTGACTTCGGTCGCAGGAGTCGCAGAGGGATGGTGTTGGGAGATTGTAGTGTCCGAAAGACTTCACCCGTGATGGGATTTGTTGTCTTTCGCTTGCAATGTAAGCGCATGGGTTTCTATCCATACAAGCGCTCGTAGTTAATGCACAAGATTGGAAAGGTCTCGAGGACTTCGCCAGGCCGCATACCTTCTAAGTGTGCTTTGGGCTTAAAGGCGTCCGGAGTGTGGGTACATTGGTACACCCCGCAGGTTAAAACTATTCGAATAGCCTCGCCCTAGGTTATGGATACGCCGGCCACGCCCGTGAGAACTAGACTACAACCTTTAAACTAAAACTTGATGGGTGGTACTAATCGGGATTCGTATATGTTGTGGTGACTATTGGGATAGTCACTTCTGTGTTGTTACTTGTATGTATCTTTATTTCATCATACTTTGACAAAGAAACAAATTTGCAAACTTGCTTTTAAATGTATTACATTATTGCAAATAAAGTTGGCTTTGTGTAAATGAGACATGCAACCTCCACCTAAATAAGCTTGCATGTAGTTATGAATAGGTCCGCTATTCCACACGCGCCTTATGAGTACCTTTGTGTACTCAGTTATCTTGCTTAAATGTATTTGTTGCAGAGGAAGAAAGTGAGCTTGAGGGGCCTCACTTCTGTGAGTTGTGCTGTGGTAGCCTGAGAGGCGTCTAGCCTGGCAGCCCGGTCGGTTGCCTTGTGGGTTGTGTGGCTAACCGGTCGACTTTTGTTCTAGCCATCTTATGGCACCTTTTGCTTCCGCTGTCATTCTTGTATATTGTTCTATTTGGCCGGTCGGCTCTCTTTTGTAATAACTTTACCTTATGTATGTCGTTGATGAACTTAGTGATGTATGTTGTATGGAAATGATGTGTAATTTTGTGATGATGTGCATATGCTGCAATTCTGGGAAGCATGTGTCCATCGAGGCTTAGAATATTTAATTAGTAATGCTAGAACCATTTGGAGGTTAAAGTGTTACTAGTTAAATATTCCGGGTCCTCACAAAGTTGGTATCAGAGCCATACTGACTGTAAAAACCCCTAACTTGGTCGCCTCTAGGATATTTTGAGAAACTTACTTTCAAAAGGTTTACAAAAACTTAAGTAAGTTCTCTGATTTTACTCCTTACCTGGCTTAGCTTGCTCATCTCACCTTACTCTTGATCAAGTTTTGGAAAAGTTGTTCCTCTCTTCCTTTCAAAAGCTAGCTATTCATCGATTAAGTTTGGTTTTGGGAGAACCATGAGTGTTGTAAATTGAAGTGTTGGCTGGTTGGAGTGAAGAGTAGGAGCTCCTGCAGCCTCAAATTTCGGCCAAGGGGCAGAATTGGACAGCTAGCGTGTAACTAGTATATAGTGCTGATAATGAGAGGTTAATTCAACTAAAACTTGAGGGGAGGAAAGGGTAAGGAGTGATATGAGTTAGCTAAATACCTAACGCTCTATTAGGTGATTATACCTCGGTTTTGAGCTGTTTAGAGTAGGGTTAAGTTCTGAAATTTTGCCTTCCTAAACGGGTACTGCTCTTCCCATACGGTTATTCGCTTCGGGAAGTTGATTTGGTGACTTATGGTCTTGTGCTCTTTGTGGTTACTTTTGAGCCTTTTAATTGAGTTTGGATTTCCGTGCTCTTGGGTCTCGAATCGTATCTAACCTGCCTTAGTGAAACAGATGGCCGTGGGACCCGAGCGGCCGAAATCACCGTAGTCCCGATGAGGAGCTTCGCCTCCCCGACCATGGCGAGGTCCTCATGCGATCGAACGCAATCGCTCGAGGACCGTAGGGTGTTGGAGGTTATCACGAGGAACACCTCCACTCCTCCGTGCCTCCGATCCGAGGAGGTGGTCACCACTCGTGGGGACTTGCGGAGTTCCTTCGCACGCAGCCTCCCACCTTCTCCCGGTCCGAGGATCCTTGACGCAGACGATCGGCCGCGTCCGTTGAGCGGAAGCTCAACGCTGCTCGCGCCGTGAGCAGAGCGAGCACTTTCGCATCCCATCGCTTGAGGGTGCGCACTCATGGTAGGAGAACTTCCTCGCCATGCAGCCCGCGGACACGTGGTCTCGTGGGAGGAGTTCCGCCGCCTTTCCGCCGAGCCCATGTCCCCGCCGCCCCGATGAAGTCAAGAAGAAGGAGTTCCTGCGCCAAACAGGCGCAAGTTTGTGACCGAGTACCTCCATGAGTTCAACCATCTGGCGAGGTATGCTCGCCGAGGTGGCCACTGATGAGGCCAAGCAGAGAAGTTCATGGAGGGCTTGTCTCGAGGAGCTTCAAGACAAGCTCTCTATTGTGGACTTCCCGACTTCCTGCACCTTGGTGGACAAGGCCATCGCCGCCGAGCACAAGGCGAGCGCCACAGTCCCGCAGCGCAAGTGGGAGGCCCAGCTGTCTCCACAGCCGGCCTGCTCGCCCCCGAGTTGGGCCTCGCACTGTGGGCCCGCTTCTTTGGCTTCACCACCACTGAGGCCTTCGGCACCAGCTTGTAACATTCCCATTTTGGCTTGTGTTTCAAATGTAATAAAATGGGGGTAAATTAAAACTTTTCCTTCATCCTTTTACTCTTGAAACTTTTCTGAAATTCTTGTAAAATTTTTTGAGAAATCCAAAATCAAAAGCCTCACTTATCAAGTCAACAACCTCCTTGGTCAAATCTTTTGTCAAGCCCTTGGAAATAATTTTCCCTGGTTCTAGGGTGGATTGGTAACACCTCTGAATTATTTCATAATTTTTGGAAATTATTTGAAATATTTTAGAGGCAAGTCAAACCTTGGTCAAACCTCTGTCTTAACCTTCTGGAAATTTTTGAGAAAATTCCAGTGCACAAAAACCTCTGGAAATTTTATGGAAGGTTAACCCTAAGGTCAGGAAGCTCCAGTTAAAATTTCATAAATTTTGGAGTTGTTTTGATGCCTCAATTAAATCCCCAAAGTTTCAGTTCAAAAATCAAACCTAATCGTTTGCACTGCTCGGTGCGTAGTCGACTCGGCTCGAGCCAACCGACTTACCGAAGTCAACTAATCAAAGACCCGCGCGGTCGAGCGAGCGCGCGCGTTATCACCGTTAGATCTCCATCGAACGGCTCATTCGTAAGCATTCGGACAACTCCGCTGTTCTCTCGATTCTCGTACCGTTGATTTCAATCGGCGCGGTCGGTTCGCCTCGATGTCGCTTTCAACGCGACGACGCTAGCCCTTGATGCAATCGACGGCTGGTCGCCGCCGCTTTCCTTCGCCGCGGCGCGCGCCATGGCGGAGCCGAGCGCGCAGCCAGCAGCGTTTGTCCCATCCGGCGACCTCGCAACGGGTGTCTGCAGCGCATTAAATGCCCGCTACCCACCGCCCCGCTTAGTCGCCGCCTCAATCGCCTGCCGCCACGGCGACGCGCAGCGCAGCGAGAACCCGAGGCGCAGCAACGGTGCTTCTCGCTCTTCCTCGCTACTTAAGCCCCCGTCACCTCTTTTGGCTTCCTTTTCTCTCCGCAGCTCTCTCTTGCACCCTCCGAGCTTGAGCGAGCCCATACCACCTCAAATACCATCTCCGCCATTGCCGAGCTTGAGCTCCTGCCGCCGACGTGCTCCAGCGGGCTCCTCGCCCGATTCTTCCTCCCGCTCCTTCCTTTTTCCTCTGTGGTGCTTAACCTCACCCTATTTTGGGTTTCTCTACAGAGGCAATGGGGATTGAGTTTTGGAGCTCGCGCCACCAAAGGTCCCTTTCTTCTTCTCCTGTGCGGTAAGACCCCATTTCCCAATCCTCGCCTCCCGGAGCTTCTCGTGGTATTGCGGCTCATGGTACCACCCGGTGTTGCTAGTTTGGCCCGGTTGACTCTCCACGGTGAAGCTCTTCGCATCGCCGCCGACTACGCCGCCGGCTGCTCGATCATCCTCCATCCACCCCAACCCCGCTATCATCTTCGAACCCCGTGAGCTTCAGCTATCCCCGCTTAGCTTTTGCCGCACCGTGGTCATGGTTCCTCGCTTTGCCGCGCCGCCGCCGCCGTTGGCCTCGGCCACGCCGCCACCGCTTGACTCCGGTTGGTCGCGCACGCCCATAGGACCCCGCCATAGCTTTTGCACTGGCCCATTTGGCGCCGTAGCTTAGCCATGTCATCGTTGCCGCCGTAGCACTCCTCCGCCTCCCGCCGCCGCGCCACCAAAGTCACCATTGGCCTCGCCGTGCCATCAAAGCGCACAGTGCCGTATCCCGCTTGGCCCTTGGCCGCGTCGCCATGGCGATTCTCGCCGGCGACGAGCCGAGCAAGCTCGCCACGAACTCCTCTGTCGGGTGGAGCCCGTGTCGAGGGCGACGTGGCTCACATCGTCGTCCGATCTAGAGATCTACGGCCTCGCCTCTCCACGCCGCCGCTTCTTCGCGCGCGCTCGTGCACGTGTCGCCGGATTCAACCAGGGACGCCCGACCGAGATCGACGGCTCTCAATCGCCCACGCCTCCGTGTTAGAAAATCTCCTCAAAATGGTAAGTCCAAAACTAAGAACTTTAGGTCTTGTCATTTTTGTATCTCTGTAGCTATAGATCCAAATTAGATGATTCCAATTTTGTTAGCTTCCTTATACCTTGAACTTAAATATAAAAATAATTGTACACCACTATCAAACCTGGAAAACCTTTTTCAAAAATAGTAAACAAGTGCAATTAATACTGTTTTTCAGAACTTTAGCAAACTTGTAAAATGCATAACTTTTAATCTATAGATCATTTTTGTATGAATCCAATTGGATTAGCTTCCACTGATAGTGTATTTGCTAGGAAAATTGGTTTCACAAATGTTACTGTTTTTAGAAATCATAAGGATCATATTTTAGTTTAATAACCTAAACAATTTAGACAAATCATAACTCTTTCAATATAACTCCAAATGACCTGGAATTTTATATGGGTTACCACTATACCAGTAGGTAGCTACCATAAAAATTTTAGCTTCAAAATCTTTCTAGAAAATGTTTTTGCTACAGTGCTATTTATGGCCGAAAATAGGTTTTTAGAGAATATCTTTGCACCGCAAATCCAAATTAGGTTTTTCTAGTTCCTATGTCTAGGTATATTCGTATTCTACCTTGTGTATAAATTTCACGCATTTGGATAATTTTTGCTTGCTCTTTGTTTAAGTGTTGCTCGCCTTATTGGTTGTTTTCGCTCTTTCGCTTAGGATTCGATATTTATGTAACCCCGAGAACGATCCTCCGCATGCACTGAGCAACAGCAAGCAGGCAAGCAGTTTCATCATTTCCCATTTTATCCCATTACTTTTAAAGTCTAATATTTTGTTTAACTTCTATGTATGCATTGCTAATTTGTTGTTAAATTGATTAGCTAATCCTCTAGTTGCATAATCTGTAGGTAAATAATTATCCTCTACTACCTGAGCCTAGGTTATTGGCTATGATTAGAGTTCGTTGGATGAGCTCTTGTCACTTAGTAGATTTTCGAATAAATATATCTTAGCCATGCCTAGTATCGGTAGTATTGGGCGATCATCGACTTAGTCGATGGTCTTGATCACACAAATCCTTATATTATTCCATTATGTCCAACCCTTGTGTTTTACCATTTTGCAAATCAAAAACTGAAAACAAAAATTATATCTTGGCTTGGGCACAATGGTATGTTGGGTGATCTCGTTGGGTGTGATTGAATGGTGCCTAAGTCCCTAAGGACCGAGTTACTTGTGCCATTGATCCAAGCAATTGTTGCGTACAACCACACGAGGGGATATGGAACCTCTCTTGACTAAGTACTTTGGGAGGTGTTAATTATGAGCCGGTCGGTGGGTGTGTTCCCGTGTGTGTGTTTGTGGTGTTTGAGGGGAGCATTAGCGCACCGGTTAGGCCGCCTAATGTGTCTTTCTCCGTGGTTGCGGCTCTTAATTAGCATCGCCCATTGGAAAGCGCCTTGTTAGACTTAGCCATGCCCGCATACCAAAGGAAGTGTGCTAACCGTGGTCGTGGAAAGGCGGTCTATCGTGTGGGTACATTGGTACACCCGCAGGTTAAAACTATTCGAATAGCCTCGCCCTAGGTTATGGACACGCTTGGTTATTTCCCATAAGGACTAGACTACAACCTTTAAAACTTAAACTTGACATGGGTGGTATGAAGGAGGACTTCATGTTATCGTTGTGGTGACTATGGGTTAGTCACTTCTAGGTTGTTGTTGTCATCTATCTATTGTTATAATCTGTCTCTCTTTATTTGAACAATAAAAGCTAATTGCAAACTTGCTTTGAATCTATTACCTTATTGCAAATGAAAACTTGCTTTATGTCAAAATAAGTCCAGAGCCTCATACACTTAAATAAAGCTTGCATGTAGTTAATTATAGTTCGTTATCTCATACGTTGTTTTGCGAGTACAAAAACAAGTTTTGTACTCATCCGCTTTGCTTAATATTAATTGTTGCAGAGCAAGAAGGTGAGCCCCAAGGGCCTCACTTTTGTGAGTCGTTGGCGCGGTTTGGGACGATTAGCTTGGCGGTCCGGTTGGTTGCCTTGTGGGTAAAGGCACACCGATTGGCTTTTGTTTATCGCCATCTTATGGCCATTTTGCTTCCACTGTATTTACTTATTTGCATGACTTTTGGCCGGCCGGCCTCGCTTGTAATAACCTCTTTATATTATCTATGTCTTTCGCTTGTTGCTTTGCTTTGGCTCTATGTGTATGAATGGAATTGATGCATGATTTTGTAACGGGTGTGTATACTCGCACTCGGGAAGTATACATATCTCGAGGCTTGGTTTATTTGATTTGTACTGTTAGGACCAAGTGGTTGGTTAAACAATACAAGCCGAATAAACCGGGGTCCTCACACAGCTCCACGTCCTCCGCAGGTCGTGACTCAGTCACGTGCGCCTGCGATCCAGCAGCAGGTTGCTCCCCGCAACCCCACGGCCGACGTCACCTGCTTCTACTGCCACAACAAGGGCCACTATGCGAGTAGTTGCCTTAAGAAGACTGGAGAGGCCCCTCGTCCTAATGGAGGGCGCGGGCAAGGGAGTGGTCATCCACCTGACCAGAAGACCCCGGGCTTGGGGAGCGGCCGAGTCAACCATATCTCGGCTGAGGAGGCACAGGAGGTGCCCGACGTTGTGTTGGGTACGCTTCTTGTTAATTTACATCCTGCTACAGTTTTATTTGACTCTAGAGCTTCGCATTCTTTTATTTCGAGGTCGTTTGCTGTTGATAGTGGTCTCCACTGTGTTCCTTTGGGGTTCCATCGCTATTCGCCTCCGGTTCGGAAATGAGAGCCACTCAAGTATGCCGGATGTTCCTATCCACATCGAAGGAGTGGGATTCTTGGCTAATCTTATCCTACTCGACTCATCGCGCCGGATGTGATTCTTGGCATGGATTGGTTGTCCCAACACTTGGGGCATCGACAGCAGAAGATTGTCTACCTCACCAGCATTTCGTGAACAGTTGGGTTTCGCCGCAGCTATGCGAGCCCCATCTTTATGCCCTTGAAGCAAAGCCAAAGATGGAGATTCGCGATGTCCCCACTGTGTGACTTCGCGGATGTCTTTCCCAAGACTTGCCCGATGCCTCCTGTTCGAGATCTGGAGTTCGTGATAGAGTTGCTGCCTAGTACCGCCCCTATTTCAAAGAGGTAGTATCGCATGCCTCCTAATGAGTTGGAGGAGCTGAAGAAGCAACTAGGTGAGCTGCAAGAGAAGGGTTTCATTCGTCCTAGCTCATCTCCTTGGGGTTGTCCAGTTATCTTTGTGAAGAAGAAGGACAAGACCTTGCGCATGTGTGTTGATTACTGTCCGCTTAATGAAGTGACGGTAAAGAACAAGTATCCTTTGCCCCGTATTGATGATGTTTTCGATCAGTTGACTGGAGCTCGAGTCTTTTCCAAGATTGACTTGAGGTTGGGCTATCATCAAGTCAGGATCAGGGCCGAGGATATTCCTAAGACGACTTTTGCTACTCGTTATGGTCTTTACGAGTACACCGTCATGTCTTTTGGTTTGACTAATGCTCCTGCTTTATTCATGAACCTTATGAACTCGGTATTCATGGAGTATTTGGATAGGTTTGTGGTGGTATTCATCGATGATATCCTTATCTACTCCAAGAGTGAAGAAGAGCATGCTGAACATCTTAAGCTTGTGTTGGGCAAGCTGCGCGAACACCAGCTGTATGCCAAATTCAGCAAGTATGAGTTCTGGCTGAAGGAGGTGGCATTCTTGAGCCATGTTCTTTCCGCAGGAGGTGTGGCTTTAGATCCTAGCAAGGTCAGTGATGTGCTATCTTGGGGTCAACCCAAGTCGGTCACCGATGTGCGGAGTTTTCTTGGTTTGGCTGGCTACTATCGCCGCTTTATCGAGAATTTCTCCAAGATTGCGGCCTATGACCGAATCGCCAAGAAAGACAAGAAGTTTGAGTGGTCCATCGCATGTGATGTGAGTTTTAGGAACTCAAGAAGCGATTGACCTCAGCCCAAAGTGCTTGTTCTCCCGATATTCACAAGAGTTTTGATATCTATTGTGACGCTTCTCGTCCGTGGTCTTGGTTGTGTTCTTATGCAGAAGGCAAGGTTGTGGCCTATGCATCGCGGCAGCTTGAGGCCTCATGAACTCAACTATCCTACTCATGACTTGGAGTTAGTCATGTGGTTCATGCACTCAAGATTTGGCGGCATTATCCGATTGGTAAATCGTTGTGAGGTGTATTCTCACCACAAGAGCTTGAAGTACTTGTTCACCCAACCAGATCTGAACCTCGTGCAAAGAAGATGGTTGGAATTAATCAAGGACTATGACATGGGCCTTCAAGATCATCCGGCAAGGCCAATGTCGCTATGATGCACTCGACTGAAGGTGTATTGCAACATGTTGATGCTCCAAGAGCAGCAGCCTACCCTCATTTCGTAATTTCAGCGCTTAATTTGGGTTTGATCGAGCACGCTTCTTCGCTACCTTGGTTGTGCAACCAACCTTGGTGGACCAAATCAAGCGCACATGAGCATGATGTTGGTGTGAGCCGATCAAACGTAATATCAAGGATGGATAGCCAAGTGCTTTTCGGAGGATGAGCATGGCGTTGTGTGGTTTGGGCAGCGCCTTGTGGTTCCTAAGGTCATGGAATTGCGGGATTTGATTCTCCGCGAAGCCCATGATTCTCCTTTATCCATCCATCCCGGGGCTAACAAGATGTATCAGGACCTTCGTCAGAGATTCTGGTGGACCCGTATGAAGCGCGAGATTGCCAGATTCGTTGTCGAACGCGACGCAGTCGCCGTGGTGAAGGCCGAGCATCGCCCAAAGCAGCCTTCTTCACCTTTGCCGCGCGAGTGGAAGTGGATTCGCTGGCATGGACTTCATCACCGGTTGCCCGCATTTCTTCCGGGAAGGATGCCTTGTGGGTCATCATTGATCGGCTGACGAAGGTGGCCCATTTTCTTCCGGTTCGGGCAAAGATTGATGTGAGTTAGTTGGCAGACTTGTATATATCCCGCATTGTGAGCTTGCATGGTGTGCCATGAACGATTGTGTCAGATCGTGGTTCTCTTTTCACCTCTCGTTTCTAACATAAATTGCAGGAGGCTATGGGTACCTGTCTTACTTTCAGTTCAGCTTACCATCCTCAGACTGATGGCCAGACGGAGCGAGTCAACCATGTGTTGGAAGATATGCTCCGTGCTTGTGTTCTTTCCTATGGGAAGAAGTGGGAGAAGTGTCTACTATTTGCTGAGTTCTCCTACAACAACAGCTTTCAGGCCAGTCTTGGCATGGCACCATTTGAGGCCTTGTATGGGAGGAGATGCAGAACCCCATTGAACTGGTCAGAGACTGGTGAGCGGCAGTTTTTTGGCCCGGAGTCGATTAATAAGGCCGAAAGTCAGGTCCAGTTGATTCGCGAGCATCTGCGCACGGCCCAGTCCAGGCAGAAGAGCTATGCAGATCGCCGTCGCCGTGAGTTGAGCTTTGAGCCCAATGACTTTGTGTATCTCAAAGTCTCACCCTTGAAGGGCCATCAGCGTTTTGGCGTCAAGGTCAAATTGGCTCCTAGATATGTTGGGCCTTATCGCATCATCGAGAGAGTTGGAGCCGTTGCATACAGATTGGAGCTACCAGCTGCACTTGAGGGTGTGCATGATGTGTTCCATATTTCACACTTGAAGAAGTGCCTCTGTGTCCCAACTGAGGAAACTCCGTTGGAAGTTCTCGATGTGCAGGAGAATTTGACCTACCGCGAGCATCCTATTCGTGTTCTTGAGGAATCTGAACGGAGAACAAGGAACCGTGTCATCAAGTTCCTTAAGGTTCAGTGGTCAAATAATTCTGAAGATGAAGCAACTTGGGAGCGAGAAGATCGCCTTCGTGCAGATTTTCCATCTTTCTTGTCCGAGTAAACGGAATCTCGGGACGAGATTCTTGTAGGGGGGAGAGTTGTAACATCCCAACTTTGGGGCTTGTGTTTCAAATGTAAGAAAATGTGTAGAAATTAAAACTTTTTCTTACATTATGTATTTCCTGCATGTACTCAACAATCCTTGTACAAGAAATATGGAAATACATAGTCACAAGTCCTTTTATCCAAAAACCCTGTCTTCCAAAAGCATTCTTGTCAAATGTTATGATCATCTCCAGGAAATATTTTTCCTAAGTTCTTGGGTTGGTATGTGACCCCTCTGAAAAATTTCACAATTTTCTGAAATTGTTTGAATATTTTGGAGGTCAGTCAAACCTGTCCAAATTCTGGTCAAGCCTTTGACCAGCGCCTTGTGGAATTTTTGGAGGAAAATGTATAGCACAAAAACCCCTGAAAACTTTACACAAGTTCAATAACTCAGTTAGCAAGCTCCTGTAAAAATTTCATCAATTTTGGAGTGGATTTGCTACCTCAAATAAATCCCCAAACTTCAGGTCAGTTTGAAACCCAAACTTGGGTGAGTCGACTCGCTCGAGTCGCACTCCGAGTCCGACCACCCAACCGCTCGGTTGAGCTGTTCGCCAGCACCACGCTCGGTCTCGGGCGTGCAGGTGCTGGGCCATCGGATTGAAATCGTGGGGCTCACGACCTCCCAGGGCTCCGCTCGTTCTCTTCTTCCTCCCCGCGTGTCGTGGCGTGGGTGGGCGTGCTCCAGCCACCTCATGGGGCCCCGCAACGGCTCTGAGCCCTTTCTTTGTCAATCGTGGTCGCCTTTGCCTCGACCTTACCGCCTCGCTCGCTTTCTCAAAGCAACCTCCCTTTTGTCCCATCGCCATTAAACCTCTGTCCTCGAGCTCAGATAGCTTCTGGCTACTTGGGCACCTCCGAGGTCCTCCTCTAGCTCCTTCACATCCCCTGGCACTCCAGCTTCCTCTCGTTGTTAGTTGGGTGCAAAACCACCGAGTGCCTCTCGCCCCGCCATTTTTGAGCTTCGGAGCTCTTCTCGGCTGACAGTGTTCCAGTGGATCTCTTGCACTAATCCTTACCCCTCTGAACACCTTTGGTCGTCGTCAAGTGGAGCCCTAATCCCATTTTGGTTTGCCTCCCAAGGAGCAGCTGGATTTGGATTTTCTGCTCATGGCCGTAGGTGGAGCTTCGTCGTCCCCATCTCCTGGTGAGGTTCCTCCACTCGCTTCCTCGGTTCCGAGCCTCCTTAGGTCATCGACAGTGTTCCTCATCACCCTTGTTATCTTTGGTTGCTCGTGAGCTGCCGCCGCCATCTTCCTCCTCTCGGCCACGCGGTCTCCGCCGGACCTCCTCCGAGCTCCTCCAACCTCATCTTGGCCCCGGTAAGTTCGTTCTAGCCTCCCGAGCTCGAGCACTTGTCGATTAGGTCGTGTCGAGCCCTTTACATGTTTTCGGTTTTTCCTGAAACTTGCCTCCGCCTCCTCCGGCCACGGGCGTTCTAGGCTCGCCCGCCGAGGATACCTCAGTTAGGTTCGCAATAGTATTGCGCCATTTTGGTACTTTAGTTAGCTCCGCGTGGTTTTGGTCGCCGCGACGTGTCGGCGAGTGAATCATGTAGCCTGCCTTTGTCGATCGTCCGACAAGTCCCCAGACCTCCTTGGGTAAATCGTGGCCGCCCACGACCACCCTAGGGTAGATCCGAGCCTTTGGCTCCTTTCCGTAAAACTTAAGCCTCTGGACCTCCCCCTAGTATAATCTCAGCCGTTAAGACCACCCCCAAGTCAGATCTGTACCATAGAGGGTTTTCCCTGTAAATTTCTAAGTCCCAGGACCTCCCTAGTTCAATCTCGGCCGTTAAAGACCTCCTGGGATTAGCTCTAGCCGTTAGATCTAGCTCGTAAAATCTTGCGCTAGACCTCCCTAGAGTTGATCCTAACCGCCTAGAACCACCCCTGCTTAAATCCTAGCCGCTTAGACCTTTTTCCGTCGCGCGAAAGACCTCCCTTGGTCATTTTGCAAGGACCACCTCGGGTCCTCTTTGTAAAAGCCGCCTCTGGTCTTTTACAAAGAAAACCCCGTTCGGACCTCTTAGGCTCAATCCTAGCCGTTCACGACCTCCCCGGATTTAGATCTGAGCGTTAGATCCCCTTTGTAAAATCCTTAGCGCTCAGACCTCCCTCCGCGTCGATCTGGACCGTTGAGGACCTCCCTAGGCCCGACCGAACTGCCCGCATCTCCTCCTGTTGAAACCCTGTCTCTTAGGACCTCCCCGAGTAGATCTTGGCCATCCATGACCTCCTCGGTTAAATCCCAACCGTTCAGGACCTCCCCGGGTAGATCTCAACCGCTCAGACCTCCTAAGGGAGATCCGAGCCGTTAAGATCTCGTCTGCTCAATCGCTGACCTTAGACCTCCCTAGTGCTCGGGACCGCCAGATCTTGATCCGACGGTCACAACCTCCGTTAGGCGCGAGGACCTCCTTTGCGTGCGTCTGCATGCACTGGTCGTGACCGTTGGATCCGATCCAACGGTCCGCACTTCCCAAAGGCGAGAGGAGGTCTTGTGTGCGCTGTGCCGAGGCCCGTGAACCGCCGATCTTGATCTAACGGCCCACGACCTCTCCTTTTCTTTTCGCTCGCTTTGGACCTCCCAGAGCTCAAATTTTCAAGTCTTTTAATGTTTTAAATTTCAAAAGTGCATAACTTTGTCATTTTAACTCCTTTTTGAATGATTCCATTGCTTGTAGCTTTGTTGTAGAATGAACTTTAACTGAGAATGAATTTAGGCAATCATTATGTAGCAGAAAATGATTTTAACTACATGATCTTGTTTAGTGAAAAATGATGTCTAGAAATGCATTGAAAATTTGTAAAATACATAACTCTCTCTCTGTAATTGCAAACTGAGCAAACTCAACTTGGTAAAATTTATCTGTAGACAGGCTTTAATATGAACTAGGCTTTGTCCTTATGTATGTTCCAGAAAAGTAAGATATGCTAGTTTTAGAACTTAGAAAAACCATAACTAATTCATTATAACTCCAAATTGTGCAAACTCAGTTTTGTTGTTGTTAGGATACTAATATCTACCTACGATAAAGATTTCAGCTTCTAGATCATTATAGAAATTTTTGCCATAAACAGTAACCGAAATTAATTTAATTAGGATTTTTCAGGCTGAGAGAGCTTAGTTTAGCCATAACTTTTTCATGCTAAGTCCAAATGAAGTGATTCTTGTTTCTAAAATTGTCTAAAATCAACCTCTAGCTGCTGTAGAAATTTCATGGGATTTGGATGTTCTTTGCTGTTGAGTTCCTTTTGGTGTTCTTCGTTCTTATCGATTTTTATCGCCTTTTCGCGTTAGGTTCCGAAGAAAACTTTGAACCTGAGCACTCCCCTCTGCAGCAAGACCAATCCCCGCAAGGCAAGCAGTTTGATCATGTTAATCCCAGTATTTTAAGTATTTATGTTGATTTCGAATTCTATGTATGCATTGCTACTTTGTGTTAATAGTTGACCTAATAGCTGCATTTCCTTAGGCAAATGATTATTCTCTACTACCCTGAGCCTAGGTTATTGCTGTGATTAGAGTTCGTGGATGAGCTCTTTTCACTTAGTAGCTTACGAATTAATTGCTTAGCGATGCTTAGCTTCCGGTAGAAATGGGCGGTTATCGACTTGTCGATAACCTTGATCACATAAAACTTATTATGATTTATGATTTCAGCCTTGTGCCATGTCTACTTATGAAAACTAAAACTGAAAACAAAATGATTTAGACTTGGGCACAATGGTATGATTGGTGTGCTTTTGGGTGTGACTGGAATGGTGCCCGGGTCATTAAGGACCTAGTTACTTGCGCCACCGTACTGAGCATTATTGCGTGCTAACCACACTAGAGGGTATGGGACCTCTCTTGACTTAGTACTTTGGCGTGTATTGGCTTCGGGTCGCAGGGAGTCGCAGGAGGGATGGTGTTGGGAGCATTGTAGTGTCCGAAAGACTTCACCCGTGATTGGATTTGTTGTCTTTCGGCTTGCAATGTAAGCGTATGGGTTTCTATCCATACGAGCGGCTCGTAGTTAATGCACAAGATTGGAAAGGTCTCGTAGGACTTAGCCATGCCGGCATACCTTCGGAAATGTGCTTTTGGGCTTAAAGGCGGTCTGGAGTGTGGGTACATTGGTACACCCCTGCAGGGTTAAAACTATTCGAATAGCCTCGTCCTAGGTTATGGACACGCTCGGCTACGCCCCGTGAGAACTAGACTACAACCTTTTTAAACTAAAACTTGATGGGTGGTACGAATCGGGGATTCGTGCTATGCTATGGTGACTATTGGGATAGTCACTTCCAGGTTGTTACTTGTATGTATCTTTATTTCACAGTTACTTTGACAGCAAAATAAATTTGCAAACTTGCTTTTAAATGTATTACATTATTGCAAATAAAGTTGGCTTTGTGCAAAATGAGACATACAACCTCCACCTAAATAAGCTTGCATGTAGTTATGAATAGGTCCGCTATTCCACACGTCGCCTTTGCAGTACCTTTGTGTACTCGGCTATCTTGCTTAAATGTATTTGTTGCAGAGGAAGAAGGTGAGCTTGAGGGGCCTCACTTCGTGAGTTGTGCCGTGGTAGCCGAGGCGTCTAGCTTGCGGCCCACCGGTTGCCTTGTGGGTTGTGTGGCTAACCTGGCCGACTTTTGTTCTAGCCATCTTATGGCACCTTTGCTTCATTGTCATTTTTGTATATTGTTCTATTTGGCCGATCGGCTCTCTTTTGTAATAACTTTACCTTATGTATGTCGTTGATGAACTTAGTGATGTATGTTGTATGGAAATGATGTGTAATTTTGTGATGATGTTTATATGCTGTAATTCTGGGAAGCATGTGTCCATCGAGGCTTAGAATGTTTAATTAGTATGTTAGAACCATTTGGAGGTTAAAGTGTTACTAGTTAAATATTCCTAGTCCTCACAGTTTATCACCGCTAAGCAGATGTCCGATGACAACCCTTATATGTTCTAGAATCACTGCTAGGTGACTTAGGACAACCCTTAGCTAGTTGGTGATCTCTACCAAATGACCACCAGGACCTCCTTGGGATTTCTTATGACCACTAGGACCTCCCTAAGACCTCCTCTTGGACCTTCTTGGAAGCGTCTCCATGACCTTCTCATGGACCTCCGCGGAAACGTCTCAGGACCTCCCAATGGATCTCCTCGGAAACATCTCCGGGACCACCTCTAGGACCTCCCCTTGGACCTCTCCAAGAAATCCTCTTGAATCTCCTCAGGACCTCTCTTGGTTACATCTGAACCGCCCAGGACCTCCCTTGGTTTCATCTGAACCGTTCAGGATCTCCCAAATACCATCTGTATCGCTCAGGACCTCCCTTGATATCATCTACACCGTTCAGGGCCTCCCCTGATTTCATTTGAACCGTTCTGAACCTCCCTTGGTTTCAACTGAACCGATCAAGATCTCCCCTCAGGACCTCCTCTCAGGACCTCCCTTAGGACCTCCCCTCAGGACCTCCCTTGACTTCTTAGGACCTCCTCTGATTACACAGGACCTCTTCAAGATCACTCCAGGACCTCCTCGGGATCATTGTAGAATCATCCCGTGACCTCTCCAAGACCTCCCTAGATTGCCTTTTTCGACCGAACGTGGTCCCAACTATGAACCCAAGTCGTATGTCTGCTTAGAGCTTCCGTGGTTATGTGCATACATAAACGATGTGACTGTGTGTGTGTTAGCTACCGATCCAGGGAATGACACCGTATACATAGTGGATCCCACACTCAAAAATTAGGGTCTGACAGGCTTGGTATCAGAGCCCTCGACTGCAGGGTAACGTCCTTAGCTAACTAGTCGATAAGAACTTAGGACTATACGTTAAAGAACAGTTTAGCAGCCCTACAAAAAGTATATATGTAATTTAATCTTGGCTTTCTGACCAGCCCATTTCTCTCAGTTTTGCTTAACCATCTGTGGTCTAAATGCATCTTTTGATTTTTTTTTACTTATTGGCCTTGAGCATGCTACTTTACGTTGTGAGTACTGAGTAGACCTATGATGGTATCTTTCCATTATAAGTGTCATATTGCATTGTCGCTTACTGCTCTCTAACGAGTTCTCGCTAACAGATGCCTCCGAAGAGAGCAGCCGTAGGTTGTGGTCGTGGCCGCGGCCCAGCACCAGCACCAGCTCCAGCGCCAGTGCTAGTACCACCACCACCTGAGCACCCCATGCTGGCCCAAGTGATGGCGCAACAAACTCAGTTGCTACAAGCATTAGATGCTAGTCAGCAAGCCGGAGCTGCCAGCCAGGGGTCCAAGCTTGCTGAGTTCATGCGCACCAAGCCCCCTGTCTTCTCTAGTGCAAACGAGCCACTGGAAGTCGAAGATTGGCTTCGCACGACGGAGAAGAAGCTGACTTTGGCTCGCTGTCGAGAGGAGGACAAAGTGGTGTATGCCACCCACCAATTATCAGGACCAGCCGTTGACTGGTGGGACAACTATATGGCCGCCAGAGTCGAAGAAGAACATGCGACTGATAATCAAGGAGCTGCAACAAATGTGGGATGGGCCGAGTTACATGAAGCTTTCCGGAGCAACTTCATCCCTACCAGTGTTATGCGCATGAAGAGAAATGAGTTCAGGGCCTTGAATCAGGGCAACTCCTTAGTCACTGAGTATCTCACCAAGTTCAATCAACCGTCTCGCTACGCACCAAATGATATCACAGAGGAGGAAGAGAAGATAGATCGTTTAAGAGAAGGGCTACGTGATGGTCTGAGAGTGCAGTTGATAGTCCATGGTTTCTAAGACTTCCAACAATTGATTAACAAGGCATTGCTCCTGGAAAATAAACGCAAGATATTCAAAGCCACTCGCAAACGAAAGATGGGCACTTCCCGAGGGCCGTCATTCAATGCTCAACCATCTTTTGGTGCACCTTCTAGTAGTGGCTCCTGGCCTACCTCTCTACCCAGGTCTTCAGCCCCAACAAGTCGGCCTGGTGGTGCCCCATATACCACCCCAGCCCAACCGAGGCAACCCCAACCGTCTGGCACCCTACCTGTTGGCCAATTGTGCTTCAATTGCAATGAGCCAGGGCGCTTTGCCAACAACTTCCCACGCATGTCCCTCACCCCTGTCAAGTTCAATGTGGGGAGTACCCCGGCACGAGTGCCGCACACCCCAGTGACAAAGAACAAGAGGAAGATCCGTGGATCGCCACAAAGACCTAGAACCACTCCCTCACAAGGACAAGGCCGAGTGAACCACATCACCATCAAGGAAGCACAGGAGGCACAAGATGTACAAATGGGTACGTTCTTAGCAAACTCCTTGCTAGCATGTGTTCTTTTTTACTCTGGAGCATCACATTCCTTCATCTCTCGCAAGTTTGTGGATCATTGGCAATTGTCCACTTTTAAGCTCAATAAACCTCTAGAGCTTAGCTCACCTGGGGGACTATTATGGGCCAAATTAGTAAGCCCTGGGGTGGAAATTCGGTTTGAGGGGATAGCATTTCCAGCAGACTTAATGGTGCTAGAAGCCCAGACCATGGACATCATCCTCGGGATGGATTGTCTAGCCAGATATCAAGGGGTGATAGATTGCACCAATAGGACAATGAGACTTACCAAAGGACCTGGCATGGTGATCACAGTCAAAATGGACAGACCCTTCTAATGGAAGAGGGCAGTCTGTTATGCCATAGGTGTTCCTTTGGAAGGATGTCGGGACCCCGAGATTGCAACCCCAGGACCCTCTGTGCATTCTGAACTAGTTCCAGATCAGTAGCTAGCTCGCACAGTTACAACGTCGGTGTAATCACAACCATACAACAAAATAACGATGAAGCGGACAAATTAATATTAATAGGTAGCAAAAGGGACCTTATGTCAAGTCTTAAAGAGTGCGCCACGCAGGGTTTAGCAACAAAAGAAAATTTGCAGCGGAAACATAATATCTCGTGGAGGCCACACGACATGCCCACAGGCAATCGAGTGGAGGACGCGACCTAGTTCGCAAAGTCATTCAGATACTCCTCTTCATAATACTCCAGGTTCCCTGGTTCTTCTGTGGGGATTAATCACACAGGGCGCAAGCCGTGAGTACTTTGAATGTACTCAGCAAGTCATAGGAAATGTATGCAATTATTATTCATGCGAGGCTAGACAAGGATAGCTTTATGTTTACTTTGCAGAAAGTGATATTGACAGTAAATACAATAAGTAGATTGAAAGCATAATTTAAAAGATTAATACATAAGTAATTCAGTTCTTTGCAACAACTAGAGATCTTTCCAACCATTCCATCAAAACCATCGGTTCCACTATTTTTAAGAAAACATCTACCCCTTGCGTGAAATCACCGAGCATGTCCATAACCAGGGACACGGCTATTCGAATAGTTTTTATACACTCTGCAGAGACTGTACAGCTTTACCCACAAGAGATAATTGACTTATAATGTCCGTCTGACACACTACCGAAGGTGTGCGACTAAGTCATTATCACGAGGCCTTTATAAAGCTTTGTTTTGACTCGGTTCTGCTCGCTAAGGATTCGCTTCTAATGGGTCTATCTCCCACCAGATTCATGCCCCCTCTTGCGCCGTTCTCAACCAAAACAGAACCGACTCAAAATATTTGTAATATTCCAGAAGTGTGAGAAGTCAAGAAACGGATTAATTAAAATTAATCGGTAGAGAATAATTTTAGTCGGGGAAGGTTTTTTCTTAGTTTTCGTCAAATCCAGCGTAGAGAGGGGCTTTTCTGCGTTTTTCCGCTACCTTTGGGGCTGGGCCTTGGCCCATCTAGTGTGGCCGGCCAAGGGGGAGGGCCACCTCCCCAAACCCTAGCCGCCCCCTCCCTCTCCCCTTTCCTCCTCCCACTTGGCAGCCGCCTACTCCCCTTCCTCCCTCTTGGGCGAATCCTCTTTCCCCTTGCACCTCCCCTCTCCCAAGGTGCTGCCCCTGCACCTCCCCTCATCCAAGGTGCTGTCCTTTGCAAGAAGGAAGAAGGAGAGGAAGAAAAGAAGGAGAAGAAGGAGAAGAAGGAGAAGAAGGAGAAGAAGTTTTATGTGGGGTTTGGTTCAGCGATTTCTAGTGGTTCTACAAGGGTAACGAGATGTTTTCCCCGCTGTTTGATCCTTAGTAGATGCGAATTTGATTAGAATTGTCGGTTAATTGTTGGGCTGCAGAAGATGCAGTTCTGTCCAGAACCTTGCGTGAGTATTTTCGTGTATTTAGAGTCTGAATTTTAAGTTTCCATCTCCTAGAGATATGTGGGTTATTTCGTTAGCTTTCAGTGGCCGCAAAGATCACTCGATTCCGAGGTCTGAGTCAAAAGTTATGGTCGATTTAGTATCTGCTGCCAGAAATCTGACGAGAATAATCTGTCTGGTTATTTCCTAAAATATGAAAGGGAATTTGGTAGAATCTGAAAGTTCACCCTTCTAGGTTATTGTAGGTAATTCGATAACCTTTTCAGATTGATAAAGAACGATCAATTCGGAGTTACCTATTAAAAGTTATGGCCATTTTAGTTTTGCTGTTCGTTTGTGTAGACAGTTTCTGTACTGAATGTTCAGACAATGGGTAGCCTTTTATTTTGGCCGAATTGGTTTATTGTGTCAACTAGAGTATTGTAGATTATTCAGTTAAGAATATACAGGAATTGGATTTACCCCTTTTTGACTTCCAGATCTTGAGTTATGTCTTTTACCGTGCTGCTGTCCAGAATCAGATTACGGCAGGAAATGTTGTCTTTCGGTTTCAGCTTGGTAAACTTGTTTTGAGTCGTCAAGTAAGCGTTGTAGAATGCCGATTTAGTAGCGCTGGGTGTATTATGACCTTATTGAATTTATTTTACTTGTTTAGGAGGTGAAGCCTCGGGTTTAGGAGTATCGCCTTGGCGCTAACGCGCCACATCGTGGAAGGCAAGTAATTGTAGCAGTGTTACTACTGAGTAATTGGTTGTTCTTACTACTTGCAATCCATATGATTTTCGTATTTTGAAGTTGTATGCCATGGTTGGTTGACTTACATATGAGATGATGACAGTATTTATTATTTTAATGATTTACATTGGTTATCGTGTGTGTAGTCATGAAATGGTTGTTTTATGTGCCGAATGTGGATCATGGATGTATTTCTTCCATAATGATTATGTAGTAGTTGTACAAGTTAATCTTGTTGGTGCCCTTATGAGATGTCACACATGTGGTGTATAATTATCCTATCATTCATAACATACCATTACATTGCATTGTGGATGTCGCCGCTTATGGCGCGATCAGACTGCAGACAAAGATCGTACATTGTCATAGTACGATGCACACTCTTACCTTGATGGGTAAGGGTGCAGTGGAGCATGGCATGCATTTGCATTAAGCATTGTGGGTGGAGGACATGCATACCTTTGTTTATGGTTGAATTCTTATGAGGCAGGACTCATGATAGTCCATGTGGTTTATTGAATGAGATAGTGGATTGTGGATTGTGGTCATGAAATAATATAACCTGTGCTGTAGTTTGCTTGTCAATTGATTAACCTGTTATACAACTTACTTGCTGAGATTTTTATCTCACTCTTGTTGTTTCCTTTCCCCCCTTTCAGGTGATTCTTAAGCATTCCTGGGATGGGTAGAGCGGCACTGCAATAAAGCACTCAATTTATAGTTTCATGCTGTAATAATGTTGAGAGGAACTTAGCCTATTGTCTAGTTTTGTCACGAGTGTTCTGTTGATTTATTATTGATGCATTAGTGGACTACACTTGGTTTAATCTGCTAGAGGTTGTTAAATTATTGAACTTGTTACTGTTAACTTTATTCCCATAGTGGTTTATGCTTCCGCTTATTGATTCTTGCCTAGAGTTGCTGCCGAAATATCTAATTTTGAAATTATTGGCTAGCTGTAGAGTGGTTAAGTAGCATTCCAGGGTATTGTGGATCTTGGGGTGTTACAGTTGGTATCAGAGCCTAGGCTTTAGGTTCTAGGAGAAATAAGGAAAAAATTGGCACACTTGCACATGTAGGATGGGGAAGGGTTTGCATATCTTGCATATACCTTGTTGAAATCTTTAAGTTTTGCTTGTGTTTCACTTGTCTGAGTTTATTGTTTTGTTTGCTTGTGGGTTGTGGTGGCTGCAGAATGCCACCTAAGGGTAGTGGCCGTGTTCAGCTTGCTACGCCAGCGCGCAACCGGCGCTTGAGGAGGCCGAGGATGCTCACCCGCTGGCGGTACCCAAGAGGAGCCGTTGGTGTGGTTAGGGCCATGCAGGCAAGAGTTGAGGGCTTTGAGGCGGGCGGTGGCCCTCGGTGCTGCTGCCGCCCGGTGCTCGAGGTTGCGGCACTGGAGCGAAGCGCATCTCACTTCGTGAGTGGGTAGGGTTGAGGTCGACAGCCGACGCGGCGCCACTCCGCCTGCCGACCGGGCCGTCCCATGTGGAGGACAAGATGGAGGCTTTTGAGGTAGTGGCTCTCCGATCGCGTGCGCTATGTGGCGCAATGGCCAAGGAGAGGCCCAGATCTGGTGGAAAGGAGTGCACCGCCAGACGGCCGCACACGGACTCCCATCGTGGGCGGAGTTCGTCCGGCGCTTGAGAGGCGATTCTATCCGAGACCTTTCGGACAAGATGAAAATTGACTTGGGCAAATACACGCAAGACAAGCGATCGGTGGCGAGTATGAGGTGGGCTTCAATCGATAGTCCGCCGTCCCACATGTGGCTCGGGACGATGCGAGAAGGCGGCGCTTTAAATCGGGGCTTAGGCCTTCGATCCGCCACCGCTGGGTGCCTTCCGACATGATTTTGCACTCGTGGAGCAGCCCGGGATCGAGATGCAAGATGCGTGACACGGAGGACACTCGCAAGGCCTCCGGAGGAGATCACCTCGAGGTCATAGCGAGAGGAGGGGCCATTCTGGGGCCCTACGCTTAAGAAGGCAAAGGGTCGTCGCCACCACCCTACCGTGGAAGCGCGCGAACCAGCTCTACTAGAGGAGCTCTGCATGCAGTGCCACTCGGAAGCCCGGAATGGGCTTGGTGTGCTTCGTTGTGGGATCCGCAGACAGCGGAGTGATCGCTCTTGGAGGGGGCAGGTACTATTTGTGGTCAAAACCACAAGGATGTGGTGTGCGTGCGTAATCCCAAGGAAGCTACGGGGGAGTTGGCGCCTACACTGCAGCGGGATCCTCTCGCCCGATGGCACCGCTCGATGATGACCATGGCTCCTACCCGCAGTACCTACCCGCGGTCCCTACACCGCACACCGCCGGCGCCTTCAAGACCTTCATCGATCGCCTTGACGCCCCACCGAGGATACGGGTTCGGCAGCCTACCCATCGACCGGTACCTCGGTGGACACCGCGCCGACCTACCAGAGTGCGGCGATCCTTCTTCTTCACCGTCCCTGCGGCATTCTCCATGCCGACATCGGATAGCGTGGATCGTGGAGACGCTGTGTGATGTACCTTATCCGCTGACTCTTTCGATGCTCGCGCATTTTTGATTCTCGGAGCCGCTTTCTTTTGTTTCGAGAATTTTGTTGAGCCGGCAGGCTTTGCGCGCTTGATTGGAAGGGCGTGGTTGTTAGTTCTCCTAGTGGGCTTATATCTAGTTCTCGTGTTTGCCCGGGTGTGTGGTGATTCTAGCGTATGAGGAGTTCGTAGCGAATTTGGTGGTAATACCCGGAGCCCTTCGATGTGATCCTTGGCATGGATTGGCTCACCTGCATCAAGTCGTTATCTCTTGTTTCGGAAGACGGTCACCTTGCGTTCTCGCCTGGGCATGAAGTTGTTTTCCAAGGAGTGCTCCGCAAGATTTCTCTTGTTGTCGTGCGCTTGTTTCTGATCGCGGATGCGTGTCGTGGTTGTTGTGGGCTTTGGTGGAGGGTCTCGAGGCTGCTTTGAGGTTAGAGAACATACCAAGAGTCCGCAAGTATCCGGATGTTTTTCCCGGTGAGCTCCCCGCTTGCCACCGGAGCGGAGTCGATCTTCGATGTTGAGCTGCCCGCACGCGCCTATTTATAAGTCCTCGACGATGGCACCGCTGGAGCGGTGGAGCTAAAGAAGCGCTTGGATGAACTCTTAGCTAAGGGGTTCATTAGACCGAGCACGCCACCCCGGGCTGCTCCGCTTTGTTTGTGGAAAGAAGGATGGCACCAAGAGGCTTTGTGTGGATTATCGAGCGCCAATCGGTGACAATAAAGAATAAGTATCCTCGCCTCGCATTGAGGATCTCTTCGATCGCTTGAGGGGTGCCAAAATATTTTCCAAGATTGATTTGCGATCCGTTACCATCAATCATGGATCGTGAGGAAGATATAGAGAAGACAAAGATTTAGCACAAGGTATGGGCATTATGAGTATGTTGTTATGTCTTTTGACCGACTAATGCTCTCTTTGTCTTTATGGAAGCTATGAACAGGATGCTCCATGAGTACCTAGATTCTTTTGTGGTGGTCTTCATTGACGACATCCTGGTTTATTCCAAACGGAGGAGGACCACGAGTTGCACCTTAACCTGGTCCTAGATACTCTTGAGGAATAAATATTATGCGGCTAAAGAAATGTGCTACGTTATCCAAGTAGGATTTTGGGTCATACCATCACAAGACGGTATTACAAAGTGATCCAAGAATGTGGCAAAGAAGTGGTACAAATGGCGGAGGCCAACCAATGTGTCGAGATTCGAGTTTCCTTGGTCTTGCCGGTATTACGGCGCTTTGTGCAGATTTTTCCAGCATTGCTAAACCAATGACCCGACTCACGCAAAGGGAGTTTCTTTTGTGTGGACGGACGCCAGAGGCCGGGTTTCACTTTGAAGAACAAGCCGTGAATGCACCTATTCTATCCTTGCCCGAGAGTGGCAAGCGCTCACGATGTACACAGATGCTTCTGGATTGGACTCGGATGTGTGCCGATGCAAGAGGGCCGAGTAATCGCTATGCTTCTAGACAGCTTGAAGACTCATGAGCGTAATTATCCCACTCATGATCTCGAGTTGGCGCCGTTGTCTTTGCTCAAGTCATGGAGGCATTACTTGTATGGGGAACAAAGTGCGATATCTTTACCGATCACAAGAGCCTTAAGTATATATTCACTCAAATGAGAGCTAAATTTAAGGCAATGAGGTGGTTGGAGTTAATCAAAGATTATGACCGACCATCCAAGATCACCCTGGTAAGGCTAATGTGGTGGCTGATGCCTTAAGCAGGACAGGGGTACCTCAGGTAGCGTTGTCCTTGGTCTCGGAGTTTGAGAAGATGGGTATCTCCTTCTGTCTTACAGGTTCTGCGCAGGCGGAGGCACAGATGATCATCCAGTCTGCCATTCCTGAGCGCGTTCGTGAAGCTCAACAGCACGATCGGCTCCTTTGAGAGGTGCGAAAAAGGATCTCGAGGGGCGTTCGAGACTTTAGTGTGGATGAACACGGTGCGGTTCGTTTCAAAGGCCGGCTGTGTGTACCCCAGAAATCAACAGTGAAGAATGATATTCTTCGTGAGGATCACCGAACCCCATATTCGGTACATCCAGGAGAGACCAAGATGTATCGTGATCTGAAGCAAATCTTTTGGTGGAAACGGATGAGGGTGGACATTGCTAAGTATGTCGCTTCTTGTGGCGTTTGTCAGCAGGTAAAGGCCGAGCACAAACGTCCTGCTGGTTTGTTGCACCCTTGGGGTACCGAGTGGAAGTGGGAGCACATCACTATGGACTTTGTGGTTGGGTTGCCGCGCTCGCCCCGAGGGCGAGATGCAATATGGGTCGTGGTGGATAGGCTTACCAAGTCCGCGCACTTCATACCGATAAGGACGACCAACACAGCGCAGGATCTAGCCCCGTTGTACATCCGAGAGGTGGTGAGACCGCACGTGTACCCAAGTCCATTGTTTCGACCGAGATGCCAAGTTCGTCTCTAAGTTCCGCAGAGTCTTCAGTCGCGTTGGGCACGCATGGCTTCCTCGATGCGACTTTTCACCTCGCACGGATGGTCACCGTGAGCGGACCATTCGACCTAGAGGACATGCTTCGTGCTTGCGTGCTTTCTTGGAAGGGCGCTTGGGAGGACCATCTGCTTTGGCGTAGTTCGCTTATAACAATAGTTATCGCGAGTATCAAGATGCCTCCTTTGAGGCTTTGTATGGTCGGAGGTGTGTTTCCTCTTGCCGGGATGCAGCGGTGAGAGGTCGTTGCTTGGTCCGGATCTTGTTCACCAGACCGTGGAGAAAGTGCGAGAGGTTCGTCGAACTCGCTACTGCGTGAGCCGACAAAAGAGTTATGCGGATGTTCGCGCCGAGAGTTGGAGTTTGCGGTGGGTAGCCTTGTGCTCCTTCTCGTGTCTCCAACCAAGGGTGTTGTTCGCTTTGGTACCACCGAAGCTTAGCCCGCGGTACATCGGTCCTTTCCGGTGGTTGCTCGGGTGGGTAGTGTGGCTTATCGCTTGGAGCCGCGGACTCTTTGAGTGGTGTGCACAATGTTTTTCATGTGTCTATGCCGAGGAAATACTTATGGATCCAGAACATAAAATTGACTCGAACAGTCACAAAGGAGCAGATCTCACCGTGGAGAGTCGGCCATTCGTATCTTGGATACATCGGAGCGGGTCTTGAGGAATAAGACCATCAAGTATGTGAAGGTCCTTTGACTAATCATCCGAGAGAGAGGCTACGTGGAATTGGAGGATCTTATGCGAAAGAAGTACCCGAGTTCTTCGAGGTCGTGAGTACACCTAGTTTGGGTTGTTTGTCGCTTGTGGTCTGCTCTTTGTGGTTCAGAGAATTGGATTCGAGGCGAATCCTTTTAAGGTGGGAAGAATGTAATATTCCGTATGTGAGAAGTCAAGAACGGATTAATTAAAATTAATCGGAGAGAATAATTTTAGTCGGGAAGGTTTTTCTTAGTTTTCACAAATCCAGCAGAGAGGGGCTTTTCTGCGTTTTCCGCTACCTTTGGGGCTGGGCCTTGGCCCATCTAGTGTGGCCGGCCAAGGGGGAGGGCCACCTCCCCAAACCCTAGCCGCCCCTCCCCTCTCCCCTTCCTCCTCCCACTTGGCAGCCGCCTACTCCCCTTCCTCCCTCTTGGTCGAATCCTCTTTCCCCTTGCACCTCCCTCTCCCAAGGTGCTGCCCTGCACCTCCCTCATCCAAGGTGCTGTCCTTTGCGCAAGAAGGAAGAAGGAGAGGAAGAAAAGAAGGAGAAGAAGGAGAAGAAGGAGAAGAAGGAGAAGAAGTTTTATGTGGGTTTGGTTCAGCGATTTCTAGTGGTTCTACAAGGGTAACGAGATGTTTTCCCGCTGTTTGATCCTTAGTAGATGCGAATTTGATTAGAATTGTCGGTTAATTGTTGGGCTGCAGAAGATGCAGTTCTGTCCAGAACCTTGCGTGAGTATTTTCGTGTATTTAGAGTCTGAATTTTAAGTTTCCATCTCCTAGAGATATGTGGGTTATTTCGTTAGCTTTCAGTGGCCGCAAAGATCACTCGATTCCGAGGTCTGAGTCAAAAGTTATGGTCGATTTAGTATCTGCTGCCAGAAATCTGACGAGAATAATCTGTCTGGTTATTTCCTAAAATATGAAAGGGAATTTGGTAGAATCTGAAAGTTCACCCTTCTAGGTTATTGTAGGTAATTCGATAAACTTTTCAGATTGATAAAGAACGATCAATTCGGAGTTACCTATTAAAAGTTATGGCCATTTTAGTTTTGCTGTTCGTTTGTGTAGACAGTTTCTGTACTGAATGTTCAGACAATGGGTAGCCTTTTATTTTGGCCGAATTGGTTTATTGTGTCAACTAGAGTATTGTAGATTATTCAGTTAAGAATATACAGGAATTGGATTTACCCCTTTTTGACTTCCAGATCTTGAGTTATGTCTTTTACCGTGCTGCTGTCCAGAATCAGATTACGGCAGGAAATGTTGTCTTTCGGTTTCAGCTTGGTAAACTTGTTTTGAGTCGTCAAGTAAGCGTTGTAGAATGCCGATTTAGTAGCGCTGGGTGTATTATGACCTTATTGAATTTATTTTTACTTGTTTAGGAGGTGAAGCCTCGGTTTAGGAGTATCGCTTGGTCGGCTAACGCGCCACATCGTGGAAGGCAAGTAATTGTAGCAGATGTTACTCGAGTAATTGGTTGTTCTTACTACTTGCAATCCATATGATTTTCGTATTTTGAAGTTGTATGCCATGGTTGGTTGACTTACATATGAGATGATGACAGTATTTATTATTTTAATGATTTACATTGGTTATCGTGTGTGTAGTCATGAAATGGTTGTTTTATGTGCCGAATGTGGATCATGGATGTATTTCTTCCATAATGATTATGTAGTAGTTGTACAAGTTAATCTTGTTGGTGCCCTTATGAGATGTCACACATGTGGTGTATAATTATCCTATCATTCATAACATACCATTACATTGCATTGTGGATGTCGCCGCTTATGGCCGCGACCGTACCGGTACAGCATCGTACATTGCCGTAGTACGATGCACACTCTTACCTTGATGGGTAAGGGTGCAGTGGAGCATGGCATGCATTTGCATTAAGCATTGTGGGTGGAGGACATGCATACCTTTGTTTATGGTTGAATTCTTATGAGGCAGGACTCATGATAGTCCATGTGGTTTATTGAATGAGATAGTGGATTGTGGATTGTGGTCATGAAATAATATAACCTGTGCTGTAGTTTGCTTGTCAATTGATTAACCTGTTATACAACTTACTTGCTGAGATTTTTATCTCACTCTTGTTGTTTCCTTTCCCCTTTCGTGTGATTCTTAAGCATTCCCGGATGGGTAGAGCTGACCTCGCAATAAAGCACTCAATTTATAGTTTCATGTCAGAATAATGTTGAGAGGAACTTAGCCTATTGTCTAGTTTTGTCACGAGTGTTCTGTTGATTTATTATTGATGCATTAGTGGACTACACTTGGTTTAATCTGCTAGAGGTTGTTAAATTATTGAACTTGTTATCAAGTTAACTTTATTCCCATAGTGGTTTATGCTTCCGCTTATTGATTCTTGCCTAGAGTTGTCGCTAAATATCTAATTTTGAAATTATTGGCTAGTCAGAGTGGTTAAGTAGCATTCCAGGGTATTGTGGATCTTGGGGTGTTACAATATTGGTAATTAGTTGGCCCAGTCCACCCCATCCTGGACATGTGGTTGCACGATATGACCCAGATCAATGGTTCAAGGTTAAGTCCTTAGTTGGCTACTCAGGCAAGACTATCCACGTCCCAATGTGCGTTACAGCACCGATACTTACCACCATCCACTCGCCCAAGCATAAAACATTTTCGGTTCTACCCGGCCAAAGACCACCCTAGCCTTGGCACTACATCTTTTTAACAATAGTGGCCGCGCCCCAATTCCATAATTTCTTTAGTCATGTTTATTCATACGAGCATGTGATCATGAGTTCCAACGTACAACTATAGCATGGCTAAGCATAATACGATACCCGTGTTGGTAATCTATCAATGTCCAACTAAAATAACCCATCCTATGGTGTCCAAGGGGTCATGTCATTCAAGAATACATGTCGTTTGCAATTTAACAAGGAGGTATACATCAATTAGGTAATTATTTACTCTCAAACCATTTAATATAAAACTAGCGATGCATGTTTATAGCAAACAATATAGTTTTGTAAAATGGGCTCAATATGATCAAAGGTCTATGACTTGCGTTGCTCAATATTCTGATAGCACCGGTCCTGTTCTCGCTCAAGATTCCGATAATTATCCTGATAAACCCCAATATTCTGATAATCCTCATCCTGTTCCTCTTCTGTCTCGAACCGTTGTCCCAATGCAGCGTCAGGTTCTACTTACGCAAAATATGATCGAAGCCAAGAACATCTGAAAGCATTCAAATGAAATCCAATAAATCCCAATACAACGAACAAAAGGAAATACTTCAAGCAAAACGAGGTAGATCCAACAGGGAGAGAGAGAATGTCCGCAGGAACATTCCTCGAGGGTTACCTAGATAGGAGAGATTACTTGGTTAGGTAATACTCTCATATCTGCTTTCGGATCAAGAAGGGTTCTGCTGCTGAGAACGGATAGCGATGGGTTACGCTAGGGTTTAGACGATGTTAATTGGTGGTTGATAAGGGACTGAGTTTGGCCTACAGAGAGGGCCAAATAACCTATGCCATCACTGGAGGACGGAAAGGACACTACACACAAGGTCGATCAAACAATCAATAGGAGAATCATTGATGGTGATGTTGTTTTCCTTAACAGACCACCTAGCACTCACAAACACACTCTCCAGGCATTCTATGAATGCACCCACGATGATCATACAATCAAAATCAATCCTCTTATATACTCTAACTTACTATCTCCGATTACTAACTAATATTTCAGATAATGATTAAAGATTTGTCTTTGCAAGTTATGTGGTAGCAGCACACTAATCCCTTGATTTATCCACTGGGGTTACTATAAGAAAATATAGCATGTTATCTTTGTTATCCGCACAGTAGTGACCTAGGGTCTAGCCAGCGAGATCTATACCCCTAACACTCCACTCTGTTAGTTTTGGCCCTCTCCACCAGGTTAGTTACTAACTGAACCAAGAAACACACGACTGCTGTGTTAATCCTTCCAATCAACTAGCTATCCCTTAATTCCTTATATCATCTTCTAATTGAACCTTAAGCACTTATGTCAAGGAAAATGGCTTTACTGACTGCTGCTTTCCGACAATACCGTTTTTCTAACAACAGAACAACTAGTAGCTAAGCAAGCTATTGATAACTTCTAAATAGCTAACAACAGATGCTTAAACAGTAAGAATAGTAATAACTAATCTACTAACTGGAACTAGTTCTACTGTTAATGGTCCAAATAGAAATAGAGAGAAGAGAGCCTGGAAGATTGAGGGAGGGCCTACTATCATACACGCACCAACAGAGAGAGCCAAAGGGGAAGGCAGAGCAGGGGAGGCTCGGGCATGCTCGGGGCAGCGCTGGTCGCCGGCGGGTGGTGGCGTGGGGAGGCCGGCGTGGGGTCAGAATGGGTTCCTGTGGGGACGGGGACCCTGTGGCCGGAGGTGGCGGCGCCGGAGAGGGGCAGACGCGGCGGCGGTAGGGCCCATGGTGGCGCCGGGCGCACGGGCGTGGAGGCGCGGTTGTAACATCCCAAATGGTGTACTTGTGCTTCAAATGTAAGAAAAGGAGTAGAAATTAAAACTTTTTCTTACATCATGTATTTCCTGTGTGTACTAAACAATTGTTGTACAAGAGTATGGAAATACAAAGTCACAAGTCTGTTGATCCAAATCTTGATCCTCCAAAAACAATCTTGTCGAATATTTTGATCATCTCCTCGAAATATTTTTCCTTAGTTCTTGGGGTGGTATGTGACCCCTCTGAAAAATTTCACAATTTTTAGAAATTGTTCGAATATTTTTAGAGGACACCAAACTGTTTGACTATCAGTCAAACCTTAAACCTAACTTTGTAGAATTTTTGGAGAAAAGTGTACAGCACAAAACCTCTGAAAATTTTATACAAGGTCCAACTCAAGGTTAGCAAGCTACTGTCAAAATTTCATAAAATTTGGAGCTAGTTTGCTAGCTCTAAAAGTCGCCTCAAGATCGGCCAAAATAAACCTAAGCCACGGTCCGAGTCGACTTGGACTCGGACTTCAGTCTTGGTCGCACCGAGCCGCTTAGCCGTGTCGGGCTCGGGCAATTGGCCACGTGTGGTCTAGACCGTGGGATTTCTATCCGACGATCAAAGACCTCCCACCCGCTCGACCTCCTCATGTCCTTTTTGCAAAGACAACCCTCGAGGACCTCCCCTAGGACCTCCTTTGCACCTTTTGCAAAGACCACCCTGGGGCGACCTCCTCAGCCCTCCACGACCACCCCTAGCACTTGGGTGATCGTGGGCCGTCCATCTTGAGATCTGTGGCTTAGACCTCCCCTACGTGTTAGGACCTCTAATACCTAGTTCTAAATCTGAGCCCTTAGATTTCAATCCAACAGCTCACGACCTCCCTAGTGGAGCTCGGTGCGGCTTCCAACCGTTACACTTGTTGACCAGTCCTCCCTGGTTCTCTCGCTGACTGGTGGGGCCTGGTCATTATCAATTTTTGTGCATGGCAAGAGAGAGCGAAGGCCTTGTCAACTCTAGGGTCGACAAGCGGCTATGTGCCGCCAACATTAAATGTTTGGCGACCTTTGCTCAAAAGTCTTTCTGGCAACCTGCTCCCGTCATGTCGAGGGTGCCCTAGCTCAGTGCACCCAAAAGCTTGGCCCTGGTTCATTTTAGCGCTCGGCTATATATGGATCCCGAGCTTCTCCCTTAAGCTTCTTTGGATCCATTCTTGCACCCCTAGCTTCTTTCTCTCGCTCTTGTGCTCAAGTCACCCAAAGCCTCTCGCCACCATTGCTAGACCTTGGAGCCTCCGCGACCTTTGAGCTCCAAAGTGGTTCAATATTGCAATTTTGGCTGTCCTTTTGTTCTCTTGGTCACCTCAAGCCTCCCTAACTTGTTTTGTTTAAACCTTCACAGAGGTTGACAAAGTGGGAGCTCATTGTTCGTGGTCGGAGCTGTCTTCTTCACCTCCGCGACCTCCACATCACCGGAGCTCTGCGACCACCCCCGTTCTCCTTCAATCCTCGGTGAGTACTTGGTTCCAAAACCCGATCCCCTTAGACCTCTTCGGTTTCGCTTTGGCGCATTTGGTCTCCGGTGGTTATCTCAGCTAGCCGCCAGAGAGTGCGCTCTAGCCCTAGTTTTCTGCACTGTAGGTTCTCCTTACTTTTGGAGCCTAGCGTGCTTTTGGTTTCGCGTGAAGTCCCGTCGCCGTGGTGAGCTAAAACCGAGTTCATGTTTTGTCGTGCCTTACTCGGACAAGTGTCAGAGCCTAATGATTAGCATTTAAGTTGTCCGAGAGCCCAATCATTAGTGTTAAATGTTGTTCTTGTCGGCAGTGTGCGCTCCATTAAGTCTTCAAACTCCTAAGAACCCATCTTGACCGTTTAGGACCACCCGAACTGCATCTTGACCGTTAGATCTCCTTGTATAAGTCTCTAGCCGCCAGACCTCCCCACAAATCTCGGCCGTTAAAGACCTCCGTAGGTTAAATCCCACCAGTTAGGATCACCCTCCGCTTTGGGGTCCTCTTTGCAAAAGACCTCCTTGAGGTCCTCTGTGCGAAAAGACCTTCCTTAGTCGTTTTATAAAAACCACCCCTAAGCCACCCCACCGAGGTCCTCTTTGCAAAAGGCCACCTTTGGTATTTTGTAAAGAGAACCTTCAAAACTACCTTTGGGGTCCTCTTTGCAAAAAGACCACCTCTGGTCCTTTGTGAAGAAGACCTCAAGACCTCCCCGCCTAAATCTGGACCGTTCACGACCTCCCCACGGAGATCTGAACCGTCCAGACCTCTCTCTATTAAACACCTGTCTCATAGGACCTCCCTCGCTTCATCTTAGCCGTTCAGGACCTCCTCCTGGAGATCTTGACCGTCTAGGACCTCCTCCTGGAGATCTTGACCATCTAGGACCTCCTCCTTTAGATCCGTGGCTTTAGGACCTCCCCTCGGGAGATCTTAACCGTCCAGACCTCCCCCTTAGTGAGATAGCCGTAGGACCTCCTCGTGGAGCTCGGGACCGCGGATCCGGATCGGCGGCCACGACCTCCCTAGTCTTGCGAGGAGCTCCGCGCGTGTTGTGCCTCGGTGGTGGGGCGTTGGATTCGATATCAACGGCTAAGACCTCCCTAGGCGCGATGAGGTCTTTGCGCCCACGGTGATCGTGTGGGTTTTGGATCGAGCTCGTGAGCCGTGCGATCTTTGATCAACGCCCACGACCTCCCGATTTCGTTGGTTTTCGAGTTAGTTTCGAGAGCTTTTATTTGCACATATTAATTGTTTTAAACTTCAAAATTGCATATCTTTTCTCTATAGCTCCAAATTTAACAAACTAAAGTTACGTAAATGCATCTTTAAGGTACTTTAGCTTAGTATAGGTTTCTGATGAGTCTTTAATACTGAAATTAATCATGCCTTAGATTTATAACTTAGAAAAATCATAACTAAATTATTTTAACTCCAATTAACATGAAACCACTCGTGTTAGCCTTAGAATGTCAGTAGCTACCTACCATAAAAATTTCAGCTACCCCACCTCTCTAGAAATTTTCACCAAACAATTTAATTATGTGAACAGTAACGGATTGCAATTTTTGAGCCGAACCAAATTGTTTGGATCATATCTTTTGCATTGAGAGTCCAAATCAGTTGGTTCTTGTTTCTAAATTTGTTATAAATCATGCTCTTTCTGCTGTAAAGTTTTCAGGTCATTTGGAGCATTTTGGTTTTAGAGTCTTTTTCGTTTTCTTTTTTTCTTATCGATTCTTTTTCGCTCTTTCGGTAGGTTCCGACGATTGTGCCATTATTGAGAGTGACCCTCTGCAGCATATTGAGCAGTAGCAGGCAGGCAAGCAGTTTGATCATTTCCCATTTGATCCCATTACTTTTAAAGTCTAATATTTTGTTTAACTTCTATGTATGCATTGCTATTTTGTTGTTAACTTGATTAGTTAATCCTCTAGTTGCATAATCTCTAGGTAAATGATTATACTCTACTACCTGAGCCTAGGTTATTTGCTGTGATTAGAGTTCGTTGGATGAGCTCTTGTCACTTAGTAGATTTCGAATAAATATTGCTTAGTCATGCCTAGTTATCGGTAGTATTGGGCGATCATCGACTTGTCGATGGTCTTGATCACACAAATACTTATATTATTCCATTATGTCCAATCCTTGTGTTTTATTGGTTTACAAATCAAAAACTGAAAACAAAAACTATATCTTGACTTGGGCACAATGGTATGTTGGTGTGATCTTTTGGGTGTGATTGGAATGGTGCCTAAGTCCCTAAGGACCGAGTTACTTGTGCCATTGATCCAAGCAATTGTTGCGTGCTGACCACACGAGGGGGGATATGGGACCTCTCTTGACTAAGTACTTTGGGAGGTGCTAATTATGAGCTGGTCGGTGGGTGTGTGCGTGTGTGTGTTTGTGGTGTGCGAGGAGCATTAGGCTGTCCTGTTAGGTTGTCTAATGTATCCTTCTCCCGTGGGTTGCGGCTCTTAATTAGCATCGTCCATTGGAAAGCGTCTTGTAGACTTAGCCGTGTCTGCATACCAAAGGAAGTATGCTAACCGTGGCTGGTGGAATGGCGGTCTATCGTGTGGGTACATTGGTACACCCCTGCAGGGTTTAAACTATTCGAATAGCCTCATCCTAGGTTATGGACACGCTTGGTTATTTCCCACAAGAACTAGACTACAACCTTTTAAAAACTTAAAACTTGACATGGGTGGTATGAAGGGGTACTTCATGCTATTGTTATGGTGACTAGTGGGTTAGTCACTTCTAGGACATTGTTGTTCTCTACCTATTGTTATCTTGGTCTCTCTTTTATTTGAACAATAGAAATTAATTGCAAACTTGCTTTCAAATGTATTAACTTATTGCAAAGAAAACTTGCTTTATGCTGAAAATACGTCCAGAGCCTCATCCACTTAAATAAAGCTTGCATGTAGCTAATTATAGTTCTGTTATCTTACACGTCGGGTCTTGCAGTACAAAAACAATTTTGTACTCGGATGCTATCTTAATTGTTTTGTTGCGAGAGGAAGAGCTCGAGGGCCTCACTTTGTGAGATTTGTTGTGGCGGTATGCAGGCGATTAGCTTGGCGGTCGGTTGGTTGCCTTGTGGGTAAAGGCACACCGATTGGCTTTTGTTTATAGCCATCTTATTGCCCTTTTGCTTCCGCTGTTTATATTAGTTACTTATGTGTTATTTGGCCGGTCGGCCTCTCTTTTGTAATAACTCTCTTTATATTATGTATGTCTTTCCGTTGTTGCTTTGCTTCGGCTCTATGTGTATGAATGGAATTGATGTATGATTTTGTAACGGGGTGTGTATACTGCAATTCTAGGAAGTATACATATCTCGAGGCTTGGTTTATCTGATTTGTGATGCTAGGACCAATGGATGGTCAAGCATTACGAGCCAAATAAACCGGGGTCCTCACAGCGGTCGATGCTATGGTGCAGCGGTGAAGTTAGCACGCGCATGGGCTGTGCGTGGCTACGGGGAGGACTCCGAGCCGGTCGGGGAGGTCGGTGGCGGCTCGAGGTGGCGTGGCGGCGGTGGCCGGCAATAGTGAAGGAGGGTGGCGCCGGCGGACGCCTATAGTGGCGGGGAGGAAGGAGGGAGGTAGGGGATGTCATCCTCAACTCCGGTGGCACCTCGTGACCGGGGGGTGGTGCGGTGGCGGCACCAGAGCGGCGAGGCGACCGGGAGGCGGAACGGCCAATGGTGGGAGCGGCGGTTTGGCTTTGTGCTCGCTCGATGAAGAAGAAAAGTGGGGAGAGGAGAAGGGAGGTCCTGGGCTACCTATAGCCATGCGAGGAGGCGAGGGAGCTTAAGGGGGCACAGGAGGGAGTGCCGTTGGGGGCTCAGCGCGTGCGCGCGGTGCAGAGAGCAAGCGGCGCGGGTGGTAGAGGAGGCATGCACAGCGCAGGCGGCGCGGTGCAAAGGGCAGGCGACGCAGTGCACGCGAGGGAGAGAGGGGGCCTCCTCGGGCAAAGGCTGCTAGTGGTGGCAGAGGGTGCAGGCGGCGCTACCTCCTCGCGTGCGCACGGGGAGAGGAAAACACGCGCAGCTCTGCGTGTAGGGGATGGGGCAGGGAGGTGGCGTCCGGAGCTGGCGGCGGTGGCAAGGGCGAGGGCAGGTGAGGCCAGCGGGATTCGCGCTGGTGGCGCACGGATCGGCAGGAGCGCTGCTCGCACGAGGAGTAAGGTGGCAAGCGGAAGAAGGCTCACGGGTGGTGTGAGGACCCCAATTTATTTGGCTTGTAATGCTTAACCAACCGCCTGGTCCTAGCATCACAAATCAAATAAACTGAGCCTCGAGATATGTATACTTCCCAGAAAGCAGTATACACACCTCACCACAAAATTATGCATCAACTCCATTCCAAACATAGAGTCCAAACATCACTCTTCAAGCAGAAAGTAACAACAGTAGAGTTATTACAGACAATGGCCGACCGGCCAAAAGATACAAAAATAACAGAAGAACGACAGCGGAAGCAAAAGTGCCATAAGATGGCTATAAACAAAGCCAATCAGCGTGCCTTCAACCCACAAGGCATCTGACCGGACCGCCAAGCCTAGTCGTCAAACACGAAGCGGCAGCACAACTCACAGAAGTGAGGCCCTTGGGGCTCACCTTATTCCTCTGCAACGAAAACATTAAGCGAAGCAAACCGAGTACAAAAATTGTTTTGTACTGCAAGACCGACGTGTGAACTAGCGCACTGTTCATATGCTATATGCAGGCTTATTTGGTGGAGGCAATATGTTTCATTTGCACAAAGCCAAATTTATTTGCAATAAAGTAATACAGTTTGAAGGCAAGTTTGTAATTCATTTTTAATGTTGAAATACAGTAAAGGTAATAATATCAAGAGAGAAAGATAAACAACCTAGAAGTGACTATCCCAATAGTCACCACAACAATAGCACGAATCCCGTTCGTACCACCCATCAAGTTTTAATTTAAATGTTGTAGTCTAGTTCTTGGGGCGTGATCGAGCGTGTCCATAACCTAGGGCGAGGCTATTCGAATAGTTTTAACCTGCGCAGGTGTACCAATGTACCCACACTTGCACGCCTTTAAGCCAAGCACACTTCGAGGTATGCAGCACGACTAAGTCCTACGAGACTTTTTCCAATATTGTGTATTAACTACGAGCAGCTCGTATGGATAGAAATCCATACGCTTACATGGTAAAGCCGAAAAGACAACTACCTGCGGGGTAAAGCTTTTGGACAACTACCATGCTCCCAACACCTTCCCTCCTGCGACCGGAGTCAAATACACGCCAAAGTACTAGGTCAAGAGAGGTCCCATAAACTCTAGTG